>OU452187.1:2498633-2956133 GCA_911728515.1 Peribatodes rhomboidaria | reverse complement strand
ATGATTGTACATTGTCCTTTTAGCTGTAGTGCACTTTGCACCGGCTAAAGGTAATTTTAAATCAGTTTAAAGTTCGTTTATCTGTGATTCAACAAATAATGATAATTAAATTAAAAGATAAACAATTATGATACATAATTATGGATAAGATATGATTCATATTAGCCAGTACGATACCATCCGTGATTTGCAGAACTACATCAATGTGCCTCTGTTCAATTAACAGTAAAAATGCTATTTATAAACGCTACATAGTATAGTTCCGATTGCAACAAAATATTAGTAATAATCTTACATGTACTTATAAAAAAACCGACTTCCTCTGATTACTCTGTAAATATTCCTTTCAAATAAAAAAACAATTTTTAAAATCGCTTCAAAAATAACGGAGTTATGCAGTAAGTCACATTAAATCACAACCTAGAACAACCTTAAGAACTTTTTTGAAGTCAGTTAAAATATAGGTATATTCTGTTTTAGTAAGTGTCCAGGGGGCCTACCATGACATCTTATTAATAATAATAATAATCATTTATTTCAGACCATGTTCTTAACCATCATTGTCATGATGGTTAAGTTTTGTGTTCGACGCCGCTCTATCATGGACCTTATTGCGCGGCGATACGATTCGCGGTCGCGCAGCGTCGAAAACCAATCGTACCAAACAAACCATCATGGCTATAAGATTTCATGGTAGTCCTCCAATTCTGTGGCAAATAATAATATTTTTATTGCGTCTTCTAATTTATGAAAAAACTGGGACAGTTTGTCCCCAGTGAATGGATTTGTCCCACATTTTTCACATCGACAACCGCAATGGAAATTGTGATATTTATCCCGATAAATAAAATCGATGACTGGTAAACCAGTTGATCTAGAGCTGTTCGTTTGTAAATATAAAGTGGGACTTAAAAATCCAATACACTCGTAAGCGGGCCGTAAGTACCGCAATGTAAAAATCTAAAAGAAAAATTATTTCAAGTCTTATTCAAGTGGTTAAAAATACTTAACGAAGAGCAGTAAATCTACGTAGAGGTATGCAGCAGTTTTACAAACATTACAACTTTAAAACACAATGCTTTTTTTAGGGTACAGGCATCGAAGTATCCTACTAATATTATAAACGCGAAAGTTTGTAAGAATGGATGGATGGGTGGATGGATGGATGGATGGATGGATGTTTGTTACTCTTTCACGCCAGAACGGCTGAACAGATCTGGATGAAATTTGGCACAGAGATAGATTATAGTCTAGAATAGCACATAGGATACTTTTTAACCGCGGGTGGAACCGCGGGGCGCAGCTTGTATTTAATAAACACCCAGTGTCAGCGGTTTGTTAGCATCCATCGTTTAAGCCCCGACAAGCTCAGTACTAATTCAAACAAAAAAAAATCATAGTCGGTTCATCCGTTCGGGAGCAACGACGCCACAGACAGACTGACACACAAGCACACACACGCACGCACACACATACATACACATGTCAAACTTATCCCGTCGTTTTAGCGGTAAAAAAAATTGTCGTTTGTCGTTAAATAGTTCATTCCATCGGCCACTATTAATTCCGTGATAAAATGACGAAACTGTAATTCAAATATTTCCATTGAAATCCGGCCAATTAATCCGGATAGGTAATCAACCATGCATGAGGCATATCATTTTATCTTTTCAATTATAAATCGCATTACTAATAGATTATGGAGATTAACAATTTTAGTGGATGTAAAAAAAATATAAGTTAAAAAAAAAAACTATAAATTTTAAATCGATTTACGCGTCTCTTTTATATCTCTAGAATTTCTAGATGTACCTATGTTCATTCTTTGATCTCTCTTTACGTAGAAACTCTCCGGATTTGTATTTAAATTAGTATGGCAGTATATTATAGACAAGGCGACGGTGTTCCTGGGTATATAAGCATTGATTCCAAACTGCAATGGGGTCCACATATTAGTGCTCTGTCTGGGAGACTTAGTTCTGCTGCTTATGCGGTTCGCAAGATTAGGCAACTGACGGATATAGCTACAGCTCGGATGGTTTACTTTGCTTACTTCCACAGCATAATGTCATATGGCATTTTGCTGTGGGGATCAGCTGCTGAAGTGGAGGCCATTTTTATTTTACAAAAGCGAGCGGTCCGCGCTATCTACGGAATGGGTCCCCGTGAATCATTGACAGATTTATTTAAAGAAATAAATATATTAACTTTAACTTCTTTATATATCTTTGAAAATATTATGCACGTTCGCAAAAATCTACATAAATTTAAATTGAACAGTGACTATCACAATTATAACACTAGAAATAAGGATAGGATAGCTTTACAGAGATTTAGACTGACTAAGTCAAGAAAGTCATTTTTAGGCAACTGCGTTCGTTTTTACAATAAAATCCCGAAAAATATAACAGGGCTCACCGAGGGAAAATTCAAATCACATGTAAAAACTACATTAATGAAAAGAGGATATTATAAGGTTAAGAATTATTTAGAAGATAAAGATGTCTGGAGCCTTCCACTTCCGTCAAGTAGCCACTAGTATTTATAGATATTGCCTAGTTGTAAGCCAAAATTTTTGAGACTGTAATTTATTTATTATTTGAAAAAATAATGCCCCTCAGTTTCTTGCCTGTTCTTCTGAGTAGAGGCTTATTGTCCGAACAAGGCGGTCAAGTCTATTTAAATAACTTTGACGTTCTTATGTGTATCTTTGATACCTAAATTGAATAAAAACATTTTAACTTTGACTTTGACTTTGACATTACTAACTTAAATATAGCATAGACTACTTTTTCAACCACGGATACCACCACGGGGCGCAGCTAGTAAATCCATGCCAATCCTAACTAATATTATAAATGCGAAAGTGAGTTTGTTTGTAACGCTTTCACGCCCATCTAATCAACCTATCATCATGAAATTTTGTATACATGTTGTCTGGGGTACAGAAAAGGACATAGGGTACTTTTTATCCCGAAAAAATGAACGGTTCTTGTAGGACCGCGGGTGAAACCGCGGGGCACATCTAGCGCCAAACGGCTTATTAACAATGACTCGTTGATTGAATCCAAGCTTCAGAGCTTGTCACACCGGCGTGAAGTGGCCAGCCTGTCGGTATTCTACAGAATACACTACGGCGAGTGTGCACAAGAACTGCACGACCTGATCCAGCCATCGCCTTTCTTTTATAATTGTACCAGGCGCACCAGTAAAAGACACCCTCTTATGGTGGAAATTCCGCTAAAACGCACTAAGCGTTTCAAGTCAACTTTTCTTGTAAGAACTGCAGAGGTGTGGAACTCGTTACCTGTGTCTGTCTTTCCACCTAAATACAATCCGAGGGTGTTTAAGAGTAAAGTGAATAGGTATCTCCTAGGCAAGCGTGTTACACCTTCGATCACGTCGACGCTTCCCATCAGGCGAGTCAGTGGTCAAACGCATGACTAGTCTGTTGTAAAAAAAAAAAAAAGTAATATTTTACATCGAAAGTAATTCTGTGGGTCTGTCTTCCGCTTGTAGGTTTTTTAGGCTAAACGGCTGGACAGATCTTAATGAAATTTGATAATTAGTTACTGACAGTATTTCACGAGGAAGGTGTTTGGATACTTTTTCTGAATAAACGCAAACGAAGTCGTGGGTAACAGCTAGTAATAAATACTACCGAAATTAATCGACCTTATCGCACGCATTCTTCGTAAATCATCGTGCTATGCTCAGTACCTAGATATTTTGATAAATGAAAACACGATAAGTTTCGCTGAATTATAAAAAATCAGGCATTTATATGATCGTTCATTTAAAAACGCAATCTCAATCATGTAATCTAAATGTCAGTATTTTGCACTTCTGTTTACAATGAGTGTAAGGCTCGGCGCAGACAAGCTGCCGCGACAACTACAACTGCGAAATTTGGGTGGATAGATGGATGTTTGTTACTCAATCACGCCAGAACGGCTAAATGGATCTAGGTAATATTTGGCACAGAGATAGATCACCGTTTGGAATATCACATTGGCTACTTTTTAACGGGCATATATAGTGCACTTATATGTATAGGGCACTTATAGTAACTAAATAGAATAAGAATTATCGTTTATTATCCTATACCTATCAATCTTTGACATTTAAGGGAGATGCGGTACCTAAAAATGGTACATATAAATCAGGAGCACGCACACAATTCACCGTAGTCACAAACCAGTCGCAACAGTCATAATTATCGTTTCTCTTTCTCGCTTTAGTCTCTTGTACGTCTTTCTATCTTTGTTATTGTAACACGTAACATAAATTTTATTAACGGAGCTGTGTGTGTGTAGTGTCCGTTTGCTTGTTGTTGTATTGGGTCCACGCGCTGGAAACTAGAAAAATTAGACTCGTGTCGCTTCTTCCTTATATTATTTCGATGCTATCAATACAATTATATAAAATGTTTGTAATAAGTACACAATTATATAAATAATGTGTGTGTGATCATGATTCACATGACATGACGACTTCCTACGTATTATTGAGTATGTTATGTATATAGTTACCTAATTTAGCCAAAGTCCATGGCGATTATTTGTCGTCATTTTAATAAGTTCTTAATCATTTTAATCATCTACTAGCTGCGCTACGCAGTTTAGTCCGCTATTTCTAAGAAGAATTTTTTTTTACAGGTTTCAAAGAATTATTTATTAATCTTAATCAGGGTAGGTATAAGCTAGGTATACTTCCATGACATATTTCATCGGGAATGTGTTGAGCGTTTCAGCGTGAAGTAAAATCATACGGACATATTTATTCAGTCACATTCTTTTATTCATCACAAACTCTACTTTCGTGAACAAAACAATATTAGTGTGAAGTATGAAAATAGTAGTGTGATAAGAAGTACCTATACCTACTTACCTACCTAGTAAATGACGTATCTTTTTTTGACGTACCTATCTTTGATAATGTTCAGGTGTTTTCATTCCAACACCTGTGTGTAGATAATAAACAAAAAAAGATAAGTTTTGAAAAAGTAGACTAAAAATAACTACGTAAGCTAAACCTGCAATGCAATTAATTTGTCGATTTGCATAAACGACAAACAGTAAATTTGCCTAAATTTTAAATTCACTAAGTAGGTAATGTATCTATATCATTTTAATTTCTTTATAAATTAAGACCAACTCAATTTTAATTTAATTGATTGCAAACTGCGCGATATTTATTTTTCCCGCAAACGTTTTCCCGCCTTTTTTCCTGGATAAAGAAAAGTATCCTCATGAGTCATGTCATCCATGCCGCACGCTACTTTTCTGTCAAACTTTTTTTTTTTTAAATTAGTGGCTTCTGCAGTCAAACTTTATCAAGTAGGTTTGTTTATCTCTACAAGCGTATAAGATAAAATAAAGCTACGCCTAGCCTGCGCGTCAGCAATAGAGGCAGCGGAATGCGAAGCTGCCCATTCTTTCATAAGATGCCTTCCACATACGCAACCGCGACGACAGACGAAGACCGCGTCGCGTCGGCAGAGTTAGATGCGCGCGAATGCAGTTCGAATTCGATTCGCATCATAGTTATGGGGCCGTATTCAAAAACGACGCTCAGTAATGAATATCGATTTAAAACTGGTTTTACCATGCTACCAGTTTTAAATCGAGATTCATGACTAAGCGTCGTTTTTAAATACGGACCACGAAAGTTTTCAAGTACTTATAAATTTAGACAGCTACCGGACGTTCTGGCCATAGTTTACTGATTAAACAGGCAGTTACATTCGTATTTACTAGATATATTAGATAATAATATTAAAATATGAATAGCAAACCTGTTTGTGCTTAATTTTTGGTGTACTCTGGTAAACAGCTTCCAACTTAAGATTGCTCTGTGCTTTCTTTGGTCTTGTGTTTTTAACACCTAATGACCTTCCGAAGGGGGCGAAACAATACCTGAAACATATTATAGATTAGTAGTTTGGTGCCTATACTCAAAATATGTTTTTTTTTATTTGAAAATATATCTAAACAGATTTTTAACTTTTTTTTTACCAGAAGGATATCTCAGTCAAAATGGGGTCGATTTCGAAAAACTCTTCACTGCTTTATAGGTTACACTTCAGACAATAACATGGTATACTTTTAATGTTAATAAAAAAATCAGTTTTTACAAAAAAAAATACAAACCAATAGTAAAAATAAATAATATTTTATTCCCTTTATTGTCAGAATGGAGGGCTACAATTTTTGTTTCAACAGGTGAAAAAAATGTAACACACGCGCATACGAGTTACTATCGATTGATATCAAACTTTCGCGAAATAGATAAAGCGTGAGTCAGTGCTCATCATTTTCAATAATCATCCAACCGTGTACCGACATGCCTACTTCCATAAAGTTAACGCTACTGCAGAGAGTAAGTTGACTTACTTTTCAAGTAGTTGTCTCAAGACTGTGAGCACCAGGGCCAGAGGCAGAGGGTACAGGAGGTGCCTGTAGTCCGAGTAAACCACTGATTTATCAGGGCCCGGCGTCAGGTCGGCCCAAGTTGTATTTGGTGGCAACCACACAGCTTCACTCCAAAATGTATCCAACACCGTACGCAACATTATCACTACTAATTAACGAAACTATGCGTCTAATGGCCGAATCACCGCTTATAATTGTAATTAACGAAATTAACACTTTATAAACACACCCAACAATAATTTCGGCACGTCCGCTCTTCAGACGACATGACAGAATTTTGATAAGGCGCAGATAAAAAATTAGGAAAGAAAATAAGAATGAAGTATTGAACGAGAAGAATAATTTACTTGAGTCTAGGCGTCTAAGCTAAAAACTTTCATTCAAATTCACTAAAAACCGGTAACACGCAAATTACCGGTTTCTATAAAAGCACTATCTGTTCACTCTGTGTGAAGGAGAGAGAAACAACAGTGCGACTGAATAAAAAGATAACCATCAATTCAATGAAAGTGTCCCTGAACGTAAATAATTGTTATTTGTTGTTATTATTTGCAAATACTGTAATTCCAAGAAAAAACATACCTATAAAAATGTTTGGACTTTAATGGATCAAGAAGTATCTTCTAAAAACTCTGAAATTGTTGGCCAGTTGCGTTCACATGCATTCATTATAGCAATTTTGCACTATCAAAGATAATGTTGTTCTGTCCAACGTGTGCTAATTTACTTATGGTAGAAGAAGGTCCTGAAGCGGCACTAAGGTACGCATGTAACTCGTGCCCATACGTCTACAACATACAGTCGAAGGTGTCTGCAAGGACATACCCTAAATTAAAGGTAACTTTTTAACTTGAGTGAGCCTTGGATAAGTATTGCATCATACCGTGTCCACTTAAACAAAGCTACCTTAAAATTCACAATGTACTACTTAATTGACAGCACTTCTACGAATATAAATTTAATTCGGCTAAAATAACCGATTAAAAGTTTAGTGCCTACTGTTAAACTGTTCACCTAAATGATCATGTTTCCAAATGTTTCTTGTATTTTCAGGAGTTAGACTATATTATGGGAGGAGCAGCCGCCTGGGAGAACGTAGATTCGACTGACGCTGTTTGTCCCAAGTGCAGTCACAGCAGGGCCTACTTCATGCAGCTGCAAACTCGGTCAGCTGACGAGCCCATGACCACCTTTTACCGATGCTGTAATCACAAGTGCGCTCACAATTGGAGAGATTAACCTTTTAAAATATACTTCAAAAGAGAAAGAGTACTTAAGTGGCAAGTGATTATGAATCTAGTGAAAAAGTTAGAACTCAGTAGATTTCTAGTTCGTTTTAAAAGTGCTCCAAAGATGAAGTTGGATAATATGGCGCCTGTTATACAATGTACTGAAGAGTTATCGTCAGCAAAAGCTGCAAAGTATCTCTCAAAGGGTCAAGTGATTGCCGTACCCACAGATACCATATATGGGTTAGCTTGCAGTGCAAATTGTCCTGAAGCAATCAAAAAGTTGTACACAATCAAGGGAAGAGATTCAGCTAAGCCTGTAGCCATTTGCGTTACGAATATAACTGATTTACGTAAATGGGGAGAAGCCAACCATTTGACTGACAGTTTGCTTTGTAACTTATTGCCCGGACCAGTTACCGTAGTATTAGAGAAGACAAAGCTATTAGACAATCCTTTTTTAAATCCTGCTACTACCAAAATAGGTATAAGAATACCAAAACATAACTTTATTAATAGCATGACTAAAATATTTGACATGCCAGTTGCGTTAACAAGTGCCAACTTCAGCAATGAACCCTCAACCTTGTCTGTAAAGGAGTTTGAACACCTGTTTGGACATTTAGGTGCTATTTTTGATGGTGGGTTATTGAATCAAGGAATGGATAAAAGTAGGACAGGGTCTACGGTAATAGACTTGTCTGAAAATGGACGTTATAAAGTGATAAGGCCAGGGATATCATATGAGAAAGTTATTGGAATAGTAGAAAGTTATGGCTTGAAAAGCATTGTTTAATTTACCTCTTTTTTAGTGATCTTACAATTGCTGTAAAAGATAATATGTGAAATATCAAGTATAGTTAATTTATTATTTTGGTGTTTTATTGTACTTACCTTTAAATCGCAATCTATGGTTTGTCAAAATATTTCTCATAAAAGTTGATAAAGACAATAAAAAAAAAAATTAAAAGTTGTTAAAACTTTATTTAGAAATAGCAATCACAACAGGAACTCACATTTGAACCTTAAAAATTATAATTTTGATATTGTAGTTACTCAGGCCTCAACAGAGATTAATTACACTTTACAACATTTTAACAATTTCAGTAGGTATATAATTTTTACAAATTTGTCTTTCTGTTACACATTTTATGTAGGTTGACAGATAAAGTAGAGGATAGACTAGCAGAGAGATCAAAGGTAAAACCCGATGTAAACAATATCAGAAAACATATTATTTACAACCACCACAGCACACTGAGAAAAGATAAAATCTGGCTAGAAAGTGAGGATTCGATAGTAGTGTCATATTCTATCAAATAAAAACACTTGAATTACCTATTGCTAATTTATACACAAATTAAGTCTAAGACATTGTACTAAAGTGGACTACTCAAAGGTTTCCTGTTAGCGGGAATTTTAGCTTCAAGGGTCTGCCATCGGTTCGGAGGCCACACAATGGCAACAGCCTTAGCATTCACTAGCCCTAGAGACACTGGCCCAAAAGTATTGCTGTCCAGTGTATGTCCTGTATGGTCACCTTCAATCCAGCAGTGGCCTTCTGGTACTTTCACATATTGGTTCTTGTAGCCCAGGGTGCTTACAATGTCTCCCTGAAGCCCTACTACTCGCTTGATTATCTTCTGGTGAGGGTCCTTTGGTGACACCACCGATATAACATCACCTCTTTTCAGGTTAAAGTCCCTGACGGCCCATCGTGATAGAAACACGTAGTCGGTGTTACGCGACTCAGGATTAAGCACCGGCTGCATAGATACACCTTCTACTCTAGCGACATAGCCCACGGTGTCAAGAAAGGTTATGCCGATAGGAACACCAAAGACCACGGATCTACCGAAGCCTCTGAGAAACATGAATGTGCCGTTCCGTGACTTTGTACCAAAAAAGCACCCGACATAGTCGGTTCACTGCATTGTGTTAGTATTATAACTTTGTCTTCATTTTTTTATACAATTTTGTAAAATAAATCTAGCTGTGAAGTGAAATCTAAAATAATAATGACAATCCAATCCAACCAAGCTGAAACCTGAAAGTTAAGTTAGCTTTGATTTTGGCATTTTGGAGTTTTGACGTTAGTTTTTTTTTATTTGCTCCGTAGGGCAGGTTAGAGCCGACATGGACATACCACCTTGTCATTTGTATATTTTGCGACCTTCAGTCGTTAAATCTATGATGGAGAAGAGGGTGATGATAGATGAGATGACTCCCTTCCCTTTAAGTTTTTTTTTTCCGAAATCGAATAAAAAATTCATTATTCCGTTTACAAAGTGCCTACTTACTTGCATAAGTACCTAGTAACTCAACCTCGCACGCAGCCGCTGCGTAAACCTACCTACAAAATCTATTATGTTCAGTTAAATCACAGATATCTTAGATAAGTTATTTAACTTTTAATAGAATGAATATTGATGTTTTAAGGCACCTATTTACTTAATAAAATATTATTAAATTTAGTTATTGCAAATAGGTACATAAGTACTGTAGTTTGGACAGATGCTCTAAACCTTTTTTTGTTTTATGTAGGTTTGGCATAGTATTATCATAGTTATGTGAAGTGTCTTATTTTTTAATTATATATTTAGGAAAAGTATATTTTATGTTTGTTGTCTATTTCAGATCAGCAAGAGACATTTGTGGTGATGTTACTATTGGTTACGTGAAGAAGGAACGGATTTTAGTTACGAAGATGTTTAATCCTCTTCATAACTTAAATCCATTCCTTTTGCATTTTAACGTCTTTTGGAACCACAAAAAATAACTTCTCCGATGCATTGGAGGTCGTGCTCGTACATTTTGGCACAACAAATGACTTTCTTTGAGTTGGATTTGGCATTTCAAATTTCAAATAATACATATATGCGTAAAATCCTAGTGAACGGTACCAAAGCGTGCAACGTACCGCGCGACCATTGTACTATGACGTCACACGTAGCTAGAGTCGGCCGGTAGAAACTCGAGCTATGCGCCGAAGTTTACAACTCTATATCTCGGGAATTAATTGACGTATCGAAATAATTCTTGCACGCGATATTTTAATTGTCTTCAGAGAATATGAAAAGCATAAAATTCAAATGAGCGAACATTCTTCATTGTGTAAAATTATAGTATTTAAGACACGGTCACACAGAAAAAGCTTAAGACACTTTAGAGAGAGACAAACTCAAATCTCTCACTCTCTCAAACCACAATTTTGGTACCTTCTTGCCAAAAAATGACCCATTTTAGAAAAATCGTATGCTGGAAATGCTCGTGGGAACGTGATGTATTGATTTAAAATAAAATCAAACGGGTTTTAAGAGCTTAACGAAAATCAATTCGAGGTAGAACATATTTTATACCGGAAGTCTCGCAGGAATGAAGCAAATAATTATGAGTTTATAGCACAGCCAGCATAGCAAATAGTCACGTCTTTCCCCCAAAGGGGGAATGGCAGAGGCAGGTGTAAAATGAAGAAATTGGTGCGTGCCGTTGGATGGGTTCGATTTAAGATACAATAATACGGGAATTACTCGCGCACGATTACGGTACTAAGTGAGAGGCAGTCACGCGCGCGCACTCGCTTTAAGAAAGACCGCCGAATGCGGTTAAAACTACTGTCGCGAAAACCACGTCAAGTCCATTAATAAAGGCAGATACTTTTTCATCTAGACAACATTTCTTCCAGAAAACGTCCGGGAACGGGGTATTTGTCGTTTACCCAGGTGAAATCTCATTCCACCAGATAAACCGCAGAAACTTCTCCAGGATTTGACCCTAAGAAGGTGTTTGAACATCAGCCGACAAGAACCTCATTACGAACACGCGACGCAACGTCGCGTCGGTAATTCTGTTCAGTAATTCTGGTCATGGAAAATGATACTACTCGATTCCAGTCAACACGCGTCGCGTTTCGTCGGGTCGCATCGTGTTTTTTGAGTATGTTCTGGGCTTATGGCAACATATTTGGTTGTTATTAGCTGTGGTATTGGTCATTTGGACCGTTCTTGTCACTCGTTCACTTCATTCAAGAAAGAACGGTCATAGACTGCAATTTCGGTCTTTACAAATACTCAAAAAAGTGTTGATGCTTTCTATAGTAAATTACAACCAACCAAACAGAATTTTAGACATTATATTTGTGTGAAACGAGCAATATCTATTGAATAAAGCTGAATTAACATAAAGTTCTACGGAGGAGACGTCGAAAAGTAAATTTAAAACTTTTGTCGACAGATGGAAGTGTTCCGTGGTCGAGAAAGAAAAACTTACAATCTGCATAATCAGCTGTCAGTGAAAGATCATCTGTCCCTGTAAATATAAAAACTAAGACAATCACAACACGTTTTACACAAGCATGTGTAAATGATGAAGTAAACAAGCAAGCAACGATGTGACCCTGAAAGCGCTCACGACGAGCACCTATCACGAAGCAGATATGGGGTAATAACCTATCAGGGGAGCGAGGCTGGTTACGCTATGGCGGGGCTCCCGTGAGCTCTCGACACGATTCCCCGGTCGGATCACCAGGAAACCGCGCACCATGTCCGGTGACCACCCGTTCTTGACGAAGATAGTGAGTCCCGCAAAGTGCAATGAGAAGCCGTGGGACTTGTGGATCAGCGAGATCGGGCACATATCGCCGCGGCCTGACGATGAAACGTTCGTGGCGCCGGCGCCGGCGGAGAGCAAGAGCGGCGCGTCGCGGCGAGTGCACGACGCTCACCCGTACAAGGGCGAGCGCAGCGCCACCGCGCGCTACCGCCGCTCCGGCCTCCACCGCCTGCGCCACTCCAGCATGAGCCTGCACGGCCTGTTCCCGCAGATGGACAACCTGAACGCCGCCGTGTGTCACATGTGCGGCGTCATAGTGAAGTGTAGTGCCGCGTACAAACACTTGGTGGAGGCGCACGCGGGCGCCGAGCCGCTGCTGCCTCCGCCACCGCCTTCCACGTTGGTCAGAAGTCGCAGTAGACATAAAAAGGAACAGCCCCCACCCTCCCCTGTAGAATCACTCCCGACGAAGAGAGAGATGTCCCCGGCTCACATAGCGACACCTCCTCTCTCGAGGATAACACTACCGGTGCAGGACGTGCAGTATGTAGAGGAACCGAGCCCGGCAGCGAGCACGAGCGAGGTCCAAGTGTGCATGGAGAGCGGAGAGCTCCCGGTCGTCAGTATACAGGACACGGAGGAGCTGCCACTCGGGGAGAACTTCACCGACGACATTTTCGCAATTATGAATTCGGAGGGCATTCAGAGCGCCGACGACATCACAAACTCTGCAGACTGGAAAAATATTATTAAAGATATAGGTAACTTGCAAGATTTCACGCAGCCCACCGAGCCGGCGCCGCCGGGCGACCTGTACGCGCCGGCGCTGCACACGCCGCTGTCCTCATACGCCATCCCGGAGACGGAGCTGGCGAGCCTGCAGTTCGCGGCCGCCACGCCGCCCGACGCGCCCGCGCCGCCCGCCCCGCCGCCCAAGCCCGCGCCCTCCACGCCCACCGCCAAGCACTCGCGCAAGTCCAGCAAGACCAAGTTCAACCTGCGCGAGTACGACGCCAACAAGCACTGCGGCGTCCTCACCGCCGACCTCAAGCCCTGCACGCGCTCGCTCACCTGCAAGGCGCACGCGCTCTCCCTCAGGCGACTGGTGGAGGGTCGGGCCAAGCCCTTCGACACTCTGCTGGCGGAGCACAGAGCGTCGAGAGACGCGACCGTGACTGCGGCGGCGGCGGCGGCGGCGGCCGCGTCTGTTCCCGCCGCGCCGCCGCCCGTCACGCTGCCGCCGCTGCTAGTCAACACCCAGCTGGACCTGAGCGCGTTCAACGGCCTCACGGCCGAGCAGCAGGTGAACGACATCTACGCGAGCCTGCTGAGCGCCGAGGACCCGGTGCTGCCGGACACGTCGAGCATAACGTCGCTGCTCAGCCAGCCGATGGAGTTCGTGCTCCCGGACGAGGCGGAGCTCCCGTCGCAGGTGCCCATCATCAGCATCGCGTCGCCGGAGCGCGCCTCGCGGCCGGCGCGGGGCGAGGGCGCGCCCGCGCCGGTGCCCGGCGACGTGTGCTGGTACGGCTCGTGCCCGCGCCCGCTCGCGCTCTGCACCTACAACGCGTCGCACGCCGGAGGCGCCGTCACCCTCGGCAAACGATACGCCACCGTCCGGAGCAACATCAAATCCTCTCTCTCCCGGTCGTGCAAAACCGGCACCTCGAACAATTTCTACTACGGTCAGAACGCGCTGACGTTATCCAAAAGTGTACATATGAACGCGAGTAAGAGTAACAAACCGGAAGTGCGCAAACTGATAGTGACGTGTAGTGACAGTGGGGGCAAGGTGCAGCAGACTCTGAGCGAGCTGTTCGGGGGGGAAGTGCGGCACGGCGTCAACGGACACGTGAGCAAAGCGCGGCCGCCGCTGAAGCACGGCAAGGCCGCGGCCTCGGGGCTCGAGCTCGGCTTCCTGGACCCTCTGCTTGCCGACGAGAAGTGCTGAGCCCTCGCCGCTTCCTAGCAATCACCGGTTGTGTAGTCGCATTACGTTTGTATAATTTATTTTCTGTGAGGAATCGAATCGGACTCACTAGATATTAAAAAAATAATGTAAATTAATCACGAATTTCTCCCGAAAGGAATAAATGTTATGATAACGTTAAATCTCAATTGTTTTCGACGAGACACGAACTAAATAATGTTTGTATTATTTTGTATATTATTTGTAAGATTTTTTAAATCATTCTGATGCGGTTCGGCAATCGGACCGCGTGTTTCAATGAAGAATTAAACAGATAGATTTTATTGCAGAATGGTTGTATTTTTTCGACGTTACTCATTGTTGATACTGAATTGAATACTGATAAATGGCCTAGGACTAATAATGGTTAATTGTGATGAAAATTTCCATGTAAAAATATAAATACTATTAAAAATAAGTATATCCGTAATAGATAAATCGCCTCCTTTTGAAAATAAAGGCAAATACCTCAATAACTGTGAGCTTGTTTTAATTGGTTTGTTGGCAACATTGTAGTACCTACGGCGGAATGTAGGCCTCCGCGTAAACAGGTTCGCTGGCGGTTCCCACGCCGCCCGACAACACTTTCATTATGTTTTATGTTCATAGTAAACTTTTTTCTGCATAGGCGCAACAATGTTAGTACTTTGCGATTAACTTTGGCGAACTAACGTAGTTCTGGCTTCACTCTTGTCAGCTAAGATTACGTTTCTGTGTAGGTAATGTCATATCATCTGGGTCCTACAGGTGTTTTGAAAAGTCCAAATAATCCATATATTATCTAACTAGCTGCGCTCCGCGGTTTCACCCACGGTTAAAAAGTATCCTATGTGCTATTCTAGACTACAATCTATCTTTGTGCCAAATTTCATCCAGATCTGTTCAGGCGTTCTGGCGTGAAAGAGTAACAATCATCCATCCATCTATCCATTCTTACAAACTTTCGCGTTTATAATTAGTAGGAAGGATTATCTAGTAGGCACGATACATAAGAAAATAACTTGTATTTTTTGTCGAAAAGGCTGAACTGTTCATTGTAAAATCGAGCAAGAAAGTAGTCACTATGAGGACGGGAGTGATCATTAAGTAGCTATGTAATGTGTTGAAAACAACGAAATCGCTGGTAAAGTCACGGGCGCAATTTGTTTCTAAGAAGTAGATTTTTGTGAATGCGATCAATTGTTGTTCCTAAATAATATTTCCCATAGAGATAGGCTATCTGCATCTTCTACCAGTTTTATTTGGGGAATGTTCTGATAAACTTATTCCTGCTGCAAATTTCCACCACCGCACTTTCCGACACTATGGCTCATTCCCACATCCTACAAGCTTGGAAATATTGTCCGCTTTGGTCATTCATTCTTACCGCGTGCTTGGAGAATGTGGAATGACCTTCTCTTGAAGGTCATTCCGCTGAGGTACAACAGATAGCGTTTCTGAAAGAGTGTCTACAAATTTCTTTCTGAGTAGGCAACGGATCAACATCCCCCGCTAGTGTTGTTGGTGTGTCCATAAGCGGCGGTTATCGTTTACCATCAGGCGGCTATCTGCTTGTTTGCCACTTTTTTATGTAAAACTATAGGGAGAATTTTGAACGTCCACTTGAGACCTTGTTGGTCGAGTCGATCCCTCTTAGTGAGTGCTAAAGTTACTACACGAGCAGATAGACATCAAATCGAGCGCCTGAAGTAATATACACAAATCGTTGCAAAGGAAAGACAGTACAAGTCTGTGAATAATATATGTGAATTATAAAAAATACATAAATTCAGGACATTTTCACACACGTTTATCTGACCTCAAACTAAACAAAGCTTGTACATACTATGGCTGCCAGACACTGACATACCTACATAAATATTTTTAAATACATGCTTAAATTAGTTGTTAACACCCACACATACATACCTAGAACAAACAAATGTTCGTCACATGAATATTTGCCCTAGGTGGGAATCGGACCCACGACCTCAAGCTCAGAAGGTGGGTTCACTACCAACTGAGCCACGGCAGTCGTGACCATGGTACCTAACTTAAAAAACCAAAACAGGAACATCTCAGCCGTGATTGCTACTATACAGGATGTTATAAAAACAGGTGCGCATCCAGTACCGACTGGAGGTTGCAATAATGCTAGTTTAAATTACGATGTAAGTATGGTTAAGTTTGGCAGCTCACTCACTCTCTCACTCGCTCGCGACACTATTGTATTTGATTTTATACGTGTAAAAAATTTGTATAATGGGTGCTCAGAGAAACATATTTTTACATTTTTACGTTTTTCGAAGTTAAAAACTATTATTATCAACATGAAAATTATTCTAAACTCTTTTCTGTTTTCAAGTCAGTGTTTAAAGCAAAATTTATCGAAAATACATTCTATTATTTTGTATCTTATATAATAGTGTCGTGAGCGGGCTAGACGGCTGCCAAGCCTTCCCATACCTCATAAATATTGAATATAAAATATTTGGACAGACATCGCGCTCCGCCCGCCCACCGAAAAGCGGGTTATTTGTGAACTTGCGCGTCGTACCGCTGCTTCTTAGTTCGGCTGCATACAATATAGCGCGCCTGGCGGAAACGCTATGGAACTAGATCAAATGTGTAAACAAAAACGATAAAAATTTGAGTTACAATACAATACAAAAACTCTTTATTCACACCAAATATAAATAAATCTAAACACTCAAAAATAAAGGCGCAATGGGCGGTCTTATCGCTTAAGAGCTTTAGAGTTAACTATCAAAACTCGTGGTAAGCCCCCCAATTTGTTAATAATTAAAAAAAATATTAACTCGCTATTTTTGAACATATTTTTGCGATCTTTACTGTCATTTTCAATGACTGACTACCTAGTTATATGTGCATGCCCATCAAATATTTAATCTAGGTTTTTGTAACATGCTGTATAAGTAACTAGCGACCCGCCCTGGCTTCGCTCGGTATTTATAAACCTTAGGTAAACAATTCTATAAATGATGGTGAAAACCGCATCAAAACACGTGTGGTTTAAGAGTTAGTGCATGGATATAAAATATAGACAGACGCGAAAAGCGACTTTGTATTAGACTCGTAGGCATGGGCGTACCCAGGGGGGGGGGGGGGGGGGGGGGGGCAGGGGAGTTCAGCTGCCCAGCTGCTGCGTATTTTTCACATAATATCGTCAGGAGGTTGCGCATAGCCGATATGGAGGGTGAGACCATGTCGTCCGCGTATGAGATGTGGTTCGTCATGGTGCCGTTGATGGAGCAGCCCACGCCGGTTCGCCAGAGGTTAAATAACGCTGGGGACATGCTTCCCCCTTGCCTCACACCGCATTTAAGTTCCAAGGACGACGAACAATCACTTTTCAATCGGACCCGAATTTTCTGTTGCTGGTACCAATTTCTTAGCACTTGGATGTTCTGACGAGCCACTTTGCGGACGTAGAGCTTTTGCCACAGCAGGTTAGTCTACGCGGTCTACTCTACTAGTAACTGACTACTCGGTACTAGTAACGCTTTGCTTAGGTCGAGGTAACATGCTATAACCGACGTCTTTCTGGCCTTTTAATAATTCAACCTAAATACATAAATCTAAACTAAACATTCAAAAATATAGACGCAATGGGCGGTCTTATCGCTTAAGAGCGATTTCTTCCAGACAACCTTTGGATGGAATAAAAACATGATTAAGCATGGACCTACATGTGTAGAGTAGATAAGAATAAAGACTAGGCGAAATAAGGCCCAGCGCTCACAGACGGCGTGCCACGGCATGCCGAACCGAGGGATTCTTCGGCATCCAGTAGCTTGCCGAAGGATCTTATGGCGTCATAAAAAAAGAACATAATATGGTACTTTTTATTCCGAAACTAACGGTTCCTATGGGAACGCGGGGCGCAGCTAGTAAATAATAAACGAGGGTATAATATTATAATTTCATTTATTCAAAATACAGTCCTATCAAGCAGTTTAACAGTCAACAAATCAATATATTACATTTGAAGAGATAGGACCTTATGATACACGTTTTTTGAAAATCAACTCTTGATTACGTTACCTGTCAAATTCACTCGCAATCACAACTGTGTTGCACTTGCACCAGTCGCCCATACGTTCACGCCATAGTGAGTGGGATAGCATGATTGTGATTGACAGCTAACGTAACTAAGCTACAGTTAGGCAGCGTCTCCACCGAAAATGTACGAGAAAGATGAGTAGTGGGTGCGGGAGTAAAAAAAGATGCGAGCGCGGGGCCCGTAGCAAAAGTGAAAGGGCCTGAGTCGTTGGGTTCCCACCAAAACACCCCATTTCCCACGATTTCAATTTTGGTGTTGCTTAGTATGATCAGCACCTTTCCCCTTTATTTTGGGAAATTTGGCGCCGGGTGTCTATTTTGAGAATAGTAATATTAGTAATTTGGTGTAGGGCTTTTTTAGTATTCGTCCCCGTAGGCCCCGTAGCATTTGCTGCGTCCTGCTATGTGGCTGATCCGGCACTGTTAACACATCTTAATAAGTTTCACACAAAAAACTACGCTGAGGCAGGGATGAGTGGGTTTAAATGGCCCCCTTTCGTTCGGGGCCCGTAGCAATTGCTACTCCTATGTGGTTAATCCGGTTAATGCTGTGTGGCCCAAAATCCAAAATGAAGTGATCCTATTGGTGGATAATTCCTTCGCACACACTCATCTTCCACACACATCTGCGGGCGATACACAGCCCTAGTCTTTGTACATCGTGTACAATTTTTTTATTAATATAATTATAGCATTTTTGTTTTTAAAAAACTGTGCTCGTTTCTATTTCTTTTTCGACTTTATTTTGCCACCTTTCGTTTTGGATTTCACTACGCCCTTGAACTGTTTCGATGTAACTGCCTTTTTCCTGTAACAAAAGATTTATGTAGATTAGTAAATTGAATTAAAATTTTAATTAGAATATTGTAAAAAGGTAAAACTACTTTTCTACTGCAACTACGCTTACGCACGCATGCAACGGACGACACGGTCAGTCCTAAGATGGGTGACCGCAGGTGGCGTTTATAACTGAGCGCTACCGTGGCTCGGATGACATGTTAAATTGTAGGCCATCGTTTTCGGTCATTTGTTCTATAACAATCGTCAATCCATGACAGAGGCTTTCGGGCGGCCTAGTAACAGGCTAGTAAAAGCTAGCCCAGTAAAAGGGTAGTAATCAGGGCAATGTGTGTTTGTTACCTTTTCACGGTTCAAAGGCTGGACGGATTTTGATGTGATTTGGTATGGAGGTCCTTATATCCTAACACAGAAGCTACTTTTTAACCGCGGGAAACACCGCGGGGCGTAGCTAGTCGAGTTATAGCTCTTGACTATGTCAGTTCCATAGAACCATCTAATACTAGTGGCCGTTTGTCCTTTTCAAACACAGAGACACCAGAGATCCAGAAATAATTCGGACATATAAAAGCTTTTTTTGTCAAAGCTGAAGCAGAGACGCTTCGCTCGCTAACTCTCGCTCGCTTTTTAAATTTTAGCGGTAAAATAAAATTATAAGAAGAAATAGTTTAAAACATTAAATATTTGCACGTCTGCATGCAGACATAATACACTATACCTAAGACAATAACTTTAAGACCTTTATACCTATGTGACTGTATTAAGCAAATAAACGATTTGATTTGATTTGATTTGATAACTCTTACTCGGTCGATAAATTAAACAATTTCGACTGGGATTTCCTAGATGTATGACACAATAATGGGAATCGACACACCACCACATCATTATTTATTTATTTATATTAAGGAAAATCAACAGCTGAAACATCTTACTAATAACTTGTAGCATCAGAGTTATTATGAGTTTTGTTGGGGGTCAGACTTACCTCTTGTTGAGGTTGGACCTCGAGAGCGGCAGGTAAGCGTAGGGGTCGTGCTTGCCTTTCTTCTTGACGTCGCCTCGCGCCTTCTTCGACTTGAACTCCGTGCCCACCGTCGACGCCACGGACGCCGCCGAGCCGAGCGGTCTATGTAAATAACACATAATATAAGATTAATAAAAAGTATGCGATGATAGCCTATTTATTTGGAGAAGGCCCGCCTCTCAAGCCAGAGAGAGTGGGTTCTAACCCAGCCGACGGCATGCACCAATTTGTTCATTGTTTGAACATATGTGCGTTTTATAATCTGCTACATGATTGGAGCCCGGTGAATGGTGACAGGCTCGCCCCCTGTCACATTTGGGACTGAATATCGTCCCGCGCAGTGTGGGTGTTGTATTACACCTCTGCCAGCCCCTTCGGGGGAAATGCGTGACGATATGTTATGTTATTAAAAATATGCATTAAAAAATGTCCAATGCCTAAATTACTCGAGATAATACTCAATTCATTAATAATAAATAAATAAATTCGGGACACTTCCACACACGGTCGCCTGACCCCAAACTAAGCAAAGCTTGTACTATGGCTGCCAGGGGTTGATATACATACTTAGATATTTTTAAATACATACTTAAATACATATTAACACCCAGACATAGAACAAACACAAATGTTCATCACATAAATGTTTGCCCTAGGTGGGAATCGAACCCACGCCCCCAAGCTCAGAAGGCAGGTTCACTACCAACTGACCCACCGAGGCAGTCAAATGCCTGGAAGAGATAGCTTTTAGTGATAAGGCTTGTCAATCAGTTGTTACACTATAGTTTAATCCCTTTAGCAATAAACGTTGTAGCCGCAGGATAGTTAGACAAGTCTTTTGTCTTATTCGATCGTGTTCAAAAATTTAAAAGAAAGAAATGGACAAAACACTGTATAACTAGTTCGACGCTATACAAAGTTTATTGCTAAGGTTTTAAGATATGTGATATTCTTCTCTTTTTATGTCTTGTTATTTCTGGCGTTAACAATGAAGAGTTTATCTATCTATGTATCAAATTTGCAATCGCGACTTGCGAAAGACCAACGAAAATGCATGCGAAATTTTGTGAGTGAGTGCGTATGTTTATTACTTCTTAAAATGGCTGGAGGGATTTGGATCATATTTAGTATGGAAGTAACTTATATTCTTGATTAACACGTCAACTACTTACTATCTAGAAAAAACTAAAGGTTCCCTAAAGATAAATAAAACGTATTCAAAACTTGCTAGCGTACCTCAAACTTAGTAGAGGTTACGAAATTACCTAAGCTGAAATGTTTTATTTCTACTTGGTATTTTGACCAAGTCAAATGCGTTTTAAAGAAAGGCCAGGACAGGAGTGGGTACTCCTGACCTGGCCTTTCTGGACGTAACTGAAGAGCTTGTATGAAAAGACTCATGGAAGTAGAAGAAGCGAGATGTATGCCAGGATCGTAGCAAGTGGAGAGAAGTGGTCTCTGCCTACACCTATGGGAGACAGGCGTGACTATAATGTATGTATGGTATTATAGATTTTATCCAATGACTTAAAATGGGGCATTTGTACTTGTCGCTGATGGCCTCTAGAATACATTTCCCGTCCGTCCGTATTAGTTGTCCCGTATGTAGATGTACCCATCCTACTGAATATAAATAAATAAATAAATCAAAATAAATTCGGGACATTGTTAAACACGGTCGCCTGACCCTAAACTAAGCAAAGCTTGTACTATGGCTGCCAGAGACTGCACGCACTGCACTAACGCAGAGAGTTAAGAGCCATCTGCGTATATTTCACCCATAGAGGTTGCTTGTATAGAGACATTGGCAAAACGCTTAGAAGAGCGTTATTGAACAATTGGCATACCTACGGGTGATTATATGCCCCTCAGCTCACAGCTAACGCTCTGCGCTCCCTTCCGATACTAAAGTCATCGTCAAGATCATGTGTGACAACGTGACCTAGATATTTAAATTGTTTGACGAGACTTAAGCTCTTATCACACTACGCAATCTGTAGTCTATCAACTGGGTATCCTACTTCCTACTAATATTATAAACGCGAAAGTTTGTAAGAATGGATGGATGGATGTATGTTTGTTGCTCTTTCACGCCAGAACGGCTTTTTTTTTCTTTCTTTTTTTTTATGTAGAATAGGTCGGCGTTTGACCACCAACTCGCCTGATGTTAAGCGACGTTGTGGTCTAATATGGAGCACGACGACCTATAAGGTACTTATTCACTCTAGCCTTGAAGTTTTGTAGAGTGAAGAGGTACAAAGACGGCAGTTGAGTGAGGCGATACAAGTGCGCCACTGCTCAGACCCGTCTTCGGAACGGTTACACCGGACTACATCCCGAAACACGACTAAGTCATTTCACGGCATGGCTTGGTCCGGTGGCTGGTAACTAGCCACGGCCGAAGCCTCCCACCAGAGTTTGCTACCCGGTTAGCACTACCCGGGGACCACGTGTAGGGAATTAGAATAGAGTACACTCCTACGGACGTGGGTAGCTCAGCCCCCATATCTGAACGGCTGAACAGATCTGAATGAAATTTGGCACAGAGATAGATTTTAGTCTAGAATAGCACATAGGATACTTTTTAACCGCGGGTGAAACCGCGATGCGCAGCTATCAAGTAATAAAAGACAGATAGTCACTATCGCTAGGTCGATCGGATGCTCCCGTCTGCACTTGCTTCTATTCTAGGTGATTTTGAATTCATTGACATGCTTCCAGATTTACATATTAAGTAACTTTTACTATGGGGTCAACTCTGTTAACACGAAAAAAAAAGCTCTTCCTTAGAAAAATGGCATTCAGCCGAGACAGAATGTAAGGAACAGCTGTTTTATTTTGGCGTAAACAGATTTAAGGTCAAGTTTTCAAGTTTAAACGATTTATTATCTGTGCAGTTCTTTTTAGTTGTACATTCTGTGGTTGCGTGGAAATTGCCTCTGGCAAACAATTCTAAAGTGGCAACACTGTCCGATAGTTTGGATAGTGTTATAAGTTTGGATGACTGCCTCGGTGGCTCAGTGAACCTGCCTTCTGAGCTTGGGGCGTGGGTTCGATTCCCACCTAGAGCAAACATTTATGTGATGAACATTTGTGTTTGTTCTATGTCTGGGTGTTAATATCTATTTAAGTATGTATTTAAAAATATCTAAGTATGTATATCAGTCTCTGGCAGCCATAGTACAAGCTTTGCTTAGTTTGGGGTTAGGCGACCGTGTGTGGAAGTGTCCCGAATTTATTTATTATTATTTATTTATTATTTATAAGCGGCTCCAAAGCTAAGCTAGCTCTAGCCAGACTATCAATCGCGCATGACAGATTAGCGTGATAGATCCTTTAGGCCAGACCCATTAACCAATATAGGTAGAACGGCCTTCACCCGTTGAGCGGGACGGGACGATAGCTAGCAGTCAATGGACATCGAACTTCCGAAAATCGACCTTCGCCTATGCAATGCAGCGCTACTTATCGCATGTCCAAAAAGTTGACTTTGAATTAAATAAAATCAAAAAATGTCGGCCTTATGTATGCATTATAGAGTTGCTTTTCGCATGTTTTGACGCATTTTTTAACGCAAATGAAAGGCCATGGTCCCTTGTCTCTGTGTACACGAACTTCCTGCTTAAGAGCCACCCGGAGTTCTGAAATTTCCATATCAACGCGCTTGCTGAGTCTCGGAAACCGATTTTTTTTTTTTTTTTTTTTTTTTATGTATAATAGGTCGGCGTTTAACCACCAACTCGCCTGATGTTAAGCGACGTTGTGGTCTAAGATGGAGCACGACGACCTAGAAGGTACTTATTCACTCTAGCCTTGAAGTTTACTAGAGTGAAGAAGTACAAAGACGGCAGTTGAGTGAGGCGCTACAAGTGCGCCACTGCTCAGACCCGTCTTCGGAACGGTTACACCGGACTACATCCCGAAACACGACTAGGTCATTTCACGGCATGGCTTGGTCCGGTGGGTGGTAACTAGTCACGGCCGAAGCCTCCCACCAGAGTTTGCTGTTTGTTTGTTTGAATAGTTTTAGATTGTATTTAAATATAGCATGTGCAAGTAAATGGGATATTTCTCTTTCCATGTCCCAGTTTTTAAGATTTTTAGATACGTCCTAAAGATACAATAGAACTATGAAAAATACCAGCAGTTTTAAGGGGTTACTTTGGACAGATTTATTTAATAGAAGGACCAAGTAATCAAAGAAACTGTTCTGGTAAGGAAGGTGCGCACATCATTTGCTCCTAAATTAATCCTAAATGCAAAAGAAATTCCTAGTAATTTAAGAATAATTACAAAAGAGCGAAAGTCTTAAAAAAATAAAATTGCAATTTGAAACTCAGTACATAACTTCAGAGACTCATCAAGAGCTTAACTTGCTCTCTTCGCTTGTCGTCTCCTAGATGAAAAGGCAATAGAATCCCTCGAGACAATCCGAACTTAGTTTAATGTATTCGTAGAAGCCTTAAAGAAGTCTGAATACGATGCAATTTTCCAATAAACCTCTCAACGAGGTAATCGCTCATGGCACGGTGAACTACTTACGTGTAGCGTTCTCCTATAACGCAATTTTGTTTTCGCCCATAGAGCAGGCTAGAGCTATTATGGCCATACTGCCTAGTCATCCGTATGTTTGTTATTAGTCGTTAAATTTATGATGAGGACGATGAGTAAAAGCGTGCTGTTAAATTGAATGAATCCCTCATCTCTCCTCATTTCAGTAAAGCCGTGGATACTTTACTGAAACTTTAAGTAGAGTTTTGTAGAAAACACGAAAAGTCAAGTTTCCTAATATTTGTACCATTTCTGCCTATACTCGTGCACGTAACCGAGCAGGTAAAGATTCATAATTCAACAAACATATCGTCACGCCTTTTCCCCGAGGGGGCTTGCAGAGGTGTAATTTTTTTTTATTTTTTTTTTTATGTAGAATAGGTCGGCGTTTGACCACCAACTCGCCTGATGTTAAGCGACGTTGTGGTCTAAGATGTTGCACGACAACCTGTAAGATACTTATTCACTCTAGCTGGAGTTTTGTAGAGTGAACAAGTACAAAGACGGCAGTTGAGTGAGCGCTACAAGTGCGCTACTGCTCAGACCCGTCTTCGGAACGGTTACACCGGACTACATCCCGAAACACGACTAGGTCATTTCACGGCATGGCTTGGTCCGGTGGGTGGTAACTAGCCACGGCCGAAGCCTCCCACCAGAGTTTGCTACCCGGTTAGCACTACCCGGGGACCACGTGTAGGGAATCAGAATAGAGTACACTCCTACGGACGTGGGTAGCTCAGCCCCCAAAAAAATACAGCAGAGGTGTAGCAGATGACATACAATGCGCACATAATATGTTCACGCAATGAACAGAGTGGTGCGTGCCGTCGGCTGGGTTCGAACCCGCTCCCCCTGACTTGAGAGGCGGGCCTTCTCCAACTAGGCTATCATTGCTCATAATTCACCCACACAATATAATTGACTGCCCCGGTAGCACAGTTGGTAGTGAACCTGCCTTCTGAGCTTGTGGGCGTGAGTTCGATTCCCTCCTAGAGCAAAAATTTATGCGATGAACATTTGTTTGTTCTATGTCTGTAGTTTGTATTTAAAAATATATAACCCATATGTATTTCAGTGTCTGGCAGGCATAGTACAAGCTTTGCTTAGTTTGGGCTCAGAAAGCTATGTGTGCAAGTATCCCGAATTATTATAATATACTAGCTGTCACCCCGCGACTTCGTTCGCGTTTATTATTTATATATATATATTATATATGTATATATATATATATATATATATATTTAAACTATCCTATCTCTCAAGTTGGATCGAACTGCACATGGTGTGCGAATTTTATTATAATCGGTTAAGTGGTTTAGGAGTTCATTGAGGACAAACATTGTGACACGAGATTTATATATATTAAGATTACACTTGATCACCCGAAGAATCACAAGTTATATAAAACAATACAAAATCATTGACGTCATGATTTATGAATTGAAACATTGCCTTGAAACTTGAGGCATCAATGCCTCTTTCATTCTCGACACCACAACAGCTGGACTGCTTTTCATCGTCATTATGCACGCTACCATCTACGTCACTATGTCATGCCATTTGAGCAAATATGCCAGCGCCCCAGAGCATCAGATAGCCTAGTTGGAGAAGGCCCGCCTCTCAAGCCAGAGGGAGCGGGTTGGAAGCCAGCCGACGGCACGCATCAATTTGTTCATTGTGTGAACATAATCATATTGTATGTCATCTGCTACATGACTGGAGCCCGGTGTATGGCGACAGGTTCGCCCTTCACATTTGGGACTGAATATCGTCCGGTGAAGTGTGATTGTTGTCCCTCTGCCAGCCCCTTCGGGGAGAAAGGCGTGACCATATGTTATGTGTTGGCTCGGGTAGGCGCTGGAGAAAATGGGCATTCTAGAAAGTTGACATTCTAGAAAGTTCTCGTTTTCGGAAGTTGTCATTTTGGGATGTTGTCGTTGTCACTCCCCTGAAGGGGAAAAGGCACAAGCCGCCCCAAGCGGGAAATCAGTGCAGGACTAATCGCCCTCATCTCGAATAAGAATGACGTCACTTCTTCTTCTCGTCACGTTTTCCACCTCGTATATGGTCTAATCCCTCACCTGTGTATCCCTTTCCCGCCCGCCCTGTACTTGGAGCCGACGGTGGCGGTGGAGGCGCGACTTCTGGACGACTTCCCGCTCTTCACCGTCAGGATGTCGTCGTAGCGACGCTTTGCGCCCGGCTTGAGCAGCTTCGACGGCTTGTCGGGCTTCTCGTCATCTATATAACGAAAATGTCCAATCAGTCTTGTGGTGTAACCATGGTGTAATAATGTACTCCGCCAGGTATAGCATTAGCAACACACAGTGACGTCAATCGATGCTTAAGCAAGACCGGAATAAGTATTTTACAACGAATTCGAAAGAGACGCATGACGATGACGTCATTACGTGTTCGCTGAATGCTTGAGCTTGTTTTTTTGGATCATGGGTATTGGCATTATTACAGTCTTAAGAGTCCGGACCATTTTAGACTAACTTCGCATTGGCTTAAGGTTTTCCATAACCATTTCGTCTAGAAGAAGATGACGAGCGAAGAGAGCAAGTAAAGATACTGACGAGCCTTTAAAGTTACCTACAGAGTGACAAAGTGCAATTTAATTTTTTTTATGACTTTGCACTTCTCTGATCATTCTCAAATAACTAAGAATGTCCCTTGTATTATGGATTTATTAAAAAGCTAATGATGTAGACAACCTCCTTATGTAAAGGGATTTTTGATTTGCTTTGTCTATCTATTGAATAAATCAGTCAAAAGTGACCCCTTACAAATGCGGATATTTTTCATAGCTCTATTTTAGCTTGAAAACGTTTTAAAAAAAAACCAAGGACATAGGGGCGGATATATTGTTAATTTAATTGTACATGATAAATTTCATCATAATCTGACAAATGGTTTTCAAGAAATTTGAGAAGCGCGTTTGTATGGAAATTTCAGAGCGTCGCGGCCCTCTTAAGGTAGCACACATATCAACTCGGAAAGGGATCGTCATCGTATTAACTCGAATTGTGCAGTATTCTTTGCTTGAAACTTCCTACTGCAACGCACACTAATCGGAATCGTAACGTGATTTGATTTGAACTTAAATTATGATGATACAGAAAAAATACTTCTAGTTTTAAAATAAAACTAATTTTCACTGCATATACAAAAAGAAACACACGCACACACACACACACACACACACACACACACACTGACGCACTCACAGTTTGCACACACATAGTACATACGCCTACTCTTTTTTTAAAAAAAAAGAAGGAATGTAGTCACCTACAGCACAAGAATATAAATTTATGTTCTTAGTGTAGGTGCTACAAGACAACTACTAATGTTACCCTTATATTTTTAAGATTTATCTATAAGTAAAATTTGTAAGCTTTTCATAAATTAAATAAATTTGAATTTGAATTTGATTGCCTTACCTTGGTAAAGTAAGGTGACAATCTCTTTCCGAGTTGAGAAAGGGATCGTCACCTTCGTGCGACCTTCATTCGTTTCCACTGCAGGGAGATCGACTTACCCGCAATAGAGCTGTTATCCACCACGCTGGCTCAGTGCAGGACACGACAGTGAGGTCGCGGCTCGTCATCACCATCATCATCACCGGCGTCGTCGGTGATGATCAGTCTGCCGTCGGGCGCAGTCTTAATATTACTAGTTCTTACCAGTGTCAGTGTCGATATCACCGCTCGGGCGCGGCTCGTCATCACCATCATCGTCATCATCACCGGCGTCGTCGGTGATGATCAGTCTGCTGTCGGGCGCAGTCTTAATATTACTAGTTCTTACCAGTGTCATCAGTGTCAGTGTCGATATCACCGCTCGGGCGCGGCTCGTCATCACCATCATCGTCATCATCACCGGCGTCGTCGGTGATGATCAGTCTGCTGTCGGGCGCAGTCGTAATATTACTAGTTCTTACCAGTGTCATCAGTGTCAGTGTCGATATCACCGCTCGGGCGCGGCTCGTCATCACCATCATCGTCATCATCACCGGCGTCGTCGGTGATGATCAGTCTGCTGTCGGGCGCAGTCTTAGTATTACTAGTTCTTACCAGTGTCATCAGTGTCAGTGTCGATATCACCGCTCGGGCGCGGCTCGTCATCACCATCATCGTCATCATCACCGGCGTCGTCGGTGATGATCAGTCTGCCGTCGGGAGCCATCTTGAACCCGCCGTCCTTCTTCTTCTGTTTCACTTCTATTGACTTCTGTTGCCGGGTCGGGTCGGTGGCTGGAGGAATTAACATTATTATTTATGTGATTTGTTCTTAACCGATATAGCCTAGTCGGAGAAGGCTTGCCTCTCAGACCCAGACGTAGGCACGCACTAATTTGTTAATTTGTGAACATTTGTGCGTTTTTAATGTCATCTACTACATGACTGGCGCCCGGTGTATGGCGACAGGCTCGCCCCGTCACATTTGGGACTGAATATCGTCCGGCGAAGTGCGGGTGTTGTAGCCCATTCGAGGGAGAGGCGTGACGACATCCATAAATGGATTAGTTCTTATTGTTTCTTTGTTATTTGTGATGCTGTGAACAAATATTAGAAGTACCTGTGATCTTCCTAGAAGCCGATACGTCAGCCAAGTCCACGATGTTCTCCGGGTCGTCTTGGATCCAGGCTTGAGTCTTCGCTTTTTTCGCCTTGAAAAAAGGTTTGTAAGTGGTTTTAAAACTGTATTCCCAATATTTTGAAAGTATTGTTTGTTAATTAAGTAGAAGAAAATATCAGGATCAAATCCAAGAAGTTTTGAAAAAAGGCCAGGCCAGGAGTACCCGTAACCGAGCATGTATGAAGGGATTCATGGAAGTAGAAGAAGCGAAAGATGTGTGCCGGGATCCTAGCAAGTGGAGAGAAGTGTTCTCTGCCCAACCTTACGGAAAAAGGCATGACTATGTGTGTATGTAAACAGATAACCATTTTACTAATTAGCCCATTTTAAGACAGCCATTTCACTAGTAAGTGCTCATAAATAGACAGCCATTTCACTAGTAAGCCAGCATAAAAAGTCAGCCATATCACTTATGGCTCATCTGAAGACAGCAATTTCACTAATGGCTTATCTAAAGACAGCTATTTCATTTGTGGCTCATCTAGCAATTCTGCTCGTTGCTACTTTGGTTGGTCACGTTGTGCTTACCTTCGGTTTCCTGGGCGGCTGGTCTTCATCGTCATCAAGGAATTCCATCTCGGAGTCGCTGTCCTTAAGGATGTCGTCCAATGTCTTCGACGTGCCCTTGATTTCGTTGTCCGAGTCAGATTCCGCTTGTTCCCTGGTCATAGAGATAAAACTAAACTTATCAACTGTGAAGCATAAACGCTTAGCGAGGACTGAGGAGCACTGCAAATTAAACCTTACTGCCGCTCGATAAAGTTGTATTTGCAGTTTACCATCCTAATCAAGATTTCCTGTTGCACTGTAGTTTGAAAATGTACCATAAGATCGTTTATTTTCTTATGCTTTTTCTTACACGCGACTACGCAAAAAACGAAGTGTTATGTTTTAAGGGTGAGTTCACAATACCTGGTTAAGGTTTAGATTGCCTGGAAGAGTTCGCGTTTAGTCATAAGGCAGCTAGGTTTTACACTATATATTAAGTGATATATTCCTCTGGTTTTGTTTTATTTCTGGGATGAACAATAGAGTTTATCTGTTTATTTATTTAATTCTAACGTAACTCCTGAATGCGTGGAGCGATTTTTTGTTAATAGTATCTTCGGAATCCTTGCATTATATCATTTAATATTATACTCCACCAGGTATAGCATCCCAGTCACGTGGGCAACACGTAGTGACGTCAATCGATGCGTAAGCAAGACCGAGATAAGTAATTAACAAATAGTGCGAAAGAGACGGATGACTATGACGAGTGACGTCATAAGTGTTTGCTCCTGGTATGCTTGACCTTGTTATGATGTAGTACTGTACTCACTTGTCGTTGTCCCGCATCCGTTTCTTCCTGTTATCCATTTTCCTGATATTCCGGAGCCTCTTCAGCATCACGTCGTCTGTGGGAGGGATGAGTTTCTCCACTGTGTCCGCGCCGTATTTACGGACTATTCTGTTTTACAAAATACGCTGATATAAGTAAAAAGGTAAATTTAGTTACAAATATTGTATTAACCGATGTCTTTTATCTGACTGTGCTTAAAGAAGAGTAACGTTTTTCGGGTGTATGTATGTATTCGTATGTAATATTATGTTTTTTTTTATTTTTTTTTTTTTATGTAGAATAGGTCGGGGTTTGACCACCAACTCGCCTGATGTTAAGCGACGTTGTGGTCTAAGATGGAGCACGACGACCTATAAGGTACTTATTCACTCTAGCCTTGAAGTTTTGTAGAGTGAAGAAGTACAAAGACGGCAGTTGAGTGAGGCGCTACAAGTGCGCTACTGCTCAGACCCGTCTTCGGAACGGTTACACCGGACTACATCCCGAAACACGACTAGGTCATTTCACGGCATGGCTTGGTCCGGTGGCTGGTAACTAGCCACGGCCGAAGCCTCCCACCAGAGTTTGCTACCCGGTTAGCACTACCCGGGGACCACGTGTAGGGAATCAGAATAGAGTACACTCCTACGGACGTGGGTAGCTCAGCCCCCAAAATATATAAATATGATGTATGTTTGTATGACTTTTTTTGACACGCCACAGACAGTCTTAAGGGTCCGGCAACCAGTTTAGACTAACTTTGCACTGGCTAAAGGTTTTTTATTGCCAATTCGTCTAGAAAAACACGACGAGCGAAGAGGGCAAGTAAAGATACTGACGAGCCTCTAAAGTTATCTACAGAGTGACAAATCGCAATTTTAATATTTTTTATGATTATTGTTTTTTTTTTTGAGGACGTTTTTTAAAAAAAACCAAGTAACCAAATTTCATCATAATCTGACAAATGGTTTCCAAGATTTGACGAGCGCGTTTGTATGGAAAATTCAGAGCGTCGCGGAACTCTTAACGGCTTGTCTGATTTTAGATTACTAAATTTCGCCTCTGTCTGAAATGTCAAAGGCATCATGCAGTTTTAATTATTGATACTTGTTTTTGTTGTGAAAATAGATAATGTCCATACATACATATAATTGTTACGGGCAATCTGATTAACCAGGCAGTTTTAATATAGACCGGTCATTATAATAAATAGTGACCAAGAGCGTCTCTCCTGCCGGCTCCTCTATTAGAGCAAATCCGACTTGAAGTGCTTACATAAGAGGGCCGCGACGTTCTGAAATTTCCATACAAACGCGCTACTCAAATTTCTTGAAAACCGTTTGTCAGATTATTATGAAATTTAGCATATACAATTAAATTAACATTATCTCCTACCCCTATGTTCTTGTTTATTTTTTTAAAAAAAAACGTTCTCAAGCGAAAATAGAGCTTTGAAAAATATCCGCATTTTTAAGGGGTCACTTTTGACTGATTTATTCAATAGGTAGACAAAGCAAATCAAAAATTCCATCACATAGGGAGGTTGTCTACATCATTAGCTATTAAATGAATCCATAATACAAGGGAAATTCTTAGTTACTTAAGAATGAACACAGAAGTGCAAAAGTCATTAAAAAAATTGAAATTGCACTTTGTCACTCTGTAGGTAAGTTTAGAGGCTCGTCAGTATCATCACTCGCTCTCTTCGCTCGTCTTCTTCTTCTAGGCGAAATGGCTATAGAATACCGTAAGCCAGTGCGAAGTTAGTCTAGGTCGCCAAAGTCGAAGTTACTTAGGTCGCCCGACTCTTAAATGACTAGGCTAGGCAAGTAGTCAACGTTGTCCAAGTCATTTTGCCTATAAAGACCGGTCATTAATCATAGTGAATTCTCAAATTGCCTGTAACATAATCACGCCTCTTTTCCATAGCGCAGGTGTAGGCAGAGACCACTTCTCTCCACTTGCTACGATCCTGGTACAAATCTTTCGCTTCTTCCACTTCCATGAGTCGTCTCATACACGCTCATCGGTTACGGTCACTCTTGACCTGACCTTTCTTTAAAACGTTCTCGAGTTGGTCGAGATACGTGCGCCTAGGTTGACCCTTACCACGGGTTGACCATCCACACTCGCCATGTAAACCTGTTTTATAAATCTCCTTTCATCCATTCTCTCCAATGTCTTTACTTTTGAAGTACAATAATCAATCAACCAATATATATTTTAGGGAAAAACTATTACATTGTCGGCGAGCTCCAAACGTACAAGCCTGTGTCTTGGGACTCTGGAATACGGTTGTACCTGCTAGAGATACCAATTAAGACTACTTACACTTACAAACCAAACAATTTTTCTGTTTCTTAATCTTACTTTGTGTTAAATCTTAGAGTAAAATTTAGATTATAAATTAATGTCCTAATAGATATTTATTAATGTACTAATAGATAATAGATTATGTACTTTAAGTTAAATAAGTTGTCATACCTAGTAAGGAAGTATCCGATCTCGAGGCGCGAGTGTCGCTTGCAGTCCTCGTTCATGCCGGACAGCGTCTTGAGCAGCAGCGGGAGGCTGCCGGCCAGCACGTCCGTCGGGAGCACTTTGGTGTACACCTACATTACATCAACTTCTTGTATGATTTGAATAGTCTCTTATGAGTAGTTTTAGTCTTATGCCTTTTTCAATATTAAACAATCACAGGTATAAACTAAAAATTGAAAATACCAATGACACCGAATTTTCATCAAACATGGCTAAGAACACTCCCGAATACTATACTAATGTATAGTATTCGGGAGTGTTCTTAAAACAATTAAAAAAAAAAAAAAAAAACAAAATCGGATCATCCGTTCGGGAGCTACGATGCCACAGATACACACACACACAAACATATATTCACGTCAAACTTAACACCCCGTCGTTATTGCATCGAGGGATAAAAAGATTAGAAAAAAATAATAATGAACACTGTTATACATCTGATTCGATTCGGAAGTATAACTTCCGAATCGAATTCATTTCATCGTGATGGTTTTGCGTGTATTAATAATAATTAAGGGTGTTGACACATCAAAAACGTCAAAGTGAACAACTTCTAGAACATTAAACCAGAAAAATCAAGTCTCCATACAAAATGAGTAGTCACGTGATCAATTTTGTGTGAAGACTTGATAATTCTTTTACTTGAATTTTGCAATCTTTTTCGAAAAGTTGTTCTCTTTAACGGGTAAACCAATACCCTTAAGTATTACTACTCGCGAAACCAGCACCTTGCATGTATAAAGTTGATTGGTAAGGGAGTTAGTGTTGATCCCCTTCTCGCCAATAGCACTAGTCACCCTCACCTTGAGGAAACTCATGGAGGCAGCCACGATCTCCCTGTTCCCACTGAGCATGTGTTCCGTGACCGTCTCCAGCAGACCCTGGACTATCTCCAGCCCCATGTCTTCTGAGAGGTTGAAGAGCGCGGAGGCGACGGCGCGGAGAGTTGCGCTGACCACGCGCGGGAGAGCGGTCGAGAGGCCGGAGAGGAGCATCGTGACGTAGGCTTGCATTCCTGTAGGGTAATAATAGTTCGCGTCATGACTTCAACGCTAGAGAAAGTAGATGGAGTGTGTTGTGTTTGCGCATGGGTACACTCCCGCAAAAAAGTACTAAGCAACAAGATCGCTGGAAGCAAGTGGATGGAGTGTGTTGTTTGAGCATGGATACACAAGTGCAAGGCCTATTGTTTTACTTTTGATCCAGCCTATCGCTTGCGGGCTTCGTATATATGTTATTGGTAGGTAGGATCAACTGGTACAAATGTGTCTGAGGGGCAATTGCGTCTTTCGATAATTACTGAGAAACCCTTAACAAATTAGGTAGCTAACGCCATCTAGTACAAATTATTGTGACTAAAGATATAACAATAATAAATCGTTTATTTCATCTCTGAACTAATTACAATTTTTTTTAGGTAAGGACTACCTTTTTTTTAGGTATAGAAAAATACCTGTGCCAGGTTGGTAGATAAGATATAAACAAGTAACGTTATTAAAAGAAACACAAAAAACCCGGCTGTAAAATATTGTACCCTATATGTCACTTTCACTATCAAAACGATTCAAATGACACCTCACATTTCGAAATCCATCAAGCTGTTTAGGCTGTAGGCCGTGCCAAAGAAACCTCATACATACATTCATACACTGAGATACATACATACAAGATGTAGATGGTGCCTAATTTGTGAAGGGTTTGTCAGTAATTCTCGAAAGACGCAATTGGCGCACAGACGCATTTGTACCAGCTAATGCGTAGCTTGACCGTCAGCGTTCTTTTAACATGATGCGAACTATAGAATAAGTGACGTCGTGACTAAAAATCAGATCAAATAAGAAGTGAGATTGCCTTATGGCTCAATTTCCTAGTCGATAACCCGTATTCCGGGGACTGATCGCATACGGGATAATACAAGTACTTGCGCCAAAAACAAACTTTGCAGCCTTGCATAAAAAATAACTATTAGAACTAATTTGTTTTTTTCTTCTTTTTTAAACTGTAGTCTTGTTCGATCTTGATTTTCTTGATAGTGTCATGCGATCAAAGTAAATGGTACGACTGTGAGCATGTCAACAAGATGACGATAATTATTTTTTTAAGTAGGTTTGGTGCTTACGTAGTCTCACTATTAGATCTCAAGTTAATTATAGGTCTCAAAAAAGATATTAAAAAGGGAACACTTTTGCACATACGGTCCCCTGACCCCAAACTAAGCAAAGTTTGTACTATGGCTACTAGAGACTGAAATACATACATAGTACATATGTATATTTTTAAATACATACCTAAATAGATATCAACACGCAGACATAGAACAAACACAAATGTTCATCACATGAATGTTTGCCCCAGGTGAGAATAAAACCCAGGTCCCTAAGATCAGAAGGCAGGTTCACTACCAACTGAGCCACCAAAGCAGTCATTTACTCTTTTTTATCAAAGCTTAGCATTTAAACGTACCTCCTTCTTGAGTCTTCAGCACATTTCCAACAGTATTAATTAAATTGAACGCGCATTGCCTACATTTGGAGTTGATGTCCTTTGTGCATATCACAGACTCGGCTATCGCACTCTTTAGCAGCTTGCTCTCCGCGTTTAGGAACTGTGTTGTTGTTATTAAGTATTCTATGCATCTGAAAATAAGATTTGAATTTAATTACATTATGTACTCTGATATAAGGGGCCATTTGAGAAGATAACAACAACAACAACAACAACTCTTTATTAAAAACATAAAATAATTACAAAAGTACTTAAATAAGATAATAGGCTGGTCGGAGAAGACTCGTTTTTAAAGCCAGAGGGAGCGGGTTCGAACCCAGCCGAAGGCACGCACCAATTTATTTGTTGTGTAAACATAAGTGCGTATTTAATGTCATCTGCTACGTAACTGGAGCCCGGTGTATGGCGACAGGTTCGCCCCCTATCACATTTGGGACTTAAAATCATCCGGTGAAGTTTGGGTGTTGTACACTTCTGCAAGCCGTGAAAGGCGTGACGATATGTGATATTTATTTATGTATGTTGACAAGATGTGACACACTTTTAAGGAGTATAAGTATCCTATAAGGATCATTTTAGAAATTGAAATGAACAAAATGTGCATTGTGACATTAATAACGTGCATTGATTTGACACTCAAAACACACTAAACTTATTTAATATCTTGGGATCGCGGGGTGGGATAGTGAACGGTGATTGGTCCGCTCAAAGTCATGACACTGGCGCGCTATTGGTTAATAGAACATTTTAGGTACTTTTTATGCCAATGATCTGACTGAAAGTGCGATACAAATTGTCTACAGGATGGACTCTTCAGTGAGGCCTTTCTGTGTAAGATAGCAGTAAAATATGCATTGAACTTACTTTAATCTAGCTGCCTTGCTACTATCCGCGACCTTATTCAGCGAACTCATTAACAACTTCTTTATCTTCTTATAATTACTCTTCAAAAACTCCTTACAGCTAGCATTATCACTTTTGAAGATCTCCTCCAAAATCCTATAAGCTTTCTTATGCTCCATTTCCAACATTTTCGCTTTTTCCTTGTATTTCAAGCTGGGTTTCTTTTCGCTCTCGTCCGCTTCCATCGCTTCAGCTTGCTTCCCTTCCGCTTTTTTAGCTTTCTTGTATTTCCTCGGGTCTTCTAGCACTGTTTCGCAGAGCGGGTAGACCCACTCGTCGAATAGTTGAGCGATTTTCTCGCTTGTCTGGTATAATACTAGGAGTCTTATGACGTCTAAGATGGATTCCCGTTGGTGGTGATTGTCGTTGGAAGATTTTAGTTGTTGGAGGGCGTTTGTAAATAGTTCCTCTATGAGTGTTTGGTCGGTGATTGTTAGGTATACCTGGGGAAGAGGGATGTGGGTAATTTTTTAGCATCAAGTGAAAAATAAAAGTAGATATAGTACGCGCTGCGTGAGTAGAACCTGCGCAGTGATCGATTTTATGTCTCGCTTGCACTACTTCGTCTGCCCGTCTCGCTTGCACTACTTCGTCTGCCCGTCTCGCTTGCACTACTTCGTCTGCCCGTCTCGCTTGCACTACTTCGTCTGCCCGTCTCGCTTGCACTACTTCGTCTGCCCGTCTCGCTTGCACTACTTCGTCTGCCCGTCTCGCTTGCACTACTTCGTCTGCCCGTCTCGCTCGCAATACTTCGTCTGCCCGTCTCGCTCGCACTACTTCATCTGCCCCTCTTTTTTTATTTTATTCCAGAAAAAAATGCAGTTCTTGTGGGACCGTGGCAAAAACTGCGAGAGGCTAGTGCATACTAATATTATAAAATCAAAAGTAACTGTCTGTCTGTTCGCAGGCTTTTCACGGCTAAACGGCTGAACGCATCTTAATGAAATTTGATATTAAGTTACAGCATTTTACGAAGGTTTTTGGATACTATTTTTTGAACAGACGCGAACAAAGTCACGGGTGACAGCTAGTAGAATATAAATCAACTATGTACAGGCCGATTCAAACTTAATGACGGCTGTGAAGGTAGGCGCGAAACGCTGCGCAGTAGCGGAAACGAAGGTTTGCGGGCGTCAGAGAGACAAGACGCTGCAGTCTCGCTTGCGGCGCACTTCACAGCCGTCATTAAGGATCGGTCATTCCACGATTATCTACCCACGCATACGTTTACTTCACCAGCTATAATTAGAGTTGAAAATCGCAAATCATATTTGATAGTAAAATGAGATCGGCACCTAGAAATTCTTTTTTTTGCCGTTTTTATTGGTATTAATCGTAATAAGGACTCAAATAAGAATAAGTTGCTCGGTTAAACTGTAGAGAACTAATCTGGCTATTTAATAATCGAAAAAAAAATGTGGTGTAATCGCTGAAAACTTAGAGAACTATGTTCCGATAGTTTTTTAAGAAGATATTTTTTGTATTTTTTTTCTCCAAAATGAGAATGGTTTTCAAAGTTGTTCTTCGGTTAAACTTTAGTTGGTTGTTTCTTCTACCAGCTATATCTAGTATTTTTTTGTACCTCATCATAATTCTTCATAAAAACTACAAAAAAACGCAATTAAAAAAATATGTTTTTGGTGATTTGGTGTAACACGGGGCCTTAAGTTTAAATCAGTCTGTACCCACCTGTATAGTCTCCAAAGCAGCCAGCCTCTGCCCTTCAGCGCTGCTGCCCTTAGCCGGAGACATGTAGATGTTCAGCAGTATCGGCAGGTAGTTCTTGGCGAACCTGGCCAGTTCCGCTTTATCTTCGTCAGAGTCAGTGCCGGTGATCAGCTTCCTCAGTGCTTGCATCACTGACATCCTACAAAAGAAAAAATAATATAACTGTCAGCTTCAGTGGCTTAGTTGGTAGAGAGATAAATAAATAAATAACTTCGGGATATTTTTGACTCATGGTTGTCTGACCCCAAACTTAGCAAAGCCTACTATGGCTGCCAGAGACTGGTATACATACATATGTATATATTTTTAAATACATAACACATAGAACAACACAGATGTTCATCACATGAATGTTTGTCCTAGGTGGGAATCGAACCCACACCCCCAAGTTCAGAAGGCAGGTTCACTATCAACTGAGCCACCAATCGCGTTGTGTTTTTATAGGCAGAGTAACTTTAGCTTGAACATATTAGTGGAGTGCGTGAACATATTAGTCCATTGAAGCATAACTTACCTAAATTCAGGGTTGTCTTTCAAAACATTTCCCAATACTCTGGCCACAGCTTTGAAATTTTCTTTGATATCCTTTGGATTATTACAAAAACTGGGCAGCAAAGCCCACAGCTGGTTACATAGTAACTCGTATGTATGAGATCCTGGTATATCCTTAGCTTGGGTTAGTTCTTTAGATTTCTTCCGGCAGAATGTTGCCATTTCTAAAATATCTGTGGCGAAGAACTTGAGGTATGAGTTGGTGATCTTTTCCTTCATGACTGGGAGGAGCCAGCTTCGGTCCAGGTTGATGTGGTCAGGGTTATCTCGTAGTGGTATTACTGGAATTAAATACTAAGTTTAAAAAGTTGCACCACACGCGGTCCGCAGCGTTTTGGGACTGTAGAAAATTATGAAAAAACGCCATCTAGTTTCATTTTTAGTTCGATAAACATAGCTTGGTTCGCGGGCCATCAAGATGACATATGACATACATCAAATGTCATTTTGTAATTTTTTGTATGACAACTATGTCATCTAGATGACTGTCCCGCGAATCAAGCTATGTCTAACGAACTCTAATTGTGTTGCCCGCGAAAAGTGGCTGAAGTGTTAATCCAGGGCATAAGCTATCCGAAAACAGAAACAGAAACGTTTCGAACTTTATCTAAATCCGTAGGATCCGTTTGAGTGTGGAGAAGTAACAAACAAACAGACGTTCGCATTTATAATGTCAATAGCATTGTCATTTGTTGACGAGTACCTGAGAGTACGAAGTCCGGTCCCAGTGCCTTGATAGCGCACCCTGTGGCGTGCTCTACTTCTTTGTCGTTGTGGAAGTTGTGGCTCTCGCGGCGCTCGTTCAATTTCCTCAGTAGAGGCGTTAGGAGGTTGCTTACTCGGGGATTCGCTATCTGTGGACAGACAAGTTTGCTAAACGGCGTCCGCTATACGAGTTTACTTATACGGGTATGCTAATATATTGTAACCCCGGCTCCAAACGTTGGCCCTAACGCCAGTCAGCCAGCGCACTATGGGACCAAACGGTGCGTTCCATCTCATAAATCAATAACTTTTTTGTTTCTTGACATTTTGAATTGAAATTTTGTGTATCTATTCTTGGATATCTAAGACAATCGAAAGTTGAAACACCTCTGCTGTACTAACTATATTTATTTAGTAAAAAAAATTGCAAAAAAATAAAATTGAAATTTTCATTCTTAAATTAATTTAAAAACAGCTTAACATAAAAAATACACAAGGAAAGTAATATTTGTTCTTTTTTTTGCTTACGTTAGGTTAAATTTAAATTATTAATAAGTTACAAACTACATAATTACAACATATTAAACTATAAAAAGACTTGTGATCACTTGTTATACTATAAACTCTTTAGCTTCGTCAAGTAATTATTTCGGCATCATAATACTTGATCTATTTAGGCTGGATATATAGGGATCAGAAGTATATAATAATATGTGCAGAACGTCTTCAATTGTCGCTGAACTGAAACACCGAGCGTGATGCAGCTTATATTTCTTAAAGTCTTTATTTCGAGCTTCTTGAGCATCTTCAGATAATTGACCTATTGGCAAAACTGCGAAATGCTCGATTATTTTGGCACCATGTATAAGAATTTTGTGGACTGAAGATGGCATATAGTACCAACTATATTTACTAATATACAACTGTGCAGTCCTCAGTGTATATTCACCAAATTTTATTGCGTCTACAGAAAGTCCCGATGACATGGTTTGCAGAATGACGTATAATCTCTTGATTAACTCTTCATCGATACCCGTGATTTCTGCAGAGCATTGATAGTTTTGGAAAAATTCTTTGTTGTGTTTCCATCATAGCTGTTTCCTGCACCTTGATGAGGTTTATCAATGTGTAAACCAAGCAATTCCCGGATAAGCGAGTTTGAATGTGCTTCTTTTTATCTACTTTAATTTTTTTCTGCTCTGGAGTTGATGCAATCCACGTTTCAAATCCTGCATTGTAAGAAATATGCATAATCATTTCCATACATCTTATCTTCCCGTCAATCATAGTCATGTCTGCTCACAGCTCATGTCTTATTTCTAAAATAATATTACCTTTAATGGTTGTAAGCGTTGAAGTTAACTCATTAATTTTGGCTTCGAGTTCACTTACGACAGCTGTGGTTTTTTGTAGAGTTTCTTTCACTAATTCCAGAGAGATTGGTCTGCAATATCTAACAGACGAACATGTCGGGTTTTGCCATATAATTGCTTTAGTTTCTTCGTCCACTAGCCTCAATGGTACAAGTGAAACTATATAAACATATTAGCGTCCGATATTTGTTCATTTTCTTTAAGTAAAACTTGTTTATTTATTATTATATAATTTATATTTCTGGACTAATTCCATGTTTTTTCGCTTTTTTGTAGTTCCGAACACTCTTCATAGGGCTTTGGTTGTCTACCGCGATTTCTAGTATTCAAGTCGGAATTTTCGGCTGATGCTGTACTGAACGAGTATATTATATGCTGTATATTTTTTATCATACGTGTGGTTAAAATGTTCACCGCAAAAAAATCTCAGTTGAGAATATTTTAAATCGAAATATGCTATTTTATGCCTACTTGTTAAATAATCAAATCGGATCTCTTTCGACGTATTTGCATCTAGCTTGAAAAGGCGCAGTAATGACGCAGGTTTTTTTTATTTTTTATTATTACTGAATAGTTAACGAATCTAAAAATGATATTAACTCGACATCGGCAGCTATCGGCAACAAAGAAACCTCAACTTGAAAATCGGAAAGACTAAAAATTTTCTTATATCACTTAAAAATATAAAATAAATAAAAAAAACACATTTTAACTAAAAGCATAAACGTATTCATAAACCAAAAATCTTGAAATATCTTATGTTAAACTTCCATAATGAGTAGACTAGTTAATATGAATTATCAAAGTTCAAAGTTTGGGTGCTATTTTATGTACCTAAAACTGATTATTCATTTTTATTTACTATACTATCGTATAGCTCTATCTTCCTAGAATATAATGTAATCAAAACATCTTCAGTGACATGACTTTTGTTCAAACCATTTTTGAGATGGATCGCGCCGTTTGGTCCCATAGTGCAGCGTGTGGATCTAGAAAAACTATTGCTTCAATGTTGGGGCCAATGTTTGGAGCCGGCCTTAAAAAATAAGGTCGTGTAAGTCGTGTAAGTCGAGTGGCTAGCCCTGTTGTCAGTTTTTAGGTTTAAACCCTCTGACATTGTTTAACATGTTGTAGCGCAAACTGGGAATTCTGCCGTCCGAGCCACGGTAGCATTCAGACGTAAATGCCACCCGCGGTCACCCATCCTAGGACTGACTGTGTCGTCAGTTGCTAACATCGGTGATCGGCTACGAACACCTAGTCAAGCTATGTTACAAGTGCTACGATATACACCATGTATCTTTTAATGACTGACATATTCTAGGATAGGGCCAACCCTGAAATCTAGAGTAAAAGTTGGTCATAATGATTAGTACAGTGATATCCTAGAATACAATATAATACAAAAACTCTTAATTGACACCAAATACAAATAAATCTAAACACTCAAAAATAAAGAAGAAATTATATGTACGATGACGGCGCGTGACATCATTAGCTAAAGAAAATCAGTTTATTTTGAGAGTTATTAACCGAGGATATTATAGCTCCGTTATTTTTGACGATTAATCGATTTGTTTATGGTGATTTAGAGCGGTTAACACTGAATGGAGTTGCGTTTGGGATGGCGGGCGAACGTCATGTATGTCAGTCATTCATTCACTTGCTTGACTTGGTTGAGGCTCGCCAATTATTGTAGTAATCCTTCACTAATTAAGTAATCTAAATGTCTGCATTATTAAAATAATGTACAGTCTACACTGCAGGCCACTTATTTCCACTTATGAAGAGTTCGCAGATCAGAAATCAGACACGGCACCTCGGCCTATCCGACTTTCCCCGTCATGTATATGTAGTACAAAGACACACCCTGTAAACTATTTAACTAATAGACTGCAAGGGAGTGAGATACCCTGCCCAAGTTAGTGTGTACTACGAGTATGTGTTCGTAGCATAGTCAGTTCAGTAATAACTTTTCTTTCAGTGATAGACTTGCGTTTGTTCGTTATGCTTAGCGTTAAGTGAAGATGCTTAGAAGAAACCGGTTAACTTCAGGTGTCGCTCGCGACACTATTAAATCTATACTAATATTATTATAAAGAGGAAAGATATGTATGTAAGTATGTTTGTAACGAATTAACTCAAACTACTGGTCCGATTTCGAAAATTGTTTTACGATTAGAAAACTACATTATTCCTGATTGACATAGACTATAAAACGTGAGCGAAGCCGCGGGCAAAACAGCTAGATAGATTTAAACTTTTAGAATGTATTTTTGATAAATTTAAACAGTATTACAAAGTATTCAGAATAATTTTTATGTTGATATTTATAATGAGTGCTCAGATAGATTAATTAGTGTCAAGAGCGAGCGAGACAGCTGCCGTGCCTTACCATACACCTTAAGACTAGAAGATAATCAACTTACCTCAAAGCAAACAGCTATAGTCAGTATGACGTGCCGTATCGCCTGGTTGAATGGGTTGTCCAGCCCGGTACCGATGGTCTTGAAGATTGCTTCCACATGCGGCTTGTGCTTTGTGAATGTCTCGTCTGATTCTATCGCTAGCTTCACGCAGTCGATTAGTATTGCCTGGAAGATCGATGAAAATAAATATGTAATAGGTTCAACCTCCTTTAGAGCTCGGGGGCGTGAGTTCGATTCCCACCTAGGGCAAACATTTATGTGAAGAATATTTGTGTTTGTTCTATGTCTGGGTGTTAATATCTATTTACGTATGTACTTAATAAAGTATATATGTCATAATCATAAATTTATTTGTACTTATTTCAGTTTCTGGCAGCCATAGTACAAGTTTTGCTTAGTAAATTTTATTTTAATTTATTTATTTAAGTGATTCACGGTACTATACTAATTGAAATTGGCTATCTTCATTGCTGCTGCCTCCTAAGGAAGGACAACAATAATTTTAGCAAGTTTTGGTAAGTCAATTAAACACCTATCTTAGAGAAATATTCAAGTGGGTATCGAAGATTAACTCACGAACGTCAAAGTTATAAAAATGCCTTTACTATCTAGTTCTAAGAAAAATCCACTGCCCAGAAGAACCAGAACAGGCAAGAAACTGACATATTAAGTTCTTCTATGAGTTTATTTGAGAAAATAAGAGGAGAGACTAAATTATCTGTAAAGTTAAATGAGAGAGCTATCTATCATCGTATTTACTGGAAAAAAAAGTTTGCTACCCGGTTAGCACTACCCGGGGACAACATGTAGGAAGTCAGAGTAGAGTACACTCCTACGGACATGGGTAGCTCAGCCCCCAACTTAAGACTTACTTACTTAAGAGCTTTAGTTCAATCATTTGGCCACCTAAAAGTTGGTTCCTCTGTACATTTGTTTACGTCTTGTTCAAAGTTTGAGCGTACCTTCAAAGCGTTAGTAGATGCAGAGTTGATATCGGCGACGTCGGACAACCACAGTTCTGATACACAGATGTTCACGAAGAGAGGTAAGTTGGGCATGCACAGGTTCAGGTCCAAGCTGGAATACAAAAACCAAATATTAACACTTAATTACCTTAACCAAATATTAATCTTGAACGATCTTTTAATGTCATCTGCTACATAACTGGAGCCCGGTGTACGGCGACAGGCTCGCCCCCTGTCATATTTGGAACTGAATATACTTAATGAATTCATATTATCGCGATTAAGTCGTGACCAACTGATCACACCAACGTTAACGCGATAATTAACGGCGTGTCCCGTTAATGTGGCCACGAGCTACGCTACGAGCGCTAATGAAAGGATCATCTTACCCAGCCAAGCAAGAGTACCCCTGCTGCAGCACCGCGGCCCACGCCAGCGCCTGCGCCGCGTCGCCGCGCGCCGGCCGCGCCGCCAGCAGCGCACGCGTCAGCTGCGCGCACAGCTGACCCGTGAGGTTGTTGACCTCGCGCGGCGCCGAGAACAGAGCGTGCAGCGTGTGGAGGCAGCACGTCTTGATGTATACGTTGTTGTGCGTCATTAGGGAGAGAATCGCTTCGCAGATGGACTAGAATAGAATATGCCGTTTTTTATTTTATTTTTTTAGACATTATGTTAGTTTTATTAATTAATTTTGTTATGTTTATTGTCATCTGCTATGTGACTAGGCTCCGGTGTATGGAGACAGGCTCGTCCCTATCACATGTAGGACTGAATATCGTTCGGCGAAGTGTGGGTATAGCAATACACTTCTGCCAGCCCCTTCGAGGGAAAGGCGTGAAGATATGTTATGTTTTATTATCTTAGAGAGGTACATTTTCAGCAATAAAAAATACTATATCTTAGTCCAGGGTTTAAAGTTTAGAATTCAGTATGTAGGCACTGGGCACTCTATATTATGTGCTTCAGAAGAACACATGTACTATATGCCATATAACTATGTTATGTACTGTCCCTGTAAGACGCCAGTTACAACTGCAACGCGCAGAACACTTGTAATTCGCACTCAGGTTATTTAAAATTAACTTACTTTGATGAACTCCTTGCTAAAGACAAACAGTATGTCTCTGAGCAAAGTCAGCGTGTGTAGGACAGTGCGGTGGCCTGACAGTAGCGCTTCTGCTTTGATTTGGGAAAGGCAATACTCTGCCACTCGGTTGGAGGCAGGGTGGATTCGCGGCACCTAAAATAGTTGGAAATATTTTATTCCATTCTTACCTAGATTTCTTAGACCTAGAAGTGTGCTTATATTATTTTACCTTGTTTTTCTGATCCTCTGAAGGTATCATGAAACAGCTGCCTCTTAAAATAGATGTAATAGCGTGTTGCGTCGCTTTCCTGACCTGAGTAAAAATAGAAATAATAATTTGAATTACTAGAAATCTTAGACCTTGAATAGCCATGATAGCGATCAAGATGTTAAGTACTCACTTTTGGCTTTGTATGTAAGGCGAATGCCAGCACCGAGTCGAAGACTCTCATTGTATGTGAATCTCCCCACAAGGCATATTCCTGAGCCCGTAGCAACACTGACAGACACCCTGTAGAAAAAACAATAATAGACTGAAAATTGCGATCAGTGGTGGCCACACCTACGTTAAACGTCCATCATCACGATAATTAACGGCGTCTCGCATTAGTGTGGCTACAGCATGACGAGTACAGAATTTAAAAGTTAATTAAGTCTAAACTTGTTTTGTTTCTGTATGTTATATATTTACCTATAGCAGCTCTCAGCAAAGCACCATTCTCACTAGCAGCATTTTTCTCCAGGATATCGGTGAAGATAGCAGATGCGTCAGAGAATTGTTTCCGAAGCACTGCTTGGGGCACGGCTTTGATACCCATGGAGAGGAGGGTCAGGGTTGCAACGAGACTATCTTCTAGTTCCGATGCTTTGAGGGTTTCCATCTGTAAAGTTTATAAGCTCTTTTTAATATGCTATTTCCAAACTTATGCACACTTTATCAGGCATAACATGAAGCTTGTGTAGGCCAAGCAAAAAAAAAAAGTTTTTCTTTAATTTGTGCAAATAATTGTCTATGGAAACCCATGAAAATTGTCATTTCATCATCAAGTTGTACAGTTATTACCAAAGCAGCGAAATATTCCGTAGTAGACTCCTTTCCACCCTGTTCCTTGATCACTTCAGTAACAGCAGCTAGAACTGCCAGCATCTCTTTATGCAAGGAATTGTTTGAGTCAAATCTGTTTAGTAATCTGTAAAATAAATACTCAAATAAATAGCATGATCTAAAAAACAAGGTCTAGCATTTCGAGAGCCATCATGTATCATTTTGATGTCACTCATCATCATCATTGTATAAAACATTTTGAATATTTTTTTGTCTTTTTCAAGCTATTTGTAAATGACATATTTCTTTTTTGCTTAAGCATTGATTTACATCACTATGTGTTGCCGACATGACCATATTTTACTCAGAAGGCTATAACCTGGCAGAGTATAATATTATGCTATGATAAATAGCACAAAGAAATAACAATTAAAATTGAATAAAATTATTTCAGTTGTATTATTAGTTTTGTAATAAATAATAGGTTTCTGAACAGTATCAGAGTATGAAGTCTGTCTGAATTTGCTTTATCTATTCTCGACTTACATACAATAGTATGCTTTTAAACTTATTCCTAAAGTTTGAAATTAATTTGTATCAATTTCATACTTACTTGCTAAAACTAATATTTGAGCACTGGCTCCAGTCAGATGCAAATGTTTGAAACGTTTTGTAAGTCCCAGATCTCATACTGGCTGTATATTCTGACTCACTACCCTCGTCTAATGTTTTCACAGACATGTTCTCAAACTCTTTAGAAATTGTTAGCTCATTCTCAGTATCCGATTTTTGCTTTTTGTGGCTATACGTTATCATGGCATCGTGCTTGAGGACTGCTTGCTGAGTCAATCCTGTATTGCCTGTAATTATGGAATTAAAATATAAAAATGGGAGTGGGTATAAAATTTGTGAAGAGCTTGATAGGGTGTTCTTAGCGTATTTAGGACTCATCTGGAAAGAAGTTAAGAGGGCAAAGTAATTTAATTAGCTGTTTATGTGGTTTCACAGCACTGTTTAGTGGGAGAAACACAAACAAACCTAAATTTTCCTGGAAGAACCGGGATTTTGCCATCTCTCGGTATTTTTGTATCTTCGGATTGGAGTTGGAAGATTGTCCTTTCTGCCATCTTTTCCCTTTCGACTTTCCTTTGAGTTTAGACCTGAATTTCCCCATTTTTCTAAATCATTACACGATTTTTTACAAAATATATCACACGCACGTGGTTAACAATCGTGTTTTCAAATTGAAATGAAGGAAGTGAAGTTAGCCGCAGGTTTAAAGACAACAAAACTGTCAATGTCAGGGTGACAGCTTCAGAGCTACCAACATTAAGAAAATATTATGTTTAATTTAGTTGCCATATAAAAATTATAGAGACGAGTTTGATTAAAGACCCAATTTAATTGGATTTCGTTCCGTTCTACGTAAAAGCAGCAAAATGTTTATTTGGGAGTTATCCAACTCCTTGAAACGGAACGAAATTCATCAATAAAATAATTTTTCATTCAACACCCGATTATTTTCATTGACGTTTTTCTTGTTTGTAAATAATAACTGCTGGAAATAGTACGCAATGCTAAAACTCGCATTCCTCGATCAACCGTACATTACGTAAACGTAACATATTGCTCGATAATTAGTGAAATGGCAGTAGTATTATCATAACCTATTCCGATTTGGTTTGGACTTGAAGTGATGTTGTAATTGAACTATGAGACATTATAATGCCTCCGTTTTTAAGAAAGAAAGCTACAAAATCGTTCCCAGTTAAAGTGTGCACGCTAGATGCGGAATTGGAGTTCAACCTTGAGGTAAAATGCTATAAATACATTGTTGTTGTTTAAGTGTACCTAATTGTGTGGTGTAAGAACACAACGATTCCCCTGTGAGTCACTGGTAGGTACTGGTTAATGCATACTGCTGGTCTTGGGGCTGGTTTGATAACTTGATAGTATGTTGAATGATTACCGCAACACTTGGCAATCTCAAATGTAGCAAGGAAGTCTCAGTCTGTAACTAGACTTTTATGGTATCAATAAATTTAGATCAAGTCATGAATAGCACCAAAATCAAGACAAATTCAACAACAGGGTTCTTTTAAAACAATTTTCCTGAAATTTACAAGACTGGAGTTTTTTCACTCAATTTTAAAATGTGTAACTAAAGCCACTTGATTTGAAATATAATCAATTAAATTCTCATAATAAAATTATTGACATGCTCTTTTCTCAACCACATTGTTGCTTACCCTCAGAATATCAAAACATAGATCTATTTCCAGTAAGAGAAATCATCATAAAATATAGATAAATCTCTAGAACAGACCACAGTAACTCTAGCTATAGTGTAAGTGCCCTCTGACCTTAGATAACAAATTGCAAGCAAACTATCCATACTTATCTACTTACACATAACTATGTAAGTTTGCATAATTTTTATCATTGTTCTACTTCGCCTCGTTATATGCATAATGTAACACTTTGACAATTATGGGTATTTGGTACAATTACGTAAACAATGAATAATTGGAACTGCTTCAGTTACATTCCGCGCATAATATGTCATGATATGTACAAATACATGTTGTTTATGCCGGACCATTTACCATCCGGTTACGAACATCAATCATGCATGTCTTGTAAAAAATATATAAAAATGTGCATAATTTTACAAGCGCTGTGTATTGCATCAAATCAAACTAACATTTGTGTAATACGAACTACAGGGTTAGCATGTGCATTGTGACATTTGTCAACTCTTTTTATTGTAAACACGACAGACATAAACATAATTGTACCTTATCATTATTTTGTAAAACGAAAAAAAAGACAAAATTTTGTTGCATTTTTTTTTGTTGCTATTTCGCAGTGCTCATGCTAAACCAATATACTTTTTTTTATAGTTTGAGCTAAGTACAGTTTGTTCAATTGTTTAAACTTTATTCTTTATTCTTTATTAAATATAAAGAATTTCGAGTTTCGGTGATGGCTGTTAAATTATATTTACGTTTCGGAGGGACTACAATCCGTGTTTGCAGACTACTGCCTAATTTGAAGGTGATACAATCAAATCTGTGGAAAAGATTACATAGCTTAGTGGCTAACTGACCACCTACCACAAAGCTACGTAATCTACATATATATCAGTTCAGGTACCATAGAGTGTGGATTCAAATCCCGACATTGAGTTTGAGTCTGTAACTCTTTAGCTGCCTGAGATGATTCTATCCATCAAAGATTAGCGCCGCCTAGGACAAACAATATAGTCCTCCCAGGCAGAATCAACTCCAAAAATGTTTGTTGCATAAATTCGATTCAGTAAATGAGAAGGTTCATAAAAGAAAACAGTCAGATAGCACACATTTCAGTGCTCACTGTCTTTCCTTATTACCAAAAATATCAAAATCCAAGTCTAAAGTCTACTTTACTATGCTTTATAAATTTTTACATAGCAAAGTTTTGTGTTAAAATGTAATTACCACAATTTGGAAAAGTTTTATGAATGTCTAATAATACAAATGAATTTGTTGACAGTGGCGCGCCACAGGAAGGGACCTGTTCGATCTAGTATGTCGGACCATAGGGCTGCGGGAGACGTGGTTCTTCGGACTGCAGTTCGAGGATACCAAACACTTTATAAGCTGGCTGAAATTGGATAAGAGAGGTAAGAATATTTTTTCATACATTTTACAATAATATTAGGTCCTTACGTATGAAATCAGCGTTTTGTCGTACTGATCAATTTGATCTGAAATATCTCCTCTTTGGTTAAGAATTCGAAATTCAAATGAATAAATTCATTTAGCTGGTTTTTTTTTCTTTGGAATACAGTCATTCATTTGTTATTTTCCTCATTATTTTTTCTTTGGCGTCGCTTATTACCGCGCAATGGAAAACATGAAATATCGGTATATTTACGAGTACGAGTTCTACCGTGGCACCAGTGCTGCACAAACAGCTCGAAGAATTAATGATGTGTACGGCGCTGGTGTCGCTAAAGACAGCATGGTACGTTTTTGGTTTCAACGTTTTCGTTCTGGAAATTTCGACCTTAAGAACCAACCCCGTGGACGGCCGGAGATCAAAGTGAAAAACGAAGAATTAAAGGCTATTGTGGAAGCGGATCCATCACAAAGCACTTCAGAGATAGCAGCAGGCTTCGGGGTAAGTGACAAAACTGTATTAATCCACTTGAAGCAAATCGGGAAAGTAAAAAAACTCGAACGATGGGTACCTCATGAATTGAGTGAATCGAACTTGCAAACACGGGTCGCCTGCTGTGTTACTTTGCTCAACCGACACAATAATGAAGGGATTTTAAATCGAATCATTACTTGTGATGAAAAGTGGATATTGTACGATAATCGAAAGCGCTCATCGCAATGGCTGAACCCTGGAGACCCAGCCAAATCCTGCCCTAAACGAAAATTGACTCAGAAAAAGTTACTTGTAAGTGTTTGGTGGACTAGCGCCGGTGTCGTTCACTACAGCTTTCTTAAATCTGGCCAAACGATTACGGCAGATATCTATTGTCAGCAACTGCAAACCATGAAGGAAGAACTAGCTGTTAAACAACCGAGATTGGTCAATCGCTCTAGGCCACTGCTGCTTCACGACAACGCAAGACCACACACTGCATAACAAACAACCACTAAGTTAGCTGAGCTACAGTTGGAATGTCTGCGACATCCACCGTACTCCCCGGACCTTGCTCCAACAGATTACCATTTCTTCCGGAATTTGGACAACTTCTTACAAGGAAAAAAATTCCACTCCGATGCAGCAGTCCAAACCGCCTTCAAAGAGTTTATTGATTCTCGCCCCCATGGTTTTTATAGTAAAGGGATCAATGTACTACCCATAAGATGGCAAAAGTGCATAGATAACAACGGTGCATACTTTGATTAATTAAATATATTTTACAAAAAAAAAAAATCGACTTTTTATTCCTCCCGTACAAAACGCCAATTTCATACGTAAGGACCTAATATAACATCACGCCTTTTCCCCCCAAGAGGTTGGCAGGGGTGTATTACAACACCCACACTTGCGAACGATTTTCAGTCACAAATGTGACATTAAAAATGCCATTACATTCAGAAATGAACCAATTCGTGCATGCCTTCATCTGGGATTGAACCCGTATTCTCTGGCTTGAGAAGTGAGCCTTCTTCCAACTAGGCTATCATTACTCTTAATATGCATTTATGCATACAAGATGGAAATTATATTTAGGACAGTAAGCATAGTTTTCCGAAGGTTTATCTAATTGAAATACATCATGGATTTTGTTCAACTTTTGATTATACATTTCATGTAGATATTTATATGACTGATTTTGAAAAAGTGTACAATTTTTAAAATGGCACATAAATGTTTCTTGCAAGGCTCGAAAGTATCTCTCTCAATCAGATAGAGAAACAAAAATTATTAATGCATAACTGCAAAAGCTTGTCCTAATGATGTACATTTTCTTAGTGTGTGGTGGGTTTTTCCATACTCCTTGGTGTATTTAATACGACGTTAAAGCGGAAATACATTAGTGATTTGTTATAGAAACAGTAAGTACATTTCATATATTTTCATTTCCTCTTCAGTACAAGACCAATGCGTCTCCCAGATGCCGGGAACCCCCTTCATGCTGCTCTGCAAGCTGTACCCGGAGGATGTGGCCGAGGAACTGATCCAGGAGGTGACTCAGCACCTGCTGTTCCTGCAGGTGAAGCAGGCTATCCTCACGATGGATGTCTACTGCCCCCCGGAGGCGTCAGTTCTGCTCGCGAGCTACGCTGTCCAGGCCAAGGTAGATAGATTTGTGGTTAGTGGACGTTTTCAATTATCAATATACACACACAGGCATATTTAACCATCTACTTAAAATTAAATTATTGAAAATCAACCTTAAAATGTTTTTATGGTTAAATGGTTCATGGCTTTTGTCTTAACTAAGCAAAGTGTCTACTGCTGACTGTTAGCTTTCAGTTAGCCACCCTTTAACCGACTTCCAAAAAGAAGGAGGTTCTCCATTCTGTAGGACTGTAGGTTTTTTTGAATGGAGTGTCTGACTCATCCAGTGTGTGGCCGATTTGCATTTTGTTTGCTACAGTTTACCACTTGGTCAATATTGGGGTAGCCCAATACACAACTCAGAGTTGGCTAGCAGACAGTCAGCCACTGACAGGTTGTTAAGTCAGGACAAAGCCTAAAGCCTAAGTTGTTTTCAAAGCACCTCTCATTCAAGATCATTGAAATTTAACTAGGTATATTTTATACACACAAGTGGGTGGTTAATTGTGCCTGTGAGAGTATTTTGAAACTAGCTTTTACCCAACACTTCATTTATTTATTTAATTTGACTAATTTACTTTGTCAAACTATATAGGCTATCTAAGTTACATACTTTTAACAATGCAAAAACTATAAGAATCAGTCAAATCATCAATTTGAATCATCTTATTATTGAATCTCTGGGATCACTACCAGTGATCCCTCCTACAAACATACAAAGTCATAAACTTCGGCAGGGATGAGTGAACCAGCTGAAGAGCTAGCTGAACTTTACGTCATTTTTCCCATGAAGTCAGACATACAACTATCGTAAAACCATCTATATAAAGCTCCTTCTCCCTTGCCCGACCCAGTACGGCGACTACGATTAAAGCACTTACAAGTAGACATACAATTATCAACTTTACAACCATCAAATAAGGCTCCGTCTCCCTTGTCCTCAATATGGTGACTACGATGAAAGCACTTACAAGTAGTCATACAATTATCAAGTCTAAAGCCATCAACATAAAGCTCCGTCTCCTTTGTCCCCAGTACGGTGACTACGATGAAAGCGCGTACAAGCCTGGGATGCTGGCCAGCGAGGACCTCCTGCCGCAGCGAGTCATCGACCAGTACCAGATGACGCCCGAGATGTGGGAGGACAGGATCAAGATCTGGTGAGTGAGTGAGTGCATGAAAGAGAGACACTGAGAGAGAGAGAGAGAGAGAGAGAGAGAGAGAGAGAGAGAAAGAGAGATATAAAGATAATACCCCTAGTAGTTAGAGAAAGAAGACCAAGCTAGGTTCTAAGTGATTTTACCTATTTAACCGACTTCAAATAATGTGAGGTTCTATGCTCGTCGCTGCTAATTTTAAAGATTGATGATACTGCGTAAATGCCTAACAAACCTAGTCTGACGTGCGAACTGGCTTTCAGATATGGCTATAGGAGTGCCATAAGCTGCTTAGCGACAGGTTTTTTATTTTAGCGGTCTACCCCATGTCGCAAACAATTAGAACTCGCCGCAGTATCTTGCTACCGCTGTGCTTGTATTACGACGGATCTGCAGGGCTATTCACAACCATTCGGAAACGTTTCCGATCGGATCCCAGAAATTTCAAACTCAAATTGTTCGAATCTCAGTCTACTTTTATACATTTTGGAATAGGCAATCAAGTATTAATACGATCGGAAGAATTAATCACGTTTAAAAACTTATGAATATAGACTGAGATTCGAATAGGTTTAAAATATCTGAAATCCGAACGGAAACGTTTCCGAATGGTTGTGAAAAGCCCTGCAGCTCTCTCTTTTTAATCACTTGCCGTCTCTTTCACCAGGTATGCCGACCATAAAGGCATGTCCCGAGACGAAGCGGAGATGGAGTACCTGAAAATAGCACAAGACTTGGACATGTACGGTGTCAACTATTTTGCCATAAAGGTAAACAACATAAACAAGACAACAAAAAAAAAAAAACAAAACTAAAAAGTGTAACTGCAAACAAGTAACATTATTAAATAAATAAATGAATAAATGCGGGACATTGTTACACACGGTCGCCTGACCCCAAACTAAGCAAAGCTTGTACTATGGCTGCCAGAGACTGATATACACACTTAGATATTTTTAAATACATACTTAAATAGATATTTAACAACCAGACATAGAACAAACACAAATGTTCACCACATAAATGTTTGCCCTAGGTGGGAATCGAACCCACGCCCCGAAGCTCAGAAGGCAGGTTCACTACCAACTGAGCCAAGAAAAACAAAAAATCCGGCTGCAAAATGTTGTACCCTATGTCACTTCCACTATCAAGACGATTCAAATGACACCTCACATGTCGAAATCCATCAAGCTGTTTGGGCTGTAGGGCGTGCCAAAGAAACCTCATACACACATACATATATACACTCGAAAAACATAACCCTCCTTCTTGCGCAGTCGGGTACAAAGCTTTTAACCTGTAATATAGTAAAGTAATTTTTGACATTCGAACATTGGTTTAGAGCAGTGAGCGATGTTTCAATACAAAATGTTCAATTGTCCAAAATAAATATACTTTAGTATATTTAATTAACTTAGTTTACAAAAACAAGAGGCTGAAAAATATGACAAGGAAAACCATAAAAACTAACAAGGAAAAGATAACAATATAAATAAATATTTCAACTTTATCTTAATCTCATTAGAGGTCAATGAATTATGTCCAGTGTATTTGCACTAGTATTAGACTGAACACGAATTTTCCAATCACGAATAAGGTGAATGTCATTACTATTGATCTTATTGGTCTAGTCATCCACCGCTATGCTCCGCTATTCAAAGTCAAAGTCAAAATGTTTTTATTCAATTTAGGTATCAAAGATACACTTATGAACGTCAAAGTTATTTAAATAGACTCGACCGCCTTGTTCAGATAAAACAGGCAAGAAACTGAGGGGCATTATTTTTTCATATAATAAAATAAATTACAGTCTCACAAATTTTGGCTTACAACTAGGTAATATCTATAAATACTAGTGGCTACTTGGCGGAAGTGGAAGGTTCCAGACATCTTTATCTTCTAAATAATTCTGAACCTTATAATACCCTCTTTTCATTAATGTAGTTTTTACATGTGATTTGAATTTTCCCTCGGTGAGCCCTATTCTCCGCTTCATTGAAAACGCAAGCTCAAAGACATTCGTCCCCTTTTCAGAACAAGAAAGACACAGAACTGTACCTCGGCGTCACAGCGCTCGGCCTCAACATATACGAGAAGGATAACAAGCTCACTCCGAAGACCACCTTCCCCTGGTCAGAGATCAAGCACATATCGTTCGACGATAAGAAGTTTGTCATTAAGTTTGTTGACAAGTCCGTTAATAACTTCATATTCTTCTCGCCTAAAGGGATGAATAAATTGGTGAGTCTATCGTCTGTGTTTCTAATAAAAGTTGAAGAGGTTTAGAATAGTTATTTACCTTCTAGTAATAAACCTTTTAAGTTTTATAGCCCCGTGATGGTTATAGAGTGTTTTGTCTTTTTCGATCGAGTTCAAAACTTCAAAAGAAAGATAAAGACAAAACACTAAAAGTATTCCGAGGCTTTTCTTGTAAAAACTGCAGAGGTGTGGAACTCATTGCCTGCGTCTGTCTTTCCACCTAAATACAATCGATGTTTAATAGTAAAGTGAATAGGTATCTCCTAGGCAAGCGTGTTACTCCTTCGATCACGTCGACGCTTCCCATCAGGCGAGTCAGTGGTCAAACGCATGCCTAGTCTGTTGTAAAAAAAAAGAGGCTAAACAACGTTTATTTGCCAAGGGGGTTAGTGTTTAACTTTCTATTCTTTTTCTTTTATTCTGTAAAAAATATATAATAATAATAGTGCGTGGAATCCCTCTGCGCGGAAGAATTGAAACTTCCGTGTATCTTTCTTACTACGCGCATGCGTCGAGTGCCTCGCATTCACTCTCGCTCTGTCTCTTATATTCCCCCTCCCCAGGAGCGTTAAACGTTTAACGCAACCTTGTTGGAAGTCGCATTGGAAGTCTCACTTCAAAAAGTAAAATGGTAATTGTTTAGGTAAGCACGTTACACATTCGACTAAATCGTCGCTTTCCATCAGCACTGGCTACTGTACTATAGTAAGTACTTTTTTATTACAAAATGTTGCAAGTCTAGTCACCGCTTTTAACATAACATATCGTCACTCCTTTCTCCCGAAAGTGTTGGCAGAGGTGTAATACAACACCCACACTTCGCCGGACGATATTCAGTCACAAAATGTGACAGGGGTTAGCCTGTCGCCATACATCGGGCTCCAGTAATGTAGCCGATGTCATACAAAACGCACAAATGTTCACACAATGAACAAATTGGTGCATGCCGTCGGCTGGGTTTGAACCCGCTTCTTCTGGCTTGAGAGGCGGGCCTTCTCCAATTTTTTTTTTTAAATTTGGGACATTGTCTCTCACGGTCCCCTGACCCCAAACTGAGCAAAGCTTGTACTGTGGCTGCCAGAGACTGATATATATTTATAAATATATGTATGTACATATATACAAACATATATATATTTTAAATTAAATTCATACTTAAATACTATTAACACCCAGACATAGAACAGACACAAATGTTCATCACATGATGTTTGCCCTAGGTGGGAATCGAACCCACGCCCCCAAGCTCAGAAGGCAGGTTCACTACCAACTGAGCTACCGAGGCAGTCAAAACTAGGCTTCGCTTTTAAATGCCTCTGAATCCGCTTTTTAATTGGTCCACTTAACAGAACTCCCGCTCCCACTCAACTCTCCCTATTTTTGAGATATTTCCTGGTCACTCTTACTCTTATGACTTTACAAACAAGAGAGACAAAGACCAAAATATATCTCGACTGGTAATATTAGGTCCTTACGTATGAAATTGGCGTTTTGTATGGGAGGAATAAAAAGTCGATTTTTTTTTTGTAAAATATTTTTAATTAATCAAAGTATGCACCGTTGTTATCTATGCACTTTTGCCATCTTATGGGTAGTTCATTGATCACTTTACTATAAATAAACCATGGGGGCGAGAATCAATAAACTCTTTGAAGGCGGTTTGGACTGCTGCATCGGAGTGGAATTTTTTTCCTTGTAAGAAGTTGTCCAAATTCCGGAAGAAATGGTAATCTGTTGGAGCAAGGTCCGGGGAGTACGGTGGATGTCGCAGACATTCCAATTGTAGCTCATCTAACTTAGGGGTTGTTTGTTGTGCAGTGTGTGGTCTTGCGTTGTCGTGAAGCAGCAGTGGCCTAGAGCGATTGACCAATCTCGGTTGTTTAACAGCTAGTTCTTCCTTCATGGTTTGCAGTTGCTGACAATAGATATCTGCCGTAATCGTTTGGCCAGGTTTAAGAAGTAGTAGTAGTACTGTAGTGAACGACACCGGCGCTAGTCCACCAAACACTTACAAGTAACTTTTTCTGAGTCAATTTTCGTTTAGGGCCGGATTTGGCTGGGTCTCGAGGGTTCAGCCATTGCGATGAGCGCTTTCGATTATCGTACAATATCCACTTTTCATCACAAGTAATGATTCGATTTAAAATCCCTTCATTATTGTGTCGGTTGAGCAAAGTAACACAGCAGGCGACCCGTGTTTGCAAGTTCGATTCACTCAATTCATGAGGTACCCATCGTTCGAGTTTTTTTACTTTCCCGATTTGCTTCAAGTGGATTAATACAGTTTTGTCACTTACCCCGAAGCCTGCTGCTATCTCTGAAGTGCTTTGTGATGGATCCGCTTCCACAATAGCCTTTAATTCTTCGTTTTTCACTTTGATCTCCGGCCGTCCACGGGGTTGGTTCTTAAGGTCGAAATTTCCAGAACGAAAACGTTGAAACCAAAAACGTACCGTGCTGTCTTTAGCGACACCAGCGCCGTACACATCATTAATTCTTCGAGCTGTTTCTGCAGTACTGGTGCCACGGTAGAACTCGTACTCGTAAATATACCGATATTTCATGTTTTCCATTGCGCGGTAATAAGCGACGCCAAAGAAAAAATAATGAGGAAAATAACAAATGAATGATTGTATTCCAAAGAAAAAAAAACCAGCTAAATGAATTTATTAATTTGAATTTCGAATTCTTAACCAAAGAGGAGATATTTCAGATTAAATTGATCAATACGACAAAACGCTAATTTCATACGTAAGGACCTAATAAAAGCCCTGTAATACTGTTACAGATTCTAGACCTGTGCATCGGTAACCACGACCTATACATGCGGCGGAGGAAGCCTGACACGATGGAGGTGCAGCAGATGAAAGCGCAGGCCAAAGAGGAGAAGCAGGTAAAAACGCACCAAGTGCCTTACGCACCGCAGGTCTGCGTTAGCAACGACATCCTCAAAAGCAACTCTGTGCTGCACACATAAGGTCGATCTTTTTTTATTTTTGAAATTCAAGGTCATTTTTGGGGAGAAACGCTGCATTGCGTAAGCAAAGCTCGATGGTTGCAAATTCGATATTCTCTGACCACTGTCGTGACGACGGGATAAGGAGAAACTAAGGGAATATTTGAGTGGACTAACATCTAAATAGATGACAAATAATTCTCTTGAATCATGTGTCAGATAACCCTGGTATACATTTAAAAGATATTGGTACATTGGTAAGTTATTTTATGCAATACTAGCGACCTGTAAACCTTCTTTGAAAAATTATCTAACTGATGGTGGAAACCGCATCAAAATCCGTTGCCTGATTTAGGAGGAGTTCGCGGATAGACAGAGAAACAGACAGACGCGGAAAGCGACTTTTTTATACTATGTAGAGATATTTAGAGAAGCAAAGATGATCAACGTCATAGCTATGAGTACCTATATGTCTAGATAGAGTTCCGTACTGCTTATGAACGAGAGGTGACAGACCAACTATTCTATAAAAAACTAATATTTTATTCTAAAAAAAAGTTGGCCTGTCACTTCTCGTTCACGTGTGCGTGACAGGTACGTCTTTTACAATTCTACAAGGGTTGCGTCATACATTTTGTTCATTTAGAACCTAACAGTTGGCTGTTATTTTTTTGGCCCGTGCAATGTTTTTTTAGTCCATCTGGATATATCATTTATCAAAACCGATAGCTTGTGAGTGTGTAAGTGTGTATGTTTGTTACTTCTTCACGCTGAAACTGATGGACAGATTTTGATGAAATTGGTATGGAGGTAGCTTATACTTGGGATTAAAACATAGGGTACTTGTAACTTCTCGTCACAGTACAGACTCTCTCTAGACATATACAGACTGATTCAAACTTAATGACAGCTGTGAAGTGCGCAGCAAGCGAGATTTTGCGGTGTCTTGCCTCTGACGTCCGCGCATACATTCATCTTCGCTACTGCGCAGCGTTCCGCGCCTAACTTCACAGCCGTCATTAAGTTTGAACCGGCCTGTACTCACAAGTTTTCGCTTCTATATCTTATCAGTGTGATTATTATTTGTTGGTAGCGTCGTCAAATCGAGCGCAACAAGCTGGCTCGCGAGAAGCAGCTGCGTGAGGCGGCGGAGCGAGAACGCTCGGCCATGGAGCAACGCCTGCTGCAGTACCAAGAAGAGATACGATTAGCCAACGAAGCGCTGGTAACGTAACTTTACCTAGTATGACCTGCGAGTGAACGCGTTTGTTTAGCAGCTGTATTTCATTTAGGAGTAGTGGCGCCAAAGTTATATAATATATATATAATATACTCCGCCTGGTAATCCTGGTATAGCTTTCCGAGTTCAAAATTGTCACGTGGGCAACTCGTAGTGACGTCAATCGATGCTTAAGCAAGACCGAAATAAGTCATTTACAACGAGTTCGAAAGAGGCGGAATGTCTAGGCCTTGCTTTTTTTGGATCATGGTCAAATCCAGCTCAACCAGCTAGCAAGAGAGAAACAGCTACGTAAGGTAGCGAAGCGCGAGTATCGGCTATTTAACCAAGAACAGATACGGTTAACTAACAGAACGCTGGTAACACTTTACTATACCAATTCAAACATTTTTGAGACTCGGACTGAAGGACACGGTATCTTTCGCCGCCAACTAGCTTAATTAGCCGTTCAATTAACAGCTTAGCCTTTTAACTAAATACCGCCATTCAACCAGCTTCCTGATGATATTCAGCTATTCAATCAAACGGCTAGGCAAAATGACTTGACTTACTAGTCTACATTGTCTTGTCTAGGCAAAATGACTTGGAATTCATTCACCAGTCATTTAAGTAAGGTATCCGGTTGTAATAAAAAAATTACCACGAAGATTAAGGCGGGAGTTCTGCTTCACTTTGCTCCCGCCTTAGCCTTCTAACCAGTTAGCTTAGAAGGCTAAGGCGGGAGCGAAGTATACGTACACGCTATTGCAAAAACTAAACAATGATCGGTGCTTCATAATCTATTTATAATTTCCAGCGTCGCTCGGAAGAGACGGCGGAGCTACTCGCTGAGAAAGGTCGCGTGGCTGAGGAGGAAGCGTCTCTGCTCGCGCAGAAAGCTGCCGACGCTGAGAGAGAGAACGCGAGACTCAGGCTGTCTAGTATACGGCAGGAGGAGGAAAAGGTAAGAGGAACGAAACATAGTCTCGAGTGAATCGGTTTCTTCCAGGCAAGCGTGCTCCATCGTAGGCCGCATCACTGCTTATCATCAGGCATGTTGGCGGCCAATCGCAAGCCTATTATGTAATAAAAAAAAGAAAAGAAAAGCATAGCCTAGCTTGTAACAATCCCGGGCGGCGAGCGATGATAGCCTAGTCGAAGAAGACTCTCCTCTCAAGCCAGAGGAAGCAGATTCGGACCCAGCAGAAGACACGCTCCAAATTGTTGATTGTGGAACATATTTGCGTATTTAATGGCATCTGCTACGTAACTGGAGCCCGGTGTATAGCGATAGACTCGCCCCCTGTCACATATGGGACTGAATATCGTCCGGAGAAGTGTGGGTGTTACACCTCTGCCAGCCGCTTCGGGGGAAAGGCGCGACGTTATGATAAGCTAGCTCGTAACAATAAGTAAGTGGGACAGTGGTAGCCTAGTTTTTTTTTTTTGTTTGCATAGTGGCTGCTACAGCCCATTTTAATTAAAATTACTTATACATAAACATACAATAATCTTGTTCGTAACAATACTGGACTATGGTAGCCTAGCTCGTGACAATGCAAGACTACGGTAGGCTAGCTTGTAACATTACATACCAACGACAGTCTACCTCTGAACAATACAGGACTATATTAGCCTAATTCGTAGCATTACAAGACTATGGTAGCCTAGCTCCTGATAATACAGGACTACGGTAGGCTAGCTTGTAATATTACTTACCAACGGTAGGCTAGCTCTGAACAATACAGACTAAAGACTGTCTAGCTAGCTCTTAGCAATATAAATAAAATCTTTATTCCAGACAACATAGGTCGACAGTTTTAAGTAATAGTAATCTTGCAGATCTATGTATATTTATTTCACAATCGGAGTAACAATGGACAAAGTATTTTAAAAAATGTTGATCCAAAAAAACTCTGAGCTTGTCACACCGGCGTGAAGTGGCCGGTCTGTTGGTATTCTACAGAATACACTACAGCGAGTGTGCACAAGAACTGCACGACCTGATCCAGCCATCGCCGTTTTTTTATAATTGTACCAGGCGCACCAGTAAGAGACACCCTCTCATGGTGGAAATTCCGCCAAAACGCACTAAGCGTTTCAAGTCAACTTTTCTTGTAAGAACTGCAGAGGTGTGGAACTCGTTGCCTGCGTCTCTCTTTCCACCTAAATACAATCCGGGGGTGTTTAAGAGTAAAGTGAATAGGTAACTCCTAGGCAAGCGTGTTACACCTTCGATCACGTCGACGCTTCCTATCAAGCGAGTCAGTGGTCAAACGCATGCCTAGTTTGTTGTAAAAAATTTACTCGAAGGATTTTTTTTAAACAGAAAACAGTGTACGACCTCGACATGGTATTTAAATCTCGTATTGTTCTTCACAGGTTCATTTAGAACGGAAAACGCGGGAAGCGGAATACCTAACGGCTCGATTGGTCGAGGAGTCAGAGAAGCGCGCCGCTGAAGCCGAGAGGCTGCGCGGCGAATTGATATCAGCGAGGAACGCGGAGAAGCAAGCCAAAGAGAAGCTATTGAACTTTCTGACTAGGACGTCTAATGGATCGCTGCCCCCACCTTCAGTTACTAATGTAAGGATTACTTTACCTCAGGGCCCGTACCATGACATCTTATTGTGAAGTTTTCAGGTTCCAGCAGGCGACGTTGCGCGACCATGAACCTTATTGCACGGCGATACGATTCGCGGTCGCGCAGCGTCAAAGAGATGTAACGTTAAAGGCCTTGTTATTTTTATTAAATGGCCCAAAAAGAGGGTAGTTTTTGGATGTATGCTGTTTATTAATTTGCTTGTGTGTTTTATATGATCTTCAGCCGTCTTAATCACTGGACCATATGGCCGATTTTCAATTGCGAAATGTTTTTAATGTCGCCTTTGTCGTTACGATAGGTTTATATGTAACGCGCATTTAAGTTTTTTTTTTTTTACTATCTATGTATAAAGAGGATAGATAAATTTCATTAACCTTGTCTCGTTTTCGCACTATACTAAGAGAACCAAAAGTTCCAAATTCAAATATATTCTTCCTTTTCAGTCGTCAACAGTCCCGTCAAGTCTCTTCCCCTCAACCTGTTCGTTACCAGCGGAACTGGGAGGGGACGGCACTAACGGCATTAACGGAATGAACGGCATCAACGGAATTAACGAGACGGAACACGACTCGTACCAGCTGGTTCCGGACGACGACCCGCACATACATCGGCTCTCCATCGAGATTGAGAAAGAGAGGTGTGTATTTAATGTATTCGTTTGTCTCTATCTAACAGACTGAGGTTGTTCCTGTAGTCTGTTAGTTTGTGTTAGGTGTTGCCCAATAACGAATAGTGTTGCGAAAATATCGATAATTTTCGCGGATGTTGTTTGATAAATATCGCAAACATTTCTAGCACATTGAAATTAGTAGGAAATCAATTACATTTATTGTGAAGTTTTGATGCACTCTGAGAAAAAGACCAAAGTGACTGCGAGTTTTTACTTTGGTTAAAAAAAAAAAAGTCAAGTACCATAGGATGGTTTTCCACTAAAAGATAAGCGGCGGGAGTATGTATAGCGAGGATTAAAACTCACCAATATGATCAAATAATGTACCATTATAATTAATTTAATTTAATTTACATCCGTGATCTTACTCATGGATTTCCTCATTACATGGTTTTTCCTATTTACCCATCTTCGCACCGCTCGTCTTTTGGTGTAAAGGCACCTTTATCCCGTAACAATATTTAAAAGTAATTTATATCCTTTCAGTCCATGATCGTACCCACGATGGGCAAGGTGGGCCATCTGTCCCACTAGGGTTTTCAAGTTAAAAGAGTAGGCACATTTACCTCTACCCACCCTTAACAAAAGTGAGGGTGCGGCACTGACTCGTGCGCTCAACCCCCAGGGTGGAGTACCTGGCCAAGTCGAAGCACCTCCAGCAGCAGCTGGACGAGCTGCGCTGCGAGTTCTCGGTGCTGCGCGTGGAGCAGCCCGCCTCCACGCTGGACAGGCTGCACCAGCAGCAAGCGCAGGCCGGCGACAACAAGTACTCCACGCTGCGCCGCCTCAAGCAGGGCTCCGCCAAGACGAGGCTCGCTTTCTACGAGGAGCTGTGAGCTGTGACCTGTGAGCTGTGAGGTCAGTACTAGTATTACTGTGAACTTAGCTGGTAGTTAACGGATTCATTTTGATACCTAAAGTAAGCTCCAAGTGTTACAATGAATCCAACTCTATGACCAATCAATTGGACAATATATATATTTTTTTATAACAAACTAGGCATGCGTTTGACCACTGACTCGCCTGATGGAAGCGTTGCCGTGATCGAAGGTGTAACACGCTTGCCTAGGAGATACCTATTCACTTTACTCTTAAACACCCCCGTATTGTATTTAGGTGGAAAGACAGACGCAGGCAACGAGTTCCACACCTCTGCAGTTCTTACAAGAAAAGTTGACTGAAACGCTTAGTGCGTTTTGGCGGAATTTCCACCATGAGAGGGTGTCTCTTACTGGTGCGCCTGGTACAATTATAATAATACCGCAGACTTACGTAGACCGAATGTAACTTACGTGGATCATACGAGTATATTACCAACAGAGCATTCGGTGTTGACACTAAATATTGACTGACCAGACCGATCTTTGTTCAACTTTGTAGATCTAATGAAATCGGTAGTTGGAACTACACTAGTTACATTCTAACTCTTATAGAATATTTGTTTTGTTCACAGGTAAATACAGTATAAATTCCGAACCGCACAAACAATGAAATGACAATATTATTACATATAAATAAAATAGTCATAATAATATTCTTATAGATAGAACTTATTATATTACTATATGAATGTTTCTCATAATTCCTAATGCCAAGTTTTGTGAGCTAATGCGAGTCACAAAAAATGAAAAAATTGGGTTCTTATGTGGTACATATACATTTTATCAGTTTTTAGAACTAAAGCAGTTTTGTAACTCGTTCAATAATGAACTTTAAGTATACGGTAAAAGCTACAAATTAGCACGGACTTACAGTAATTTTTTTTATTACCATGTAGCAAGCGATCTGAGCGAATCTAAATTGTTTGTTATAATTCACGCATAATATGAGTACATAAAATTTATAGCAACACGTTTTATGCCAAATATAATAATTCAATAAAACACATTACGAAAGATTTGCAAAAGAAATTTTCAAAATGGACTGGACTGAATCTTGTTCCTAAATAAATATTTAAAAAAAACTCATATATGTATTAACGTTGAAATAAAATAATTATTTTTATATATTATTTTAAACCCATCTTGTTTTATTATTCTAATGATCTCTAAAAATTAATGAAATAAAACGTATTTTTAAATTTGTAACACTGTTGTATTAGAATCAAAATTATTAAACGAACTAAGTTTATATGGAAAAAAACGCTTTTTATACTAACTATAATTGTATTATTTAACTATATTTTATTTTATACTAAGATCTGCGTAGATTTTTCCATGTCTTATAGCTTAGTTAGGCTATTTTTGTTTGTTATACCATAAGTAGGTATTTTAAAGATTTCAAACGTAGGTGCAGGCGATGTTTTACTACAAGGATTATCCCCCTTAGCAATAAACGTTGTATAGACTGGAAATAGTAAATACAGTGTTTTGTCTTTTTCTTTCTTTTCAATTTTAAACCTCGATTGAAAAAGACAAAACACTGTATAACAATTCCGAGGCTATTCAACGTTTATTGATAAGGGGGTATTATTATTAGTTCTCAATTTATTAGATTGACAACTAATCATTCTTAATGTGTCTTCCGTGTTCTTTTTTTTTTAGATTTTTGTTATTAATAATTCGTAACAAAGTATAAAAAATTTAAAACTAGATAATTTGACTATTACTTGTTACAATTTTTACTGAGTAAAAAATTCTCAACTTACATTGCCAATTGTGCAAATTCATGTAACTACATATGTACACACTATTAATAACTACATACACACATACATTTATATAACATTGTTAGTGGTGTATTTGTACAGCTGTCAATTTGACAAATAGTTACCTATTTAATTTACAAGTTTATAGGCTTGAGGTGTACAAGACGAAAATACGTATACGTGAGTGGGTACTCGTCATCCCAAACAACTTTTATTAGGAGTCCAACCATGAAAACCCAAAAAAAATATCACCTATTATGAAATACAATACATATCGTTGGGTTTCCGTGCCATTGTTCAAGGAGCAGTAAATTTATTTTTCGCGATTTCTGTGTTGTCTGTATTTCATAGTAAAAATTATTCAATATTTGCTGCACACGCGTTCTCACAAGTTTTTTTTTTCCGGTATGAGAGCTTGATCAACTTTATTTTCTGTCCCCTGACGCCGTGTATAAATATATTTTTTTTTTTTTTTTTTTTTTTTTTTTTATGTAGAATAGGTCGGCGTTTGACCACCAACTCGCCTGATGTTAAGCGACGTTGTGGTCTAAGATGGAGCACGACGACCTATAAGGTACTTATTCACTCTAGCCTTGAAGTTTTGTAGAGTGAAGAAGCACAAAGACGGCAGTTGAGTAAGGCGCTACAAGTGCGCCACTGCTCAGACCCGTCTTCGGAACGGTTACACCGGACTACATCCCGAAACACGACTAGGTCATTTCACGGCATGGCTTGGTCCGGTGGGTGGTAACTAGCCACGGCCGAAGCCTCCCACCAGAGTTTGCTACCCGGTTAGCACTACCCGGGGACCACGTGTAGGGAATCAGAATAGAGTATACTCCTACGGACGTGGGTAGCTCAGCCCCCATTATATTATTATATTTCATGTGCGGTTCAAGTTCAGTAGTTAAAGCGTGAAAGCTTAACAAAAAAAACTCATTTTCGCTCCTATAATGTTAGCTAAGAATAAGTAGAATTATGAGTACTTTTACGTACTTTTTTCTCAGTACACCCTAAACTTATAACCCAGTAGTCGACGTTAATGTAAAACTCAGCCTGTGTCTGTATAGTTCAAATATCGCACCGAACCATTCTATGACGTACCTTTGTCTATTATAACTTTAAGGATATTCCTGTGTAATCAATGTGTATACGTGTAAATCTAATACTTTTGACGTTGCAGTCGTAAAATAAATAAAACATGAAGGGCGTCGGGAAAATACGCGTGGACTTCTGCCAGGTGGGAAAATCCGTAGCATGCGTGAGCCAGTTAGCGCTGCTCATCATACTAAGTATTTTTCACCAAGCACGTAAGCGGACGTTCTCGTGGGTTTTTAACGGACGTCCTAAGGCGTAAAATATGTAAGCCGGACGTAAGGCGAGCGTGCGGCGCTGATACGAGTCAGGCGTGAAAACTGAGAAGCGGCGTGCCTGCGTCGCGTCGCATGTACAAATTTCAAAAAACGTCGCTTTAATAGATTAGAATCAACTGGGGAAATTGCGTTTTTCGAGATTTACTGACAAACCCTTCACAATTTAGGCAACTAACGCCATCTTGTACAGATTATTGTAACTAAAAATAAAACAAATGAAGGTGGCGCCTAATTTGCGACGGGTTTCTCAGTAATTTTCGAAAGACGCAATTGCCCCAGTTGACCCTATATATGAACAATTTTTTAAGCGGCATCGCGTCTGTCTTCTTATTCTCATTCGAGACGGGGGCGATAAGTCCTGCACTGACGTCCCGCTTGGGGTGCATAGCCTGAACCTTCGTGCCGCATCCTCACTTTTACGTCCGGCCTGTATAATTTGGGCCTAAGAACTCTATTTCTATGATGCGGGTTCATGCTCTGTAAAGGCCGGCGCATATTATGAGTGGTCGCCTCGTAATCCAATTGGATACGTTGCGGTCTGCCGGAGTATGCGATGGCCTTTACAAAAACTGATATTGTAATAATCATCAAAGTTGTATGCGATTGTGATAACGGTATGACCATGTTGAGTAAAAAAAAAACAAATTAATTATTGACGAGCTTATTTCGAAGGAAAATATTTTTAAGGTTTGAAATAGTGAAAATGTGTTCAGGTATTTATATAAGGAAGAATATATTGAATAAAAATGTTTCTTGGTATGCTTATGCGATTTAAATCGATGCTTTATATAGGGTGTTACAAAAACCTTGTTGTATTCGCGAGGTGCGCATCCAGCATCGACTGGAGGATGCAATTATGCTACTTTAAATTAAATATTGACTTTAAAATTTTTGATCACACATCGCGCTCCGCCCTCCTAAAATCGCGAACGCAGACACTAATCGCGTCAGTTTTATTTGTAAACTATTCGCGTCGTGCCGCTACTTTCTTAGAATAAAGGCCGCAAACACATGATACAGATTTGATAATGTTTTTGTGAAATTTCTTTTTTTTCTTGCGTTCTTAAACTGGTCATAACTCTTGCTATTTTTAACGTGCATATTTTTGGTATTTTTGCATGTATACTTAAAAGTGTGTTGCCCTTCAATTATACAACAGGGTTTTTGTAACATACTGTATACGCATGAAAATCGCATCTCAACGTGGTCAATCTGTATTTTGGCAATTCGAAGTGCCTGTGACCATTTTAGGTCAGTAATTGTGATGAATGTAAGGCGCAATTACACGTAGGCAACATCGTGCGGCGATGTGATAAATATGCTATACGAGTATGAGAAACAAATATTATTAGTTCTATTGAAATTAATGTTTTTTTTTATTGACAAACAGAAATACACAATAGAAATCATATACCTACCTACCTTGAAACAAATAAATTGTCTTTTTTTTTGTATTTTAATAAAAATAGTGATGTTTTTTATTTTAATAGTATTTAGAGTTCATTTTAACGTCATTGATGAACGGACGTCGAGTGTTTCTTTTTTTACGCGTCGTAATGTAACATAGTACAAAACCCACGATGTTGCCTAAGTATAAAGGCGTCTTTAGAATAAATCATGTTTACCGTAATGTGCCTTTATGTTAAATGTACTATACATTTTATAGATGTAATTTTGTAAATATATTTTTAGAAAAAATACTATTTTCTAGTTTTATTAAAAATCCTGATTGATAGGGTGAATTCATAGATAAGCCTTGTGAATTAAACATCGCTTTTAATTTCAAAAATATACACCACAATCTTATAACAAGTTATATATCTAATAATAAAATATTAACATACACGTTGTATTATTTATTTACAATCTTAATTGTTATTAAATCAAGGTACAACTGGATTGACTAATTTAGTTGTTTTAGTAGATATATTCCGCTTCGTTCACAGTGCAGAAGTGGAATTTTAAGTGGACTGATTTCACCTTGGAAACTGCGTCCGGGTTATTTCACCCAAGTGATCATAGTGGAAATAAAGGATTTGTTACACTGGATGCGATCTGCGTCCTCCGTTCCGATCAAAGCTAACAAGAGTCCGCATCTTGTCTTAACATCTTTTACAGTTTACATTATATTTTGTGTAATTGAAATCCGACCGTACACAAGAACGTAAGGAAGGCACCGGGCAGACGGTCAGGAGATGACGCGGAAGAAATCGCTGACCGGTCGCCTCGACCGCTAAAGGATGTTCACACAGGATACGGGATGTGTTCGCTTTGACCGTACCACAGGAGGCAAGACGCATCTAGTGTGACAAATCCTTAAGTTTACCTTTTTTAAGGAGTAAAGCGCCATCTACACATGTCATGATTGTTGCTAAAGTCGCCCCGACTTTAGCAACAATCATGACATTAGATTATTGTTTTCTGGCGGCCTGAATCCTGAATATAAAAGAGCTGGCCACAGCCTATACTGACTTACCATACAAAATATGATAGAAAATATTATCTCCCAAGTCTCTTCAAAATTAGTTAAAAAAACGAAATAGGTAGGTAATTTTAAATAGTGATGGCTAAGAATTTTTGAAACTACTAGGTAGGTAAATAGATCAGTTTTTCATTAATGCTTTTCACAAAATGATCACATTTCAAAGACGTCACAATTTATTGTGTGGAAGCCGCGACTAGTCGAATACCCTTAATACAGAGACAGTTGAAAAATTCGGTTTACACATATTCCATAGCAAAGTGTAGTCCGTTTATGCCGATAGGGCTTTTATACATTCTTTATACACTCCTATCGAATAGAATAGTTGGTACGTATTTTTTTAATAGTTTTTGTGCTACAGTAGTACTTACAACATAATTTAAGCAGATGGTGCATCTTTAATCAATGAGAACCAATTTATAAGTTTTTCCTGATTACCAAACAATATTATTTATGGATAAGTTAAAAATACAGACTGCACTCTAAGGACCAAATTATACTGGCTGGATATAAGACGAGGATGCGCGTCGCCTTACGTCCGGCCTCCATAATGTGGGGCGAACGATTTTAGTGAAGTTACGTATCTAATATACTAATAAGTAACGCACAATTCCTTGACATAGCGTTAGCTACCTGTAATACTTGAAATTAATTACTAAGCAACAAAAGAACACTAAGTTTTCTTTAACCATGAATTAGAGATCAAGATAATAGGACGACATTATTATAAGCATACTCTTAGAAGTATTTGGAACAGGCTCTCAAGTACATCTTATTAAGTGACTTAAAAATTAAAATAAAGTGCAGTCGAGGAGCAGAAAGATTTCGTAGATTGTTATTACCTATCTCTGTTACTGTCTGCCTAAATATACTTGCATCACGCTCACAGACGTCAGTCATTACATCTGTGCGAGTGTGACGCAAATATATTTACGCTGGAGCGACAGAGAGAGACAGATTATAACAGGTCAGTGTACGAAATTTTTCATGCTCCGTGATCACACTTTAGTGTCCTTCATAAACATAATATTCACACACAATTGTCATAAAAAGCAAAAAATCAATTCTGGCTCTGTGATAAGGATAACTGATAAAGTTCATAGTACCTAAGTAAAACGAATGAACTTGATGACTAAATACGAATTGTCTTTTAGCAATACAAAATAAACCTTACCCCTCAGTTCAGTAATTCATTTTTAAACAACCACTTTTGTGCAATCATGTTTGTTTTTTTTAACAACATTCATCGTACAAATTGTAATGAACATATTACCCTTGTTTCACAGTTATTTGGCAGTGAATTAAAGGCATGTTCAGTTTCTGTATTACAAAAATGGATCAATTTGCCTATCACATTTTGAAAAGTAGACTAAAGAGACATAGATAGATATAGACATTTTCTGTGTAACACGTCAAAAATCCAACTGCCTATCAAGTCATTGGACACCAGGCTGTACCTGGTGTCCTTTTAGGGCAGGGGTTATATTTTGATTCCAAATCACTTTTAAATTAATAATAAACAATCAATCTGTTTTTGAATACAGAAAAAAGCTATAAATAATGTTGAAAAAAGCAGTGCAAATCTTTCAAATGCATACTTAATCAGTCGGCATATCAGTTCTGCCAATGAAAGCACATATAAGGCATCCAACCTATTTTATGTTCAAGGTTTGTTATATAGTCTGCGGTAGCTAGCCCCACTGTCGCAAAACTCATTCATTATAATCCTACATAGAAATAGGTGGAAGACAACTATTAGGGCTATTATTGATATCCAGAATAGAGGATTTAGGCCTCCCCAAGTATGTCCATGTTTGTGCAATGCAATAACATGGTGCTCATGGGCGGGAGCCTCTATAACCTCTTGTACATGAATTGCATGCCTCAAATCCTCCATATGTAACTTATCTGCTGTAATATACAGGATAGATGTTAACGGCTCAGTTAGTTTGACAGGGAAATATTTTCGATATGGCCCTAATTGCACAGGGGAGTCCAAGCAGCCAGCATCGCATGCATAGTATGTTTTATCTGAGCGATCTAGGGCAACAAATATAGCTGCTTTATTGTCTTCTTGTAGTATAACACTGATATTAACATGAGTCATGTTGCCATAGTTAACTCGACGGAAAAGGAAGTCTCTGTGTAGTTTTGAAGGATGGATATTATATTCTAAGTGCTGGTTACTGAAGCGTAAAGCACCAAAGCTCAATATCATTGCTTGATTCACTCCACTCGCTCCAGCTTTGAGCAAGTTATGGCAACCCAGCTTTTCTAAGGTCAAAAGCCAGACACTAGCTACAGCATTCAAATTCACCAAATTATTTAACGGTTTCCATAAGTTGAATGCGTCTAATGTTGAATGACCTCCATAACAGCCTTCTGAGTAAGTCAAATTCTTCAATATCTCTTGTTTAGTTTTTGGTTGGATATGCTCCTCATGTTCAAAACTACGTACTTGAGATAAGATGGCATATATAGTGGCATTGATTCTATCACCATTAATAATGCCCGTAACTTTTGAATCTGAAATGTAAAAGCCTGTGAACCAAAGTCCTTGCCAGACTCTGGAGTGGTTTTCTTGAAGCCGTTTCAATGCTGGTCTATCGGTAGTCAGTGCTATAGCTTTCATCATTTCATCTACTGCTTTCTTTTCAACTATATCCTTATGTTTAGCATAATCAGACTTCTTGATAGGCTTGCTATATTGGACAGTAGTTAGTACTAGAAGATCTAGGCCATCTCTAGCTTCTACAACAACTGACTTGGGCAGCTTACGGCACACAACTGTAGCTGCTATTACCATCTCACTATCTGGTATCGGGATCATGCCAGTCACAACTTCATAATCTTTTGTGTCAACTCCTTGATGAAGTTTAACAACTTGCTGTACAGCAGTCGGCCAGTCAAGGATTTTGGGTGATAACAAGTGTAATGTTTTGTCTTTAGTTGTTGGATTTGTAATCAATATTTCTTGTACAAAGAGAGATGGTATTGTTCTATGAGCATAGTACTGATATGAGACATGTAAACCGGTATTAGAACACTGGAATCTGTTTATAATACCATTTTTATAGTCAGCTACAGTAAACTCCTTCATTTCATAGTCATCTACAATGTATAGAGGGTGATAATTCATGGGTAGTGATAGTGTTCGTCCATACTTGATGTTCAAGTGTGAATCATGTTCTAGAACTAGGCCTAGCAGTCCATTCCCAACATAAGGCACATAGTTATGGCTCTGCGATTTCAATGAGGCTGTTGATTCATGCCTGAGGTACACATCGTATTCGTTCAAAGCGGCTTCGTATGGGTTTAAGAAGTTCTTCTGACACATATTCTGATGTGATCCAGTGTCTGTGCTGAAGAACCAGTTCGTCAGAGTCGGTCCGACGTACAGTATTAGGAAGACAATGATGAGAGCCAGTAGCACTATCTTTTTTCTGGTCATAGGACCGTCGGCGAAGCGGTTGACCCGTCGCATTAATTCCCCGGCGCGACGATTCATGTCGCCGAAATCTGTTCTAACCCTTTCCATCACAATTCTGCGCCAATAGTTAACCCGCACAGTGTAACGTATTTCATGAATTACGTGGCTTCTGCAAACACCATTTTAATTAGCTTAAAATACGGCTTTTAATGAAATATTGAACAAAAATCTGAAAAAAACATTTCTTTCAGACAAAAATTATTATTGACAGTGAAATTGTTAAATTTTGTGAAGTCACATGACATGAGAAGAATTATATGACAGTGACAAGTCAACTAACTGTCAGTGTCATTGAATGAAATTAAGTGTCTACAAAGTTGTCCTTTGTCAAACGCTGGCAAGTGGTGATTGTGACGGGGTGAATCAGTCAGTGTATCCTCATTAATAATTTTATTGTTTTTATTAACAATAATGATCCTACCGCCTATTCTTTACGATGTATGAGACGATGAAGTAGTGTTTTAGTTTCTACCCAAGTATAAAGTTCGTAATTACCCTCGAGCGCATGATAATTTACTAAACAAACAGTTAACATGGGTTCGTACTTTCACACGTGTTTAATTGTGTTATTTTCGTTATTTATTAGCGAGTGCGCACTTCGTTCTGTAGAGGAAGATGACGAGTCTTTCCTCAACACCCCAAAGTATGCAAAATACGATGATTTAGTGAAATTATTTGATAATTATGAGAAAACATTTCCGGACCTGGCGAAGGTGTATTCTATTGGAAAATCCTTGGAAGGGCGGGAGCTTCTCGTGCTCCAGATAACTGAAGGTGTGAAGCAGCATCATGCGGAGCGGCCAGCGTTCAAATACGTGGCTAACATGCACGGAGACGAGAGCGTTGGTCGGCAACTTGTGGTGTACTTGGCAGAGTATTTGCTGCTCAACTATGACAAGGACGATAGAGTGATGAGACTTGTAAACAACACCGACTTACACCTGATGCCGTCGCTTAATCCTGATGGCTTCGAACATAGTCAGGTGAGAATACATTTTTCGTTATTCTGGTTCAATCCTTTATGATGTGACATTTATGAACTCCTTTCATTCTCCCTTCATAACATTTTGGGTTTACATTTGATTTGTATACTACTACAATACTACTACTATTTGTTAAAACCAACAACTATAACTCTCTTATCGAAATGTAAATACCTATTAACTTACTGTTTTAGTGCATCAATATGATTTTTAATTCAGGAAAACTTGTAATTGCAATGTTTATAATTGCATTTTAAAAAAGCCTACATGTTATTTGAGAAGGTATTACATATTATGAAAAAGTACTGAAGTAAGTGTTATTATTAACATTTCTTCAAATTAAGTAGTTATCAAAATTTACACTTATCTCATTTTATAGTAGGTACAGTAAATATTGATATTATAATATGATTTATCTTAATAGCTTTGTGACTCAGAGCCAAAAAATACCAAAACTGCAAAAAAACACGAATTTCACTAGAACTATGTTTTTTATAATGTAGTGGTAGGTACTTATAAATTTAAATGCTAATCAATCAGATAGTTTTTCTTTTGATTCTGCCCTATACAATGAAATAGAAAGGTGCACTCAAGGCCAGTCAGGTGAACAGAATAATACCTACTGATCACAATCAATAACTAACTAAAATCCACGAAACTGACAACTGGAACTGGTTTAAAAGTAGGTTGTTAAGTAAAGTAGTTTGTAAATGACATTTTTTTGCAAAGTGAAAATTGTGTGTAATTTTTGTTGTATAGCTATGTTGTGTGATACTAATTACTGCCTGGTAGAATTTTAATGAAGTTATTCATTTTGTTATTGGCATGTAAAGGAAACATTTAGAATGCAATAGGTACCTAAATACGAAAGGTATCATCAAGCAGATAACCAGTAGTGGTTTTAGAGGGAAAGATGGGGCTAAGTAGCTCAGGCAGAAGCATTTGGGAATCTGAGTTAACTAAGGTCCAAAACACCATGTATTTTTATGGTGTTTACCTAGATAAACACATACACATAAAACTATTTTTTTGTTTGTGTTTGTATAAAGTCTACCATCTGCTGTCTAGACCTCTCTACCCCGAAAAAGAACCTAGATCCGCCTCTGCAGACAAGCACTTGTTTACAGTTTGAGTACCATGCTATCTTATCACATCCTGACCTAAGTTCATGTTGCACCCTTGAATGTGTCAATGACATCAATATCTTAGTATTTATATTGCATGTAGGGTATACAACACTATACATTGGGTACATAAATGTAAATTACATTAATGAATATTTTTTAGATTAGGTGCATCCTGCGTACCACAGAAACTAGTATTTTTTTTAAATGTAAGGTACCCTATGTTGTTTTCTGTACCTCTGACAAAGAGCATGCTTATTTCCATAATGATTGGTTAAGTAGTTAAGGTGTGAAAGCATGGCAAACAAACTAACTCTCTCATGATTAAGATAAGATATTTGACTCTATTTAGAATTTTTATTAATACATATTTGACATTTATGTAGAATGTAGAAATGACTGTAGAAATGACTGTAGAAATGACTGAAGAAATGTAAACATGTTTTGTGAAGAAACTGGTTATGCTAACATTGATAAGGTTTTTAATGAAAATCGGGACATTCCCCAACTGATAAGAAATATGAAGTTAAGTTAGGTTTGTTTGTTTTGCTGTTTAATTAAAAATATATTAGAGAATTATTATTTACCGGCAGCGCCATAAGGTTTCACCCACGGAGCATTAAAATTTTTTTTAGGGTACCCTATGTTCTTTTCCCTGATGTGCCCTGACAATGTGTACATGCATAATTTCATAAGGATTGCTTGTATAGAAGCTAAAACAACTAAATAATATTCGCAACCATAATATTAGTTATGATTAGGATTTATCCATAAACATACTTTTCCTTATTCATTGTTCGCTTATAAGGGAATTATGGTAGTGACAGAGTATTAGCAGCACTTGGATTGCTGCACGTGAATTTTTTAACCCATACTCCGATATGACTACGATAGCGACACTACTCCCTAATAATTAACCCTAAACAATCACCTCCGATCCTCGCTTCCCGCTGAGGTCATAAACGCGAACTAAGCACTCATAGAAAACTAATTTACCATTTTTGTTTTCCTCAGGAAGGCAACTGCGAATCCCTCCCCGACTTCGTAGGCCGCAACAACGCTAGAGGCATAGACCTGAACCGCGACTTTCCAGACCAGTTCGACAGACACCAGTCCAACGATGATGAGTACTTGTTCAGTGGACGTCAGCCGGAGACAGCAGCGCTGATGAGATGGGTGATGAAGAAGCAATTCGTGCTGTCGGGGAATCTACACGGAGGAGCTATAGTCGCTAGCTACCCGTATGATGATGCTAAGTAAGTGAGATGATGGGGCTCGTCTCTCAAGCCAGAGAGAGCGGGTTCGGACCCAGCTGAAGGCACGCCTCAATTTATTAATTGTGTGAACATATGTGCTTATTTAATGTCATCTGCAACATAACTGGAGACCGGTATTTGGCGACAGCCTGTCACATTTGAGCCTGAATATCGTCAGGCAAAGTGTGGGTGTTGTACACCTCTGCCAGCAGCACCTTCGGGGGAAAGGCGTGACGATATGTGATAATGATGAGGATAGTTGGTGATTAAAATCCGGCCTCAGTAGCACTGATGTCAAACGTAACGATGTTAGTGTACGATGTTATTATAACTAAGAAGACGGTGATGATGGGATAAACGTTTATAACTCTGAGAAAGCATCACTGATAAAATGGTGATGAAGAATCAGTCATGATGCTCCAGGCGTACCGTTTCAGAAAATACATAAGCTTGCGGAATAAAGTTTCAAAAAAATCACTAATTATAAATTTTTCCTACAACATATTCAATAACATTTCCGTTAGAAAAGCCCGCTCTACCGAGTACAATATTATATTGCGTGAGCTGAATAAAAGTAATTTAATTTCACGCACCTTAAATTAAAAACATCATAACCGCAACCATCGGAGCCTTCACGCTGCGTTACATAACTACAATGCATTTTCATTAACAAAGTTTAATGTGTTTTATTGTGTTATTACCGTTTAAAGTAAATAAATTTGTTAGTACAACTCATCTATGGGGTTAAATGAGCCACTAAAGTATTCTCTGGACTAAATTTACAGAGATTCGTAGATAAAGCCGGTTTCCCCTTTTTGCTAACTTTTGGACTGGTTAAAATGATTGCACTGGTTTTATACATATTATACATAAGTCTTTGGAATGTGTGTTTTATTGTGAGACGTCGTTAGATTAGTCTTTAATCCGGAGTACTTATGAATACATTTTCAAGTCGCGGTTCTTTGTTTTAATTAACAATTCACTTATTTGTAGTTAGATAAATAATGATGAAAAGAAAATATCACCCTAACATTTATATGTTCAGGGGTTCTATTTTGACTTGTGAGATTATTATCTTGTCATTGTCTCTCTCGTTTTGAAACTCATAAGAGTGAGAGTGACCAACACTCACGCGTCAAAATAGAGTTCCAGATACGACCCACTGTCACTTTCCTAGATTGGCTAAAATTTCCTGCCCCAGGTCTTTGAAAGAATGCTGCGAAGAGAGTCTGACTCCAGACGATGCGCTGTTCAAGCACATGGCCGATACGTACGCCTCGCGTCATGCCGACATGCTCGCTGGGAACAAGTGCCCCCCCGAACACTTCGATGGAGGCGTCACGAATGGGGCCAAGTGGTATTCTGTCCAGGGTAAGTAGAGGATTTCTTATCTTAAAAAGTGTTAAATTGTGTGTAAGTATCGCTCGGCGAGAAGATAATGCTCGCCCGGTGTACACTCGCTATAGCCTAGCGACAAAACATTCGCGACTATATCAAATCAAATCATTTTATTTGCATAAATATAAAGTCGCTTTTCACTTCTCGCGAACTCGCTTCTAGTTTCTAGCTGCACTCATTACGCGCCGGTTGTCGAACAAGTGCCTTAATGTGCTTGCCACAGAATTGTTGATAGTTACTATTAATGGTGCCCCGCGCCATAGATAACTTGATTGTTAGTATGTATTAGTAAACATATACAAATCAGATTTTTCACAAGCAATCCGCCTTACGCTTTCGAAGTAAATAGACGCTGTGAAAAATTATAAATTGTTAAATTATTTGCTTACCCGATGGAACATGAGAAACATGGTCGATCTAAAGAGATGATGAGAAATTAAAAGTCTAGATTTTTTTTACATGGATGACGGGAAGTCGGTTTTTTAAGCTATGCTATTTATTATTGTTTCGTTATTTCTTGTGTGAAAATAAGAAGTATGTATATAGTATCTATTTTTATAGTTTTTAAGATTATGACGTAATAAATCTTACTTCTTCCAATCAGGGGGCATGCAAGACTTCAACTACCTCCACTCGAACTGCTTCGAAGTGACGTTCGAGTTGTCCTGCTGCAAGTACCCCCCGGCGCGGGAGATGCCCCAGTACTGGGCCATGAACCGCGAGCCGCTCCTGGCGTTCATGGAGCTCGCGAGTGTCGGGGCCAAGGGGACTGTTGTGGACGAGGATGGGATGCCGGTTCAGGTTGGTCCTAGCTAAATCTACGGAATGTTTATTTGCCTAAAATGTACACAGAATTGTTCCACTAAAACTTAATGAAAACAAAGTTACTAGTATTTTGCGTGACTGCGTTTTGACTGTGGGTAGGGAATTAAGAAAAGCGCCATCTAGTTTAATTCGCCTCGCTAAACGTAAAATGTAACCTACATATTGTCACGCCTTTCCCCTGTAGGGGCTGGCAGAAGTGTATTACAACATCCACACTTCGTCAAACGATATGCAGTCCCAAATGTGACAGGGGTTGTTCCAAACGTAAACGTAAAACATCGCTGGATTGTTATTTCTCACTGTTACTCTGGTTCCTAATTGACACGAAAAACCACGCTAACGTAGCAATATTTTACAGAGAGTGATGCAGTTATATGGAAATCACAGACAGATAAAGCGAGATGCAATATATTATTCACTACGTTACCGCGGTTCGTTCGCCCGCGTCGGTGTAAAATCAGAGTTAATGATACATGGAGATAATCCCTTTGTTGTCTTATGATCGTCATCCAAATACGTGTTTTTTTTTTCAGGACGCTCTAATATACGTGGAAGGTGTAAACCACACGGTACGCACGACGGCTGACGGCTACTTCTGGAGACTGCTACTGCCCGGACAGTACACCATCTCTGCTGCAGCGCCCGGGTAAGGAACAAGAACGAGAGAGAGAGAGAGAGAGGAAGTAATATAGAAAGCCACGGAGAGAGATTTCAGCACCCGGGTAAGGAACAAGAGCGTGTGCGTGAGAGAGAGGGAGAGAGAGAGAGAGAGAGAGGAAGGAGGAGAGAAAAGAGGGGAGAGATATTTCAGCGCCCGGGTAAGGAACAGGAACGTAAGAGAGAGAGAGAGAGAGAAAGAAAGAGAGAAAGAGACGGAGAGAGATTTAATAATAGGCGTAAATGTTGTAGCTCCTTAAGCTGCTGCTTCAGCTACATATTGGATCAAGTTGAAGACATGACATCCTTTTGTCAACTCTTTCGATCAGCAGCTAATAGCTCGAGCGATAGTGACTAGAAATAAATCGCTTCGAAGCGAATGCAACTCGGCTGAAGAGGCTGTGATGTACACGCAAGTTGTAGTGTGAAGACTCCAATCAGATATCAAGTTGCTTGTTGAGTTGCCAAGAGTCGCTTGCTGTTCGCTGATTGGTACCCATTTCGCTTTTATGACGACGCTGACGTGTCATTGGTGCGTGGAGATTAGTACAAGTGCTATTTACGCTCGTGTTTTTCACAACCACTTTCACACCACATTTAAACTACACCCTAAATAAATAACTGAACAAACCAATAATTTATAAATCACTGTATCTGCTATTTCTAATACTCTTTTGTTATGCAACTGTTCAATTATAGAAATAGTACCTTTGAATTGTTATGTGTATCTAGTTTTGGGAAAGCACTGGCTGCTACAACACAGCTCACGCTACGGCAGCAGACGGAATCCTAATTTAACATTGTGTAAATGTATTGAAACAAATAAATATTTTGTGTTTTGTTTTGACTGAAAATGTTTGCTCTATGCCATGTATAAGACTCATGTGGGGTAGGATCAGGCATAGAATTAAATAGGCCAGCGTAATTCCTATCCTACTTCCATAATCTCACTCAGCAACAAAGCAAATGCGACCAAACGCAAGCCAATTTAACTTTATTTTATTTAATAAACAGTATTTATATGACTATTTTATTAACAACGTTTGTACATATATACCATAATAACTATTATCAAATTTAAAAAAGTTGTAAATATGGAGTATTTGTATAAATATGTATATGGAGGGTTATGTTTTCAAACGTACGTATGTATGTATGTATGAGCTTTCTTTGGCACACTATGTACGTCCAGTACTGAGGGAAAATTCAAATCACATGTAAAAACTACATTAATGAAAAGAGGGTATTTATAAAGTTAAGAATTATTTAGAAGATAAAGATGTCTGGAACCTTCCACTTCCGTCAAGTAGCCACTAGTATTTATAGATATTACCTAGTTGTAAGCCAAAATTTGTGAGACTGTAATTTTAATTATTATTTGAAAAAATAATGCCCCTCAGTTTCTTGCCTGTTCTTCTGAGTAGAGGCTCTTTGTCCGAACAAGGCGGTCGAGTCTATTTAAATAACTTTGACGTTCATAAGGGTATCTTTGATACCTAAATTGAATAAAAACATTTTGACTTTGACTTTGTACGCTCTAGAGGCCTCAGAGGCCAACAGCAGTACTCGTAGTCATTCACAAAAAAAAAAAATTGGCATATACCTACTCTGCAAATTAAACGGCTTGACCGATTTTAGGTGTCATTAAATTCATCTTTCTATCCGGTGTCACTGGCTACATTTCGTAGTCGGTTTTTTTATTTTTCTTTTAATTTGATACTTGTTGCTCTACTCAATAATGTGACTGACGTTTCCAGGTACGTCCCATCAGAACCCGTGACCGTGTCCATCCCCGCCAACCAAACGTCCGCAGTACCCGTGGCGCTCACCATCAGGCGGCGCGCGCGCTCGCTCACCGCGGGTAAGTCGCTGCACCTCCACGACAACTCGGCCGTCGCTTCACTCACACACTTCTCGGTGCTGGCTGTTAACTTGCTGCTTGTGTTTATTGTTGAAGCGTGATGAGTCGGATAATGGTTGTAGAAGACGCGAGTCGACGCACTTTACATATTTGGGGGTTTAGACACGCCTTTTACGCGTTCAGCAGCTGTTCCCTTCGCATTGTAGCGGTTTTTACGCGGTTAAGCGGTTACGCACGGCATTTTACACATTTGGGGGTTTAGGCGCGTGGTTTACGCGTTGAGCAGCTGTGTGCCCTTCGGATTATAGCGGTTTTCACGCGGTCGATTGACTCGTGTAGGATGTGGGCCGCGATCGAATCTCAATTATTAAGGGGCATTAGTCTAGGTATTTATTAGTTATTTATTTTATTAGTTATTTTAGTCTATTTATTTCATCTCGCTCATACAATTACGCAATACGAGTGAGAGGACACGGTTAGCGCTGTTTCGTTTCGACTTGTTTACAAGGTGTCAAAACTTTACTCTCCCATTATAACTTGATCCTTTACAGAAACGAATCTATAGAAGCAGAGCTATTAATTTCATCTCGTTCGCACAATCACGCAATATTGCTAATACGAGCGAGAGGACACGATTAGCGCTGTTTCGTTTCAATTTGTTTTTTTTGTCGCAGTTTATATGTCTAATCGAACTACCGTCGGGCCCATTGCTTTGACAGCTCCAGGGGAATTGTAATAATTTAATAGTAAACTAGAAACAATAGCCGTAGGCGTTACTAAAAGCTGCAGGATAGTTATATTGATGTATTGGATAGGATACGCACAATGAATCTCAGAAAGAATACGTTAGAATAGGTTGGTATGCAGAATAATATGTATGCAATTAAGTACATACTCATGCCCAATATTTGCACAATTACTAATATTAAAAAATAGTACCGTTTTCATGACAACGATTTTATAGTAGGCTGTACTGATTGGATAATCTAATCTTAGTTTACTATGCTCGTCCATAAACACTCGGTAAGCTAGGCTAATCTGTGCCTTTACAGTGTTCTGTCAATTTCTCGCTGATGAGAAGCGTCACTCGTAAAAACGAGATAGCATATTATACTTTCCATCATGTACACTAATGGCAATGGTTGCTTCTTCTTTGGTCATCCCCTAGCTTTTTCAATCTCCAATCTCTGCCCCGACTTAGTAGGTATCAGTAGATATCAGCCAGTATTTTTTTTATGTTGGACTCTGATCTCTTTGGTAACGGATTCATGGTTTGATAATTAGTTACAGTGTATCACGAGGAAGGTTTATGGATACTATTTTCCGAATAAACGCGAACGAAGTTGCAGGCAACACCTGGTTCTATATAATTCTGATTGACATAGAGTAGCTTTAATTAATTTAAATACTTAATTATGATCACCTTGCGCTTCAACAATAAACAACAAGTACCTACAGTTCTTTTACACTCTATTTCTATTTTCATGAAATCTTCTTCATACGAGTAAAATAGATAAAATAATGATCGGAAGTGAAGCTGAAGTGAAGTGGTTGTGGTTTTAAAACGTACAAAATGTTATGTCTTCAGTGATAGTATAGGTTTAAAAATGTACAAAATGTCATGTAATATTGTCTTCAGTGATAGTACTTAACTGATTAACACTAGGGCTGGCTACTCAGCCTAAACGTACGTCATACTTAGTTGTAAGTTTCAGGATTATGCCTAGAACAAAGTAACGTCGAAAATTTACTAAGAATTTCAGCTGGGATATTCACAACCGTTCGGAAACGTTTCCGTTAGGATTTCAATATTCATAAGTTTTTAAGCGTGATTAATTCCTCCGATCGGATTTATACTTGATTGCCTATTCCAAAATGTATAAAAGTAGACTGAGATTCGAACGATTTGAGTTTGAAATTTTTGGGATCCGATCGGAAACGTTTCCGAATGAATGCGAATAGCACCGCTGCTGTGGCCCTATTCGGAGATTGAAGATTTTCATCTCACTTTTTTTCGTCCTTGTTGCTCTCGTTTGAAACGTCATAGGTGTGAGAGTGACCAAGAAAAAATCTCATCTCATCTCACGAGCAGGAATAGCCCCCCTGGTCACAAAACGAAAATAGATTGTCAAAAATCTTCTATTGTAATTGACAATATTTTTTAGTGTAACGTAGGTAATAAGCAGTAAAATATTCAGTTATTGTGATTGGCCAAGGTAAGTGGTTAGTATTGGCAAAAGGCAAATTATATTGTCTGTTAGGTACTGTAATGCAAGCGAACCATGTGGTACTGCTGTATAGAAATATAAAAATGTAATGAATTTTGAAATTGCCTAATAGTTTACATATTAAGTAGGAACATATAGTAGTAGTATGTTAAGTGTGTTCCCTGACACTTATAATCTGGGTGTCTTCAAGTCTCGAGTGAATCTGCTTCTTCTAGGCAAGCGTGCTCCATCGTAGGCCGCATCACTGCTTATTATCAGGCATGTTGGCGGCCAAACGCAAGCCTATTAAGTAATAAAAAAAAGATGAAAGAACACTATAACAACAACAACAACAACAACTCTTTATTAAAAACATAAAATATTATAATAGTACTTAAATAAGGCTTAACTAAGTTTTTTATAAGTACTTTGGTAGCAGCAATTCTTAGATTATTAAGAAGATAAAGACGTATATAGTCCATATTATAAGCTCAAGGCCTGACCGCCTCGCAACGGTATAAATTTAAAACGACCTTATTCTTTTTGTTATAAAGTCCTTTTTAGATTGACTCTCCGAGCTGTTAGCTAGCTGACCGCGACTGGCCCGCGTGGGTTACACTAAAATACACAAACACTAAATAGGACGATGTAAAAAGGACTTTATGCTACTTAGTATAAGCACAGAATAAATAATAATACTCAGAAAGTTCATTTTAGTACAAAGTCCAGTTTAGGTATAAAAATTCACCTACTATTTTGACTGTAACGCGAAATTAAAACTTATCGTGTGACACGAGCGTTCATAATCCGCTTGGCACCGCTGACTCGAAACTGGCTAGCGCGTGAGTCGAGCGCCGAGCGACAACCTCCTGCCATGCTCCTACCCGGGAGGTGCGCCGGACAAACGCACCTAAACTGCAGAGTGACACCCCCTTAATCCTACTTAATATTATAAACGCGAAAGTTTGTAAGAATGGATGGATAGATGGATGGATGGATGGATGTTTGTTACTCTTTCACGCCAGAACGGCTGAACAGATCTGGATTGTTCAGACTTGTTTGGACTGAATTTGGCACAGAGATAGATTATAGTCTAGAATAGCACATAGGATACTTAACCGCGGGGCGCAGCTAGTAAGTTATAAGTTAGTTTCTCATTTATACCGTTAAGTGGCGGGTCTCGCTGAGCTAGTAAGTGGACGATGTCCTTTAGTAAGCATCACACTAGCATAGGATAGGTCATATCCTATGCTCGTGTGATGCTTAGCCGTCGTGGGCTAGCTTAGCTTCATGACGTCACTTCTTATTAATTTTTACCGAGTGACGTAAAAATCATGAGATGATCTCTAAATATGTTTTGAAAATTCCTTCAGCTTATGTAAAGCGGATTGGAAATAATATTATTTTCAATTATACTTAGTAAAATTTGTTTTTTTTTATTAATTGTATACGTAATATCATCTATTAGATAGATAATAATTACCCTGTGATTTTGAAGTAGAAAATTTATTGATTTAGGTATATTGTCTTTAAAAAAATGGCAGTTAAAAAGTAGTATTAAACATGTGCCAAAAATTTGTTAATTTTAAAATTTCAGTATTATTTATTTGGACCTCGGAACGTTTACAAAAATTGGTTTTAAACTATTTAATGTCACATATTTTTATAATTTTAGTTCTTGTTAGATTATTAAATAAGCACAAAAGGGTTGTTTCGAAATTGTTTTACTCATTGGCTTAGTAACTTTTAATTAAGCTAATAATTAGTTGTAAGAGTTGTAGATAATGAAGAGAAAAGTCTTGAGTACACAACCTGTGACACCGCGGTCTTGCAAGCGACTATCTACTCTATATGTCTAACAATAAGGTAGCATTCCGTTTGATGCTCTACCGCGTTCACGTGCAATAGCAAAACGCTATCGTAGCATTGAAATTTTCGCAAACGCCCCAAATGCCACATCAATACCGGGTTATTAAGAAAGGGTATGTTAAACTTTGTGTCTTTCAAAGGGGCTCACTATTAGCATCTTGTTCTGTCTTAAAAATTATCCACAATAAACAGCAGATTTTTTGTAATTACAGTCTTAAGTCACAATTTATAAATTGTTCAGAAATCATAATGAATTCAATAATTATATTTTTTTTGTATACCTACTGTTGTAAATATTGGTTTAAAATCTTTAATGGTACCAGTGATTATTCACAGCGACAACCAGAGCTGTGTGCTCAAGAGTTTACCCTTACTAATAAATGTGGTATTAATCGGAATAGTTGAACAGTGTTTTGTCTTCTTCGATCAAGTTACGTATTTAAAAGAAAGAAAAAGACATAACATATCGTCGCGCCTGTTCCCCGAAGGGGCTGGCAGAGGTGTACAACACACACACTCCGCCGGACGATATTCAGTCCCAAATCTGACAGGGGGCGAGCCTGTCGCCATTCACCGGGCTCCAGTTATGTAGCAGATGACATTAAATACACACACTCATATTATGTTCACATATCGTCACGCCTTTGTCCGGAGGGGGCTGTCAGAGGTGTAATACAACACCCACACTTCGACGGACGATATTCTGTCCTAAATGTGACATAAGGGCGAGCCTGTCGCCATACACCGGGCTCCAGTAATGTAGCAGATGTTAAATATTAGTCGGCTGGGATCGAACCCGTTCCCTCTGGCTTGACAGGCCAGTCTTCTCCGATTAGACTATCATCGCTTAAAAAAATAATACAAAACACCGTATAACTATTCCGAGGCTATACAACGTTAATTAGTTAGGGGGTTTCCGTGTAATTATAGTGTTTAAAAAGTCAATTATCAACAGCAATCAAAGAAGTAGTTGTATAGCTGTATAGTTGTAACGTACTTCCATTTTAAGAGTTGTATAAGTTTTCTAGTACTCCATGTAGACTGTACGTGTACACAGCAATATTTCCACTAGAATTAATTGTATAACAATAAATACATAGTAATATTTCGATGAAGGATTTCATTTAGCACCTATTTTGTTATGAGATTTCTTTGTCGGTATAGATATAATTGTTTTTGTCTGTCAAATCCCACTTCTGAAATGATTAAATTTTATTGATTATTATTACATTTCTCTAATATTATTTTTTAAGTTTATTTGTGGTCTTTTTTGCATTAAGAACTAAACTAACATAACTTAATAAAAATACAAAACCTAACCTAATACTATACTAAAAAATCTAATACAATAATCAAATTGATTTAATTAATTTCTTAATTACATCAAGTTATTTGAATCAGAAATAAATGATTGAAATAAGTCTCATAAATCTCATAATCATAATACCTGTTTTATTTTTGGTGTTTTTAACTTTTTTTTCTGGTGTTGGTTTTAACTTGATATGCAATATTACGTGGCTTGCTTTGAATTGATTGAATCCATTAAATTGGGTCATTGAAAACGAAATTGAATCATGCAATACCTGATACCGTGATATTTACCTGAATAATTATTATTTAGTTTTAATTCAGGAGATTCATTTTAGTTCAATGAATCAATTAAATCGGATCTTTTCTTATTTCTTCTTTCTTTGAATATAAAATTGAATCGTGCTAATGTAAAAAAAATTGGTAAACTTAATCATTATTCTATTCATATTGATATTCAATTTATTTGAAAATATCAACTAAATCGGATCATGCTAAAGTGAACCTAAATCTTGAACCATACATGATTCAATTTTGCATTTCAAGTTATACTATTTGAACCATGACATATTGCTATTGCGTCTGTCTACGCCTGTTGATTTGCCCATTTTCGTTTCTACCTCGCTTTTCCTTTCCTACTTTTTGTAGATTAGAACTTTTGTGTGTAACAATGCAAGGGTTGACCACACCCACACATAGGCCTTCGCATGTTTCATGTGTGCATGATTGATACATAAGAATTATGAGGCGAGTAGAGAAGGCAAGACCTCGTCACAACTACCTCTACAGAATCTACGCTTCGACGGAAGACCAAAAACAGTAGAATGTACATTAATAGTAGTTTTTGTTTCGTATAAAATAGAACCTTAAATTCTTTGCGCGAAAGTTTCTAATCGAACACACTGCAAAATATATTGAAAAAATAAATTGAACCACAAGTAGACACACTTTTATAATGAATATTCAGGACATCACGATCGCCAGAGGGGTACCAAAGACTGATATACATTCGTAGATATATATTTTTCAATACATATTTAAATAGATATTACCATCCAAACATAGAAAACTTAAACCAAGCGTCAAAACTCAATAGATATCTGTAAATAACTCAATATATATCTTATAAGAAAGTTGCTTTACTATATTCAACAAACACACACACACAATATTCCTACTCTTACACACACTCACCACTATACTTATTTTCTCTAAAGTTACCTTTCCTCTTCCTACACACACTTAAACACACACACACACAAAAACCATCCTAAACCTAGGGGCAAATCTTCAGCGCTAGACAGGCTGCAGCGTCACGCCATCGACGGTCTCTCCGCAGCGGACTTCGTCCATCACAACTTCACCAGGATGGAGAGCTTCCTCCGCGACCTTCGGGACACGTATCCTGAGATCACCAAGCTCAGCAGCGTCGGGAAGTCAGTGGAAGGGCGTGATCTTTACGTTTTGGAGGTTACGAAAGACCCGGGAGTTCATATACCTGGTGAGCTTGTTTATATATTTTGAGATGAAGTACAGGTTTACTTTGAAAACCCCAGGACAGAAAAAGCAGGCACTGATGCGGGGCAGATGAAGATGTTAGGCTACCTTGTATGAGATGATAGACTAGTGAAGTCAATCGTAGAGGAAAAGGTAGAAGGAAAAAAAAGGACGGGGAAGACTGAGCAATAATAAATAATAAGAAAATATTTAAAAAAAACTCAAGCTTGTGTACCAGTTATACATTAGTACCTCTTCATAATAGGGTTTATTTAAAGAGTATCGATATCATCCCAAACATTGCAAATCCATCAAAAGAAGGGAGTCATCTGCCTGTTTGTATATATTTAGTCATCACCATATTTCTGATTTTCTGCCTAGCCTATTTGATGACATTGGAACAGTATTGTTATTTGTGTTGCTAGAGTATTACCATACTAAAATGTATCATGTCCGCAGGCAAACCCGAGTTCAAGTACATAGCGAACATGCACGGCAATGAAGTGGTTGGCCGGGAGATGCTTCTTTTGCTAGCCAAATACATGTGCGAGGAATACTATAAGGTATGAAACTTACTTTGGAAATGGACGAAATTAGAAAGTGGACAGCTTTGGAAATGGGCCAAGGTAGAAAGTGGACCAAGTCGGCCGAACGGGTTTTAAGGCCTACACTACAACTAAAATATTAGCTAATGTTTTAGTTCGCGGCGATTGGAAATAGATGGCGCTTTTTACAATTGTTTGAAACCAGAACGAACCAGTGCGGAAATGAGCGTAGTATTATGCGCTCGCACGCACGCACGTGCGCTCTTTATAGAACGAATGAACTAAGTAATTGCACTCATTTGCTCTGAGCAAGCAATCGCAATGGGGTTGGTTTGTCCACTCGCAACACGCGTATCACCTTCACTTGTGCTTCTTTCGCGGTTTCCTTACATTAACTTTCTTTTTTTTTTAACTTTACTTCAGTTCAAATATATTCTGTTGCTGCAGGGTAACGAAAGAATCCGTAAGATGCTGAACACAACTAGAATTCACCTGATGCCGAGCATGAACCCGGACGGATACGAGAAGAGCAAAGAAGGTACGCAGTGTTGTTGTTACCTAAAAAACAATAGTTTGCTTTAAGTAATATTAATTATTATTTTTATTCAAACCAAATAAATGCCTAAAATTAGTCAACAAATCTTTATTCCAGGAAACTTTTTACAAGGTAATACCTAATTATAGCCCATTACGTTGCTAGGTAGCAATCTAGCTAGCTAATATCAGTAGAACTAAAAAGTATTCACCGATTTCTGGCCGTTCAAACTAAACTAAAACTAGATCGACCTTGTATGTGCAGCATAGAGTTGCTTTTAGCGTGTCTTTCCTTAAACACACATGCTGTGATTAAGAAACTCGGCGGGTACGGTTTTTTTTAATTGTGGTTTAACAATCTCAATCGTTTTCAGGTGATTTTAGCAGCTTGCACGGGAGACCGAACGCTAACAGTAGAGATTTGAATCGTAATTTCCCCGACCAATATGGACCCACTAAGGTAACAAAACACAATTCAATTCAATTTCAAAGAATTTATTATCACAAAGACATATATGTCACTTAACAAAACACACCAATTAGAATTAGAAAAAATAGACTTTATTCCTAGCGCCGTAAAGTTCCATATCTAAAATAAGTATACAAATTATAAAATAACTATCTACCCACAACTTTTTTTTTAATTGAATTTTATTTTTAGTTTTTCACGTTCAAACGGATTCAATGGGTTTGAATAAAATTTGGAACTGAAAGAGCTCATACCCTGGATTAAGACATTGGCAAAATTTTATCCCGACAAATTTAACGGTTCCCTTAGGACCGCAGGTGATACCACGGGGCGCATCTAGTAAATATTAGAAATGCAAATATTTGTTTGTTACGGTTTCACGCATTTAACTACTTTACCGATAATCATGAAATTTTGCATTCACGTTGGGATGGGTACCGTAAACCTAATTTGAAAGGTTCATCCCGGAAAAAATAACGTTTTCTCTGGAACCTTGGAAGAAACTACGGTGTGCAGCTAGTTTATAGATAAAGTAAAAGTATACTTAGCACAGGCAGCAGTTCCGTACAGTATTCTTAAAATAATTGAGTTCACTTTTATAAATAAAAAAAATAATTTCTTCCTTTTTTTAACTCGTTCAGCGTAAAAAAAATATTACACAAATAAATAACTCTATTCCTCTGTTTTCCAGGATAATACAGTCCAAGAGCCAGAAACCCTTGCCGTAATGAACTGGTCTCTCTCCCTCCCCTTCGTTCTGTCAGCCAACTTGCACGGCGGCGCTCTCGTGGCCAACTACCCTTACGATGGCAGCCCCGATATGGACACGAAGACTGAGAACCCAAGCCCTGATAACGATATGTTCGTGCATCTGGCTCATGTTTACTCTGACGTAAGTAATTTGGCTCATTTTTACTCTCGTGTATGTAATTTGGCTCATGGTTACTCTAATGTATGTAATTTGGCTCATTTTTGCTCTGATATATTTAATTTGGCTCATGGTTACTCTGATGTATGTAATTTGGCTCATTTTTACTCTGATGTAAGTAATTTGGCTCATGGTTACTCTATTGTATGTAATTTGGCTCATTTTTACTCTGATATATTTAATTTGGCTCATGGTTACTCTGATGTAAGTAATTTGGCTCATGGTTACTCTGATGTATGTAATTTGGCTCATTTTTACTCTGATGTAAGTAATTTGGCTCATGGTTACTCTGATGTAAGTAATTTGGCTCATGATTACTCTGATATATTTATTTTGGCTCATGGTTACTCTGATGTAAGTAATTTTGCTCATGGTTACTCTGATGTATGTAATTGGGCTCATTTTTACTCTGATGTGAGTAATTTGGCTCATGATCTCTCTGATGGAAGTGATTTGGCCTTGTTTTCTCTGATGTAATTGTGCGATTGGCTCATGTTTTTTTTAGCTTATATTTACTTCAAATAACACTTTGATACGAGTATAAAAAGGGACACTGATATTTTACAAGACTTGAATCTTATTATACTGTTATGAGACGGACGAAGGGGAATGCTTGTATGACGTGTGTCACACCAACACAGTGAAACTGCTTGACCGCTTGTGTTGTTTTATATTACTCTAAACAAGTAATAGCTTAGCAACTCAAGAATCGATTTTCTTGCAGTTTCTACAGACTCATTCCTCAGTTTAATATTAAAATACATGTAAAGGCTAAAAACTGTTGACGGTATTATGTTCTTAACTGTTTTAATTCCTTGCAGGCTCATTTGAAAATGCACTTGGGACGACCATGCAAAAACTTCCCTAAGGAGAGATTCCCTGATGGAATAACAAATGGAGCTAAATGGTAATCATTTTTTTATGAAATTTAAATTTCTAACAATAAAATAAACAAGTTGGCTACTTCTATTTATTTCTAGCAATACTTCTTCTATTTATTTTCAACAATCCTTCTTGCTGACTGATAAAGATGAACATCTTGACATATTACAAGATGTACCGTGCATAGTAAAAACGGTCTTCAAATACTATACGAGCACATTTACGCGCGTTACGCATATCGTCATGTGCGCATCTAAATAATTGTGTTCTCAGAAATAAAATAACCTTGAATCTTGAACCAGCTGCATGCTTTTGTGCGATTGAAACTATATTATTTAGATAAATTCTATTGTTCACACCAGAAATCCTATAACGTAAAAAAGAAAATCTATCGCTTAAAACTATAGACTAAAATGACTATAATGAATAGAATGAAACTAGATGGCGCTTTTTCAGAATCATCTACCTACATTCAGAACGGCCCGTTTTACGCTCTCCTACGAAAAATACTAGTTATATTATATTGTTACGAGTATGTCAAATGTTTGTTAGTTATATAGCTACTTTTTATCGTTATTTTCTCTTTTTGTGGTCTTGATACTGCTTTCTATGGCGTGCGTGATGTCACTTGCTAGTTTCAACGGAGGATAGGCGCTGGTTGGTTTTAACCAGCATTATGCTGAGTTGGAGCCGGTTTATGGCAGGAAGCCTGTTTTTTTTGTCTTAATTTTATGTTAATTGTGTTTCTTGTTGCAAATAAAGTTTATTATATTCTATTCTTAATGTATCAAATGTATTGTAATTATAAATGTATTTCCTTCACCATAAGAGCACGTGTGTTGACACGTGAAAACATCGTGAGGAAACCGACATGTTCTAGATTTCTAGAAGAATAATTCTCGGGCATGTGACATCTAGCAACCCGAACTGAGCCAGCGTGTTGACTAACGGCTCAATCACTCTATGTGTATACATACATATAATACACTCATAATATGATGGATCGAATGTATAGGTACGTGCTCGCGGGCGGAATGCAAGACTGGAGCTACCTGCACACGAGCGACATGGAACTGACGCTGGAGCTGGGCTGCTTCAAGTTCCCTCCCGCCGGGGACCTGGCCGACTACTGGGCCGACAACAAGGAGGCTCTGCTCGCGTTCATTGAACAGGTGAGCTAGTAACATGCAGCTGACTGGAACTTTCGAAAAAATCGAAAGGAATGCATTTCTCATCTTCTAAATCTATGTAGAACTACTAATTACGTCCATTTTATTTTAAACATATTCTGAAATTCATATTTGAGTCGTACTTTTTTAGGCCAGAAATATATGTCATATTATTTCTATCCGGGCAAACCCGACTGTCGGATCGGACGTTCCAAAATAGAATCGAGCGTGTATTAGCGTTCCAAAATCGTGTAAGAACTGACAGAAAGAAGCACATAGTAAAGAAAAGTACTACGTTCAGAAGGTTCACTCTAGAACAAAGGTCAAGTTTAGGTATATAAATTTACCTATTCTTTTGACCGTTACGCGAAATTGATACTTATCGTTCTGTTAGCCGTCAGCTCTTTCGTCTCTCTCTTGAGACTGGTGTAGTGCAGAAGTCGTGGAAGCTTGCCAACGTGCAGCCTGTGCCTAAGAAGGGCAGTCGTGCTGACGGTGCCAACTACATGCCCATCTCGGTCACCTCCATACTCTGCAAGGCTATGGAGCGTGTCCTCAACAGCAGGCTCCTGGCGTAGCTTGAAGTGAATGATCTTCTCAGTGACCAGCAAATAGGATTTCGCCGAAACCGGTCTACTGGTAATCTTCTAGCGTACGTCACTTACGTCTGGAGTGTGGTTATTGAGAAACATGTGAAAGCACTCGCAGTTTCCCTTGACATCTCAAAGGCTTTCGACAGGGTTTGGCATGACGGCCTTATCAGCAAGCTCACTTCATTTGGCTTGTCCGCTGGGTTCGTTGCGTGGATATCGGATTTTCTGAAGGGTCGATCCATTCGAGTTGTCGTTGATGGCTGCTCGTCTGATTGAATTGAAATAAATGCCGCGGTTCCTCAGGGGTCGGTGCTCTTTGCGATACTCTTCCGCTTCTGATCTGATTAAGCCCGGTATCCTTGGGTATATAGACGAGAGCACTGTTGTGGAAAACCATATATCTATCGCACAGTCTAGCGGACCTCAAATCCAGTCTCTGAGGGCTGACATGGTTGAGCGCTTCAACTTGTTCCTCCAGGCAGTCTCCAGTTGGGGCAATGCCAACCTGGTCAAGTTTAATGTGACTAAGATCCAGGCGTGTCTGTTTTCCGCAAAATGGAGGCCATTCGAACTGGTTCCTACTTTTCGAAGTGTATCCATCCCCCCGATTCATAATAACTTTGAGCTTTTAGGAGTTTCTTTGACTTCCAATTCACTTCACCACAACTTCGGCTCCTATATTGAGTATAAGGCTCAATTAGCTGCTAAAAATCTGGGTATCCTCTCGAAGGTGCGATGGTACTTCACGCCGGTACAGTTGCTGTCATTATATAAGGCACAGGTTCGGTCGTGCGTGGAGTACTGTTCGCACCTTTGGGATGAAACGGCCAAGTACCAGCTCGAGGCGTTGGAGTCCATCGAAAAACGTGCAAAGAAGCACATTAGCAACGACTCCTTCGTCCAGGCCAAACTTCGAAGTCTGAATCATCGACGCGAGGTTGCTAGTCTGTCGGCTTTTTATCGTATACATTTCGGGAAGTGTGCATCTGGTTTGCATGACCTCATTCTCCCTAGCCCATTCTTCTATTTAACAACCAAGGATACAAATAATTAAAGCGGCAGCTTTTTATCGTTGACATACAAACAACACGCACGAAACGCTTTGGTTTCTCATTCAACCGCTAGAGCGTGGAATACTCTAAGGACTGCAAGAGTGTGTGTTCCATGATACTTATAATCTGGATGTGTTCAAGTCTCGAGTGAATCGGTTTCTTCAAGGCAAGCGTGCTTCATTGTAGGCCGCGTCACTGCTTATCATCAGGCATGTTAGCGGCCAAATGCGATCTATTAAGCAATAAAAAAAAGTTAAGATTGCAAATAAGGTACACAGATGAGATCCAACTCTGATTCCAGGTCCACAACGGAGTCAGCGGCTTCGTGCACAGCCACATCGGTCACGCGCTAGCCAACGCAACTATATCCATCGCAGGCATCCAACACAGCGTGCGCAGCGCTCGCGACGGAGACTACTGGCGGCTGCTCGTGCCCGGGACTTACAACGTTACTGCCAGCAAGACGGGGTAACTACATACATACATACGTACATACACACACACATAAATACACACAAATCCACACTAACATTATAAAACCGAAATTAACTCTATCTTTCGGTTTGTAGGCTGTTCACGGCTAAATGGCTCAACGAATCTTAATGATTTTATTAATTAATTACAGCACCGTCCATGCTTAAGGCAAACGAAATCGACGATCTATGAACTTTTTGTATGGAACAGCTGAATTTTATTTTGTGAGATTTCGGGTTGGCTCCATAGTAAAGTTCTTCATAATGTAAACCCACACCGACAACCCTGTATAGCGTTAGTTTTCTGGTGGGCTTTCTTCAGTTTCATCATGTCAGTCCGGAAGACGTCTACTGCTGGACGGCTGCTTCCTCCAACGATCTCCTCAACGACCGGTCTCGTTAGGTTAGGTCACGTGCTTAGTTTGGGACCCACTGTCAAACTACATAAGATGCTGATTCAAATTAAGTTAATTTTTGGGCTGCCAGGGCAATTCGACGCCCCTCCCTCGGCGACAGCCCAAGCCGAGGCCGTACCTCAGAGGTGCCCTTGCGCTCGTCGCCTATGGTCGTAAGCATTATTTGATGCCCTGCGCCATCTGCGCTTGTCTAATGCCCGGTACGCTGTCGAAGCCTCAGTGGCCAACAGCATAGAGTCACTAAAAAAAAGTTAATTTAGTAAGACTATCTGTAAATACATATACTTCTCGTGCTAATATTTTTTTTTATGTTTTATGTTCTTGTGTTACAGTTACGAGAGTGTGACGGAGCAAGTGACTGTCCCCGAGCAAGGCTCCGTCAGCCTCAACTTCACGCTGATGGCTGATGACCCGCAGCACTGGTCTTCTGCTTACGACTTCCGGTAACTCCTAGTTTTTTATAGTTTGGTATAATTGTGTATTGTTAATTTCAAAAATACACAATTACATCAAATCAAGTAAAACTGGTTCTTTTCATGGTAATGTCGTTAATAATAATATATTTAAATTTATTTCAGACAGCGTCCATACATTGCATATTATACAAATTTGATTAATGATATGAACTTGTTCATTTAAATTAACAAAAAAGAATGCCTAATGTTCAGCACAGTCATTTTTATAAAACTCGAACTGCTCAATATTGGAATGCAAAATCAAGAAATAATTTCATTGAAAACTGAAGGCACGTTCTAAACAATTTACAAATTAGTTTTTAGATTTCGTTTGTTTGTTAGTAGTGTTTTTTCCATTTCATCTTTCAGTCTATACTTAAGACAGCCCAGGGGCTTTCTCCTCTCCGACAATCTTTACTGATCTCTCAAAAAGATGGTAAACAAGTATCATTAAAAAAAAACTTTTAAGTCAAACGGTTTTTTGACTTAACCAAACGTGTGTAGTTTCATAATAATCGATTTAGTAGAAGTAGTCGAAGAAATAAGAAATAAACATACGAGTGAAGCTAAAAAAAGGGTGTGGCTTTAAAAAGGGAGTGAAGCTTTAAAAAGGGCATGAAACAGCCTTTTATACTTTTACTATCTCTAATATTTTCCCGTGTTAAATAATTACTTTTTGTAACTCCACTAAATATTCATTCTATTCATTGTATAGTATCGTTTTGTTGTAAAAACTCAACATCTTCTATACATTCTAAAGTTGTGGAATAAAGTCATTGATTCCCGTAAATTCCAGAGTGCTAGATAACATAATGAACACTCGGTACCACACTCCACTCGAGTTGTACGCAGCGCTGGCTGAGATAGAGAACAAGCACGGAGACATCGCCGAGTTCAGAGCTGGAGAGTCTTCGTTGACAGCTAGCTTCAAACAGTTGAAGATGACTGACCAGGTCAGTGCTTGCAGACACTTGCTACCACACACAGTGTAAACTAGCTACCATGTACAGTGTACACTCGCTACCATGCATAGTGCACACTTACTATCACACACAGTACATGGATGCTTCCTGCCACACGTTGATTATACTCGTTACCTCGCATAGTGTACTTTACTAAAACTCGCCACCACACAGTGTATATTTCAGACACTCACTACCACACACAGTGTACATTACTAATACGCGCCAACGCGCATAGTGTAAATTACAGACACCCTACACAGTGTACACTACAGACACTTGCTACCACAGACAGTACATAACAATTAACATTTGCTTTAAAATCCAGTATACAATAAAATAAATATTTAGAAAAATAGAATAGTTATTTTAGTTAATTTTTACTATTTTTGTTAGTCTGTAAGGTATCTATAATATGGGCCCGTGTTGTTACTTTATAATTAGGCATTCAAATTATTATTTAATATTATTGAAATAAGTGCACTCGCTGTGGCATTCGGCAGGCGGTGGAGAAACTTAAATAAGTTAATTTATCCCATAAATAAACTCTACTAAAAGAGTTATCTCAACGTAAAATGTTACACACTAAAACCGGGCCAGATACAGCTAAACAAATATTTAATGGTGTTATAAACTTAGATTAAATACTATGATCCAAAATAAAATAAAAATAATTTATTGTTTACTTTCTAAAATATGTTATATATTATTGATACATAAATCGATGAGTCTCTGGTAGCCATAGTACAAGCTTTGCTTAGTTTGGGGTCTGGCGACCGTGTGTGGAAATGTCAAGAATTTGTTTATTTATTATTTAAATAATCATAAGCGATGATAGCTCATTGTATGAACATAAATGCGTATTGTATGTTATCTGCTACATGACTGGAGCCCGGAGTATGGCGACAGGCTCGCCCCTGTCACATTTGAGACTGAATATCGTCCGGCGATGTTTAGGTGTTGTATTACACCTCTGCCATCCCCTTCGGGAGAAAAGCGTGACGATATGTATGTATGTATTTATATAAAATGCGCATGTACGATTTCAGGTGGGCTCCCCCGAAGAGACGAAATTCCACATCGCCATAATCAGCAGTTTCTCAGCCTCACAGCCGCTCGGCCAGGAAATACTCCTCAACTTCGCGCGTCACATCTCCACAGCCTACTCTCTCGGCGAGCCGATACACAAGCGGCTACTGCAGAACTCCGTCCTACACTTCATACCTAACCTCGACCCTCTGTACAAGAAAATAATGAAACAATACGATGGAACCGACAAATGTGATATACAACCGCTGGAGGAGGAATTCGGAAGCAGTCTGTATGCTTACTTAACTAAAAAGGACTTGAATCCGATGTCGAATTATACTAGAGAGAAGGCGTTCGCGGATCTGTTGCAAGTGGAGAAGTATGATCTGGTTCTGGAGCTCGCGAGCGGGACGGAAGATGTTGCTTATCCGGAATTTTCGAGGAAGATAAAGATTTATGAGAAGTTTGCTGAAACGTATCAGGTAATATTTTTTTTTAATAATAAGGCAGCTAATCATTAATCACATTGGTTTTCAACAATGGATATCGAGTTTCGTTTGGCTTGAGTAAGTACAGCTGGGACCATTATCCTAAAGCGTTCATTAATGCTGGTTTGAAATGTCAGTTCTTGTGAAAATATTTTAAAAAAAAAAGGTTGCTAGGAAGAGATCTTTTTTAAGCGATAAGACCCCCATTGCTCTTGTTTGAATGTTTAGTTTAGTTTTATATTTTATTTGGTGTCAACAGTGTACTGTATCGTATTAGTTTCGTTGACTTAATGTTGTCTGCTACTGCCCGGATTCTGGAGTCCGGTGAATGGTGACAGGCTCGCCTCCTGTCACATTTGGGACTGAATACCTATCGCCGAAGTATGGGTGTTCTAACACACCTCTGCCAGCCCCTCGGGGAAAGGCGTGACGATATGTTTATTAAAGCTGATTTACTCTTCAGTTGTACATAAATTAAACGTTTTCAGAACAACCGCTCGCCCAGCGACAAATACCCGTGCAAGAAGTCGACCGACACTACGCACGGCGACCTCATAGACTTGATCCACGCTCGGTTCAACACTCCCATCGTGTCCGTGGGGCTCAGCTGCTGCAACATGCCGCGCGAGAGCGAGATAGCGGCGGTCTGGAGGGACAACCTGCGAGGGATCATGAAGTTTGTCGAACAGGCCAACACAGGTGAGATATGATCAGTCCACGTCATAATTATCTTGGACTTGATCCACGCGCGGTTCAACACTCCCATCGTGTCCGTGGGGCTCAGCTGCTGCAACATGCCGCGCGAGAGCGAGATAGCGGCGGTCTGGAGGGACAACCTGCGAGGGATCATGAAGTTTGTCGAACAGGCCAACACAGGTGAGATATGATCAGTCCACGTCATAATTATCTTGGACTTGATCCACGCGCGGTTCAACACTCCCATCGTGTCCGTGGGGCTCAGCTGCTGCAACATGCCGCGCGAGAGCGAGATAGCGGCGGTCTGGAGGGACAACCTGCGAGGGATCATGAAGTTTGTCGAACAGGCCAACACAGGTGAGATATGATCAGTCCACGTCATAATTATCTTGGACTTGATCCACGCGCGGTTCAACACTCCCATCGTGTCCGTGGGGCTCAGCTGCTGCAACATGCCGCGCGAGAGCGAGATAGCGGCGGTCTGGAGGGACAACCTGCGAGGGATCATGAAGTTTGTCGAACAGGCCAACACAGGTGAGATATGATCAGTCCACGTCATAATTATCTTGGACTTGATCCACGCGCGGTTCAACACTCCCATCGTGTCCGTGGGGCTCAGCTGCTGCAACATGCCGCGCGAGGGCGAGATAGCGGCGGTCTGGAGGGACAACCTGCGGGGGATCATGAAGTTTGTCGAACAGGCCAACACAGGTGAGATAGGATCAGTCCACGTCATAATTATCATAGACTTGATCCACGCGCGGTTCAACACGCCGATCGTCTCCTTGGGGTTTAGCTGCTGCAAAACTGTTTGGACTCCAGGTATGCACCAACATTAAGCGTGGGAGAAAGGGTGAGACCTAATAGCTCCAGTTGGTTTGACAATTCTGCAGGCACGCCCTTAAAGATGGGAGGGGTTTGAAGCTGACTTTTGTTTAGCAGTAAACAGACATGCTTGCGTTTTATTGGCGTTGAATTGAACCAAATTGGCATCGCCCCATTCGGAGACCTGTTACCCGCTCACGACTCAAGACTATGGTTGCCATATCATCATGAAGGTTGGTCGAACAGGCCAACACAGGTGAGATATGATCGGTTCACGTCATAATTGTCATCGAAAACCATTTGCTACTGACTATGTAGCCGTTGGCCTACTCGGTAATGAGCGCAAGTGCCTCAGAAATTCTTCACGGACTCTCGTTGCGGTATAATACCTACAGAGTCAAAAAAAATGTCTGTATGAGTAAGCCAACTATTAGTAAAAACCGCAGAATCACGGCATGGACTAAAAACTTTATTTCATAGACAAACATTTTTACATTGTTATTTGAGTTCCCAATAGATGGCGCTACTTGTATTTGTATTTTGTAATATTATTACAACACCAACTAGCCCAGTTGGGTTAGCATTTTGAACTTGCATTAATTACCGTCAGCAATTTTTACTGCTTCAACCTTTAGGGTGGGTCACTGGTAGGCTGATCTTGATTTTTATCAGGGAATCGTTTCTCGGCCATTATTAACTTTTTAACAAAAATAATGCGTACTTAAGTTGTTGTAAATTTAATACTCAACGTTTATCATTGCTATAATTGTCAGTTAGCCGTTAATGTGGCCGCGACATGATGAAGACAAGCAGTTGTTGAAAATTAATTGATAATTTGAATTTATTTCTATTTATATCCAATGCTGCTTTGTGGAATGAGCTATAGTAAGTATTTAAAATGTATTAAGAAATTAAACTTAAATAAATTGTTCTTAATATATCTTACCTTCACGTGGATACTATCGCTATAAGCGAAAAGACAGGCAGTTATTATTTTAGTTTAATTTAGTTCTTTGTACGTCATTATTAAGCAATAAAAAAGTTTTTATTTCTTGACTGTTTAACATTAAATAATTATATTGATATAATGAAATATATTATAAAAAAAACGTTCATTCAAAATCAATACAGAAAGCTACATAAGGTTTAACTCTGTTTTGACGTAAGTAAAACGTCTCAAAATTAGAAACATAAGCAAGTTTTTAAGTTTTTGTAGATCACGTATACTTTCCCCAATACATTATTTTTCATTTGCTTGGAAGAGACCGCTAGCGATAAGGCTACCTTTTGTACCCATCTCTTATGTCTTTGTGTTTTTTTTTGTAAGTAGGTATTGTATATCTATTGTATATTATTACAATTATTTTTAACTCCCAACGTATAACAGGTGTTATAAGGTTAACGTATGTATATCTATGTTTGTCTATGGCATCATAACTCGCAAACGGATAAACTGATTTCGATTTCGTTTGTTTTGTCTGATAGGTGACTTCATTGAGTGTTTTAGTTAAAACTAGCTGCGCCTCGCGGTGTTACCCGCGGTGAAAAAGTAGCCTATGTGTTAATCCCAGGTGTAAGCTACCTCGATACCAAATTTCGTCAAATCCGTCCATCCGTTTGAGCGTTAAGAAGTTACAAACACAGCCACACACACAAACTTCCGTCTTTATAAGTAAGAGTTAATTTAAGTAAGATAAGATAGTTTTTTTTTTTTTAATAAGGGCTGTAAATAGAGTCCTTGAGGTGGCCCAAGCCGGACAGACTATCGTAAAATTTGTTCCAGGAAATACGTGTTTGTGAGTCAGCCTTACTAGTTTGTGAAATAAATGTTGGTCATATAGAATCGCCCCAAAATGTGCGAGGTTTCTATCTAGGTGTTTTCTTTATTTTAAAAATTGCGAGTATATCATGAACGGTCAAAGTTTAGGTACAGTTTGTCCAAAAAGAAACAGATTTTGGGAGACTAACTGAATTTGATTTAATTCACGAAGTTTTAATTTTTTGATTCGTCATAAGCCTAGATATAATGCACATGCTATTAGTGCAAAAAAAATCCGAGAAAGATGTGTATGAAAAAGATGCCGGGTTGGGCCCTCTTAAGGGTCGGCAACGTATCTGTGATGCCTCTAGAACTACAGGTATCCATACGCGACAGCGATCGCTACGATCAGGCCATCCGTTAGCTTGTCTGACACCCATGGCATAAAATTAATTACAATATATTTTCACCCAGGCATCGTGGGCTACGTTAAAAGCGAGGACCAACTCCCGATCCGTGACGCGGTCGTGGCTATAACGGGCATCGAGCGTCAGTACCGCGTTACGAAGAACGCGGCTCACTTCCACCTGCTGCTACCTCCCGGAGAGTACAAGGTCATCGTGAGAGCGCACAACTACCGCGACCAGGTCAGATCCTTGATAGATCTCCGATAGCTATATCCTGGCTCACTTAACAATAAACGTTGTATAGCCTCCAAATAGTTGTACAGTTGTACAGTAAGAAAAGCGATGATAGCTTAGCCAGAGAAGGCCCGCCTCTCAAGCCAGAGGGAGCAGGTTCGGAACCAGCCGAAGGCACGCACCAATTTGTTCATAGTGTGAACATGTGCGGACGCTTTATGTCATCTGCTACATGACTGGAGCCCGGTGTATGGCGACAGGCTCGCCCCCTGTCACATTTGGGACTGAATATCGTCCGGCGAAGTGTGGGGGTTGCAAACCTCTGCCAGTCCCTTTGGCGTGACGATATGTTATGCTATGTTAAAAAAAATTATACAAAAAAATAAATTTAAAAATATTTTTTTCTCTTTTAATAATTGATCATTTGTAATCCAGTTATTTCACTCATAATTATTTCGTGTTTAATTTCAACGGCATCCGCATTCATTTCATTCTATTCATTCATTCATTCATTCGTTCATTATTTGTTTCCCAGCTCCTGACCTGGCTGGTAGTGGATGGTCTGCTGAAGCACAAGGACGTGATACTGCGGCGAGAGAACACCGAGAGCCTCCCGGGCGGAGAATATGAGGAGCTTAATATAGATGTGGACCCCACCATGGTTCATATTACTGGTAATTATATAGGGCCAACGGGGGCAAATGCGTCGCTGGGGCAATTCCGTCTTTCGAGAATTATACAGAATACTTTATTGTGACAATGTACATAGAAGAAGAAGACAAATATGAAATACACAAAATACAAATACAAGCACATTGTCACAGAACCGATCCCAGCTCAGCATGTTGCTGATTGTACACAACCAGCGCTGGTTTTCTGTTGGGCCTGGCAAGTGACGTCACGCGCGAAAAGTATGCGCATACATAAATACATACATACATAAACAACCACATTAAAAATAAAAAAACAAAATAACAACAAATATTCAAAATAGAATACAATAACATAAAAATAATATTAATAAAAATCAATTAACAACTAAATAGAAAAACATTATTACTACAAAAAATTACAAGGATTTGACTACATAAACCTTAAATTTATTTAAATTGCACTGGTGTCGTTTCTTTGACATTCCTCACGCTTTTGGTGCAGATAAATAATAATATTCTTTATTTCAGACCATAAGTCTATATTAAGTTACTTAGATAGTAATTGATTTAAAAAAAAAAAAAATAATAATAATTAAAAATGTCAACCCGTTACCAAAATAATAATTAGACGAACACAAAACAGAAATTACATTTTACACAAGATTTAAAAACAATTTTTAAAAAAATAATTTAAAAAAAATACGAAAAAAAAAAAATATAAGTTTAGTTTTGAAACCACAATTACTTTACAGGTTCCTGATAGGTAATTACTGACAAAACCTTCACTAATTAGGCAACTAACACCATCTTGTGCAGATTATTGCAACTAAAGATGTAAAAAAGATGTATGTGGCGCCTAATTTGTGAAGGATTTGTCAGTGATTCTCGAAAGACGCAATTGCCTCAATTAAGCGTACAACATCATGATAAAAAAAAGCCTAGGAGTTGAAACACAACTACGTGACTCAATCATCGTTTCTTTCGAACTTGTTGTAAATTACTTATTCCGGTCTTGCTTAAGCATCGATTGACGTCACTGCGTGTTTGTCTCGGGACGCTATACCTGGCGGAGTATATAATTTAGCCATGCATACAACATCACACTACTAATAGTAGATTATGTACCGAGGGGACAAATCAGTTACGTCGCGGGCGGCTTATGGAACCCTGAGCGTAACGAGGGACTCTAGAGTTAACTATAGAGAGTCCTAAGTGAAGCGAGGGGTTCAAGCCGCCCAAGACAAAGATACTGCTTTATCCTAGAGGTGAATACTCTACTTTTCACACCTTCTGCGAGGAAATAACTCCTAATTATTAATGTTCATAAGTACACTGTGGTAAGCGATGCTGATGCCACAATAAGTGTAATTTAGTAATAAGCGTTAGTTTATTTTAATATACGCATTGTGTTATTGTTTGCTTACCCAAATAAAAAATAAAATAAAAAAGGAACTAAAAATATGTTGCTCCAAACACCGTCTTTTAAACAAGATGATGTTGATGATAATGAACTCTAAAATACATTTTTTTTTTCAAAAAGTGTTTCTTTTGTATATTTTCTATCTCCATAAAGATGTGCATCGAAATAGAGTCTCGCTATAGGAAATTAAAGCGATTGCATTTACCTTTACCATGAGTTTTAATTGTTACGTAAACTATTTTCGATTTCGTTTGGTTCCATACATTTTAGTAAAGCGCCTCTGGCGGAAACATTCAGGAACTAAGGCAAATGTATGCACCCAAATTAAAACGAAAAAAAAATTGGTTATCGGTTCAACGAGACAACGTCATAACAAAACATTGATGAAATCTCCTCCTCGTACGCATAGGCCAATCGAGTGATAGAGAAGAGAGATAGATGCGGCGCAAGCCGATCGTGTCTTTCGCTCGCTCGTGTAGCGGTCTCGATCCGATTGAACTAACGTAACGGGACAATGAGTTATCCTTTTTCGTGACTGCAGCCGGCGTTCATCGATTTATTAGACGTTGTCACGTTAAAAAAAGTTAACGTTAACTATCGAAACTCATGCTGAGGTAAAGCCTGCCTTGACGTTATACGTTTTCTTTTCAGGCTTAACTCTAGACCACAACAGCGAACCCTTATCAAACACCCTCTTATCAGTTCATCCGCTGGGATCTAAATCCCCCATCTTTCATAACACGAGCGACGAGAGCGGCCGCTTCGCCGTCTCACTCCCTCTTGATTTCAAAGGGAAAGAGATGGTAATGACAGCTCGCGTTGACGGCTACATCGCTAGGGAGAGGCATATTTTGGTGAGTCATATTGTAGTGTAGATAAGAGTCAAATTTGATTGATGTGACGGGAGCGGCCAGCTCGCTGTTCGCTCACTTCTGTGTACTAGTTGGAAAGATATATTATTTTGACAGCTGAATTTGATGGCTACATCGCTAGGGAGAGGCATATTTTGGTGATTCATATTTTAGTTTAGATAAGAGCTAAATTCGATTGATGTGACGGGAGTGGCCGGTTCGCTCACTCTTGAGTTCTCTGGAGAAGGAATGAAATGAAGGAATTGTGATGAAATTTGACATGTGTAATTAAATGGGCTATATCTCCTTCCCTCTGGTCTTGGTTTTTTTTTTAAACTTCTCAAGATAAAATGAAGCTAAGACACATCAGCATTTGTAAGGTGTCACTTTACACCGATTTATTTAAAAGGTAGACAAAGTAAATCAAACATCTCGTTCCCTTAGGGAAGTTGCCTACATCATTAGCTTTTAAAGTAGTCCATAATACAAGGTTAATAAAACAAGAAATTACCAATTTTTAATAAAAAAATTAGACAAGTGTGAAACTCATAAAAAATGGTTAAACTGTAGATAACTTTAGAGGCTCGTCAGTATCTTGTCTTGCTTTCTTGCTAGTCGTCTCCTTTTAGATAAAATGGCATTAGAAAACCTTTAGCTATAACGAAGTAAGTTTAACCGTTTAAGTGCCACGTCAAAAACGCATTTCCGTGTTCAGCAGGCCTAGCAAACGTGCGCGATAAAATTTATCTCATTCACAGGGGCTGGCAGAACGGATTGATTGAGGGTCAATCCCTCTGCCAGTCCCTTCAGGGAAAAGGAGTTACGATATGTTATATCATAGACGTCGTTGGCGCACAAGGCTCGGCAGCGCTCGTCACGATTAGGTGACTTTAGCATTCAAAAGGTAAAAGTGTTTACAGGAGTCTTAATGCGACGTGTTGTTGCAGCTCAACAGCGAGGAGGCCCTGACTCCGAACGTGTTGTTCAAGCTGGAGAGCGACGACTACGTGCTCGGGATGCCGCGGCTCGTCTTCGTCATGCTGGCCGGTGAGACATGACTCACTACTTGTTATTAACTATTCTATTTAAAAAAACATGGCCTTCGGTTTCTTGCCTGTTCTTCTGGGTAGTAGCTTTTTCCGAAAAAGTTATTTTTCATAATTTTTGACGTAAGTATAATTGTATCGATACCCAATTGAATGAAACATTTCAGTCAGACTTTGATTTCTATGCATAAAACACTAAATGTTTTACCCGACTATGCAAGAAGCAGGGTAATGTTTTTCGAGTGTATGTATGTTTGTAGGTATGTATGTGGGTATATATTATGAGGTTTCTTTGGCATGTCCTACAGTCTGAACAGCTTGATGGATTTCGACATGTGAGGTGTCATTTGATTCTTCTTGATAGTGGAAGTGACATAGGGTACAAGTTTTTGCAGCCGGGTTTTTTGTTTTTCTTTTATAACATTACTTCTCAGTTTTTTTTAAATAGACTCGACCGCCTTCTTCGTATAAATAGCCTCTACTCAGAAGAACAGGCAAGAAGGGTCTTTTTTTTTAGGAATAAATATTTTACTGTCTTACAAATTTTGGCTTACAACTAGGCTAACATCTAAACATATTAGTGCCTACTTGGCTTAAGTGGAAGGCTCCAGACATCTTTGTCTTCTAAATAAGTCTTAACCTTATAATACCCTTTTTTCATTAATGTAGTTTTTACATGTAATTTGAATTTTCCCTCAGTGAGCCAGTTATAATATTATTCGGGATTTTATTGTAAAAACGAACGCAGTTGCCTAAAAATTACTTATTTGACTTAGTCTAAATCTCGGTACAGCTATCCTATCCTTATTTCTAGTGTTATTATTGTGATAGTCACAGTTCAATTTTAATTAAATAGATTTGAACGAACGTATATAATATTTAAACCACAATAATAAATAAGATTAAACCACATATACTGTGAATAGTTATTTAGCCCTCTGTACCTTCGATCATGTATGGTGAAAAACGGTACGAAAATCTTAAGTGGGCCTGCACACAATAGTCACAAATGAAAGCAACCAGGCGCAACAGTGATCATTATTGTTGTCTCGTTCTCGCTATAGACTTCTATTTCTCTCGATATTTGTTTTTTGATACACTTAACTTAAAACAGTCAACGAAGCTGTGTAGTGTCTGTTTGCTGATATTTGTGTTAGGTCCACGCTCTGTGTACTGGGAATTGGACCCGTGCTGCTTCTCCTGTACAGTATTTCGATGCTTTGTACTCCTATCTGTTTTATCTAGATTGTTAAATCCGTTTGTTTACTGGATAAACTCGAAAACCATCTCAGTTCGAGCATTGGGATATTCTGAAAACCAGCTCTGCGTAGGCTTCAGATTACTCAGTACATAGCTGAGAATATCCCAATTGCCTAACTAAAAAATATTGTACCCAGCATTAATTTGTAACTTGTTTTTTTAATTTTAGGCAATAAATACTTTTTTATTTATTTATTTATATTTATATTTTCAAAGATATACAAAGCAGGTAAAGTTAATATATTTATTTCTTAACATAAATCTGTCAATGATTCGCGGGGACCCATCCCGTAGAGAGCGATATGTAAATGTGTACGTGCATTGTCCAGGCGTGGTGGGCGTGGCGCTGGTGGTGTCGGGCGCGTGGTGCTTCGGCTGTCGGCGCCGCGCGCGCGAGTCGCGGCGCGAGTACCTGTTCACGCAGATACCGGCCGAGGACAAGCGCCCGCTCTGCGACGACGCGCAATACGGTAACTGGACACTCACTCCTGACCATGATCACATGCAGACAGACAAACAGGCGACCGTGTGTGAAAATGTCCCGAATTTATAAAAAAAAAAATACTTACTAGAACATACAACTTGAACATGACTGTGTAGTTATCAATTTTCATGCCGCCTAGAACTAACTTCACGATGTAGAATTTAGGTGTCGGTGTGCGCGCGCATCGTAAAAGTTCACTCTCATCATTTTTCTCTATCGCGCCAAAAGAAGTATAACTTCAAAAAAAAAAACAGACGCCGGAATCTCACCATGGTACCATTTTGGTATGGAACCCTAAAAACATCTAGCGATCCGAGAGTAGACAAGGCGGTGACATACAGACAGACAAAGAGACGTCCGAGTCTTACCATAAGGGTTCTTTCTTACCATTTTGGTATGGAACCCTAAAAACATCTAGCGATCCGAGAGTAGACAAGGCGGTGACATACAGACAGACAAAGAGACGTCCGAGTCTTACCATAAGGGTTCTTTCTTACCATTTTGGTATGGAACCCTAAAAACGTCTAGCGTTCTGAAAGTTGACACCCGACTACATCACCAGTCATCGCCACCGTGTTTTTCGAACTTGTTGTAAATAACTTTTTCCGGTCTTGCTTACGCATCGACTGACGTCACTGTGTGTCACCCACGTAGCCTATTTTGTTTTGAAGCGCTATACCTGGCGGAGTATTTTACACTGGTCAAGAGTGATTTTGTTGCTCTTCGAATACTTCTACGTCAACAATTTAAGAAAATATGAGTGGTTATGGAACATTAGCTCTAGTTTTTTAAGAATCATCCTTTTCACATTGCACTATAATAATAGTACTATGTTCCAAAGCGAGAGAGGGAGAGAGAGAGAGCAGTAGTATAAATTTTATTGGGCCAAACCAGTACTTTCATGAATATATTAAAAAATTGGCAATTTGAAAACATAAAAATCCGCAGAAATATCCATAGGGCAGCAAAAAAAAAAGTTTTCTTGTTGAGCTGTTATTGCCATGGTGCAAATTTTCTGTTACGATTCATTGAGGCGGTAGTATTCTTCAGCTGCCAGCAGGAGTTTAAAATATTGCTTATATTTACAGAGATAGTACGCAAACCGTACTACGACGATGATGACGCACCGACGGAGACCAGCGACTCTGAAGACGAGGTCGTGCTGCTTAGAAACGGAGAGCGCGACTGGAAGGCAGTAGACCAGGAGTAGACCGGGAGTAGACCGCAGTAGACCAGGCCTAATAGCATGCGCGCGCGATAAAATTCTTCTCGTTAATTATTGTCGTGTGAGAACGTGACAAGACTATGCGTAAACATATGTCTGTCTCGATAAAAAGAGGCGAGATACCGTTGTCGCGTTGTGTGTGCTAGGCCTGCAGTAGACCGCAGTAGACCAGGAACGGACTGATACGTCACTGAAAGTATGTTATGTACAAACATTGCACTAGCGAATAGAGGTACATTCCCTCACAACACCTTAAGTGTAGTTTGTAAAAATGTATTTTGAAAGTTGAAGAAGTAACCAATAGGACAATTCAGTTGCACGCATTTAAGCTTATGACAGTTTTTATTTATCACATCACGTCAAGACGTCCAGAACAATGAAAGTAAGCGTTGCAATTGTAAGAAAAATTACACTGCGAGATGCTCGTTACATAATTAATTACCTTAGGTTAAAATTAGAGTTCAGCGGAGTTGGTCATGCGAATTTACTATAAAACTCACTATAAACAAAGATATGAAAATATTTTATTATGGAAACTGACGTGGTTTTCACACATTATGATTTATGAAACGGGAATTACTCACGTACGGTTTAGTCGATTATTCCGACTAGTTTCAACCGCATTCGGCGGTCTTCATCAAGGCGAGTGCGCGCGCGCGGCTGCGTCTGTAGTCTATTCCAAAATTATACAGTCATAACACAATAAAACAAGCCCACTGTTGACCAATCTTCAGCGACCGATTCAGCGTAACTCTAATTCCAACCAAAACGTCTAAAACACATTACACCTCACAAACATACACACACACACACACACACACACACACATACACACACACACACCGTTACAAGAGACCGAGATAGAATATCAACACCGTTACATGACTCTAGGCGTATGTAGTCGTGTAGTCAATTCGCGTGCGATACCAAGACAAGACAAATCCCTAAAAAGAGAACAGGACCTATTCTGACGCGTGAGATGTTATCTTGGTCACTCTCTCTCCTATGTCTTTTCAAACGAGAGAGAAAACGACCAGAAAATATCCCATGCTTCAGAATTGGGCTCCAATCTCCCGTCTCCTGTCAAATATAAAATGTATTGAAAATACATTTTATCACATAACACACACACTATCAAAAACAAAAAATATGTAAAATCACAAATTATGTAAAATCAGTCAGTGTTCCTTACATTAAGATTAATTTTTAAGTTCTCTTTCGCCTTTTCCAGAGTTTGCGCGAATATATGTAGTAGATCTCTTGAATCAACAGTATTAGATATGTCGCAGGCAAATTGTATTAACTCGTCTATTTACAAACGTCCGTCATATTGTAGAGTGCCGAATTAGATCTTTAACGGAGGTTCTCAATATGATTCTTTTTTAAATGTTTGTTTCTACATGACTCCGTTATTTGTGGACCGTTTTTTTTTTGAAAGGATTTATGTTTGTTTGTTTGTTCCGGCGCGTTTCCTGAACTTAGCCACTAGATTGGCCCATCATTTGAAAGGCTATGCTTAGAGGTTTTAATTTTGAAGTAATAACGTCTAATAAATCTATGAACGCCGGCTACACGCATGAAAAAGGATGGCTCATTGTCCCGTTACGATCGGAGCGAGACCGCTATACGAGCGAGCGAAAAGTATGATCGGCTTGAGCGTTCAGCTTGCGCCGCATCTATCTCTCTTCCACTCGAGCGGTCTATGCGTCCGAGGAGAAGATTTCATCAATGTTTTGTTATGACGTTGTCACGTTAAACTATCGTCCGTAAACCGACTTTACAGACAACAATTTTTTTTTTACAAAATCTTATTCGTATCACGGGAGGTCGGTTATTTTACATAAGTACATAAATAAGTTACAATGAATTCCTAAATTATTTACATAATGATTAAATTATTAATTCAGCATTCTACAATATGTTTATTGTGCAGTTTGCCTGCGACTTATACATCTTGTGTATTTATTTCCAATTGGCTAGTAGTACATTCCTTTTTATTCCATTTTATTATTTATATAAAAATAATATTATAATATAAAATATTATTATTATTATTCAAATATAACATAATTTTATTATAGGTGATGAAGATAAATTAAAATTGATGATATTTTTTTCGAATAAATTAATTAATTATTTGCTTACAATAAAATTACTGAATGATCATTGCTTTATTTATAAGTAGTAGTGTAGTACTAATTCGTCCAATCATTTTAGATATTTCTATGCACAAAAAACCTGTATTTTGTAAAACATTCCTTTTGATATTATAAACTATAATGACGATGAAAATAATGAGGTGCCTTATTTTAAATGCAATTTTTATATACTAAGGCCCATGTTCACCAAAATTTGACATGACGTTTGTTTTTATTTAGCTGACCGTTTTTGACTAAACTTATTGAAGAGCTGTCAAACAACTCAACAGTTAGTTAAAAATAATATGATGTCCTAAATATGTTTTGGTAAATGTTGTTCTTAGGCCAAAGTTCACTAACAATTAAATAAACGATTAACTAACCGATTGCTTTTGGCAGCTTTTCAATAAGTTAAGCGTCAACAATGACTAATGAAATCGCTCAATTAAAGTTAGGTGAACATGGGCCTTACTTATTTTAAAATATTATAAATAAAAATGTCCATTATGAAACGATTTACTGTTCGCGTCTTTTCTAAATATTTATAACTATTTATTACGAATTTATTAACTGAATCTCTTAGAATGTTTTTCGTATATTAGTTGATAGACCTAAATTAACTAAATACCTAATTATTGTGGTGCTTAGTGGTTCTAGATGTATATTTCATATTGTGATAGAGCCGTATCGATATTGTAATGTTATTTGTTAATAAATTATATTTCCGAAGACATTGTATCTGTTTCTTTACCTTCGCTTCAATCGCACTTAAGGCCCGGTATTACACGAAATCACCGAAAACAAGTATTTTTGCGCCTATTTTTATTTATTTTAATTTTAGAGCGACGGCAGCCTAGTTGGGAGAAGGTCTGCCTCTCAATCCGATCGGGTTCGAACCCAGCCGACGGCACACACCAATTTGTTCATTGTGTGATCATATGTGCGTATTGTATGTCATCTGCTACATGATTGGGGCCCGGTGTTCGGCGACAGGCTCGCCCCCTGTCACATTTGGGACTGAATATCGTCCGGCGAAGTGTGGGTGTTGTATTACACCTCTGCCAGCCTTAAATATGTTACGTTATGTTAGTTTTATTTAAAGAATTACAGGTGCAAAAAAAAATACAGCTGGTAAAAGAAACTACCAACTAAAGCACAATTAAACACCGAAGAACAATTTTGAAGATCATTTTCATTTTGGAAAAAAAAGTCACAAAAAAGTGTCATCTTAAAAAAACATATTGAGCGTGGTTCTCTAAATTTTCAGCGATTAAATCACTTTTGTTTTTATTATTAAATAGCCAGATTCGTTCTCTAAATTTAATCGAGCAACTTATCTTTAATTGTGTCCCTATTAATACCAATAAAACGGCAAAACAATCTATTTCTAGGCGCCGATCTCATTTTACCACCAAATATGATGGTAAAATCAAATCCTACTAACATTATAAACGCGAAAGTTTGTGTGTATGGATGGATGGATGTTTGTTACTCTTTTACGTAAAAACTACTGAATGGATTTAATGAAACTTTACAATAATATAGCTTATACATCAGAATAACACATAGACTACAATTTATAAAGGTACTGTGTGAATTGTCCAAAATATGACGATTAGTGTCAAGTAAGTAGGAAAAAATCTACCATCTGCGAGCTATTCTGGCGTGCGCTGGCAAAACCGCTAGAGGCGCTAGAGTTACACATAATATGTAATATATTATAAAAATATTTATCATAAATAGTCCTACAAAAAGTCAACCACGGTATATCTATATCTTATGTGTAAGCCATTATAGCTAAAATAGTGAATCATCACACTATAATATTATAAAGGCGAAAGTATGTGATCTTTGTTACTTCGTCACGCTCAAACTGCTGGACCAATTTTGACAAAATTCAGTATGGAAGTAGCTGACACCCTAGATTAGAACATAGGCTACTTTTTATCCCGGAAAATTTAACTGTTCCTGTGGGATAAAAAATGCGTCTAAAACGTTTAAACCTATGACGCCTCACATGTCAAAATCCATCAAGCTATTTAGGCTGTAGGCCGTGCCAAAGAAACCTCATACATAGGTACATACCCACATACGTACATACTTACACTCGAAAAACATTACCCGCCTTCTTGCGCAGTCGGGTAAAAAGAGACAGTGACCGACATGGCACGCGCCAAAGCTCGCCTCGAGCCCCGAGTCAGCCGGTACTGGGACCCTATTCGGAGATTTGTGATTTTCATCTCACTTTTTTTCGTCTTTGTTGCTCTCGTTTGTAACGTCATAACTGGCTCGCGGCTCGCCAGTTCTTGGTGGGCTGTTCGTACAGACTGACGCATTGACCGCGATAAATATATCAAACACGAATAATAAAGTCGAAGTTTTTCGTTTTGTTTTGTTGCGTTTGCGCTGGGCGGTGTATGATGAAATTGTGATGAAAGTGATCGCTTGAACTTCCTATTATTTAAAGGACCAAATAATTAGTAGTTTTATCTTATTAATGTGTTTTAACAATGTCTTTTACACGGACTGAGACGTCGGTTCCGATGCAAGTAGACGATTCTGAATTACATTCGCGGGAAGAACTTGATAAAGTAAGTACTTTCTTCTTAAATTATTGTACTAAATGTGACTATTCTATCTAAATATTCAATCGCAAAATATTCTCACTGACTCATGACGCCGCTGTAGAATGTATTTTCCAGTTCTTGGTGTCCGTGATTGATGAGTAATTTTAAAATTCAAATTTCAGATATGTTCACCTTGGGGGTTTTCCCTGGTGTAAAATCTGGCATGTATGTGGTATCGCAATTTGCATTAAAGTATAATACATAGTTGTAGTATCCGATTTATTGACAAGTAACTTTTTCCCGTGTGGTTAATAAAACAATCAAACGTCTTGCTTGGGTGTACCCAGATTATTTTGAGGAGTGGGCAGAAGTAAATGTACCTACTCGATAAGTACGAGTACATACTGAAATTTTAACCATTTACATTAAAAATTTTAAAAACCTCCGACACCGATTTTCATCAAACATAACTAAGGACATTCCCGACTAATTCACCTTTCAAACAAAAAAAAAAAACAAAATCAAATACTGTTCCTCCGTAAGACTTACGATGCCACAGACACACACACACACACTTATATTATAACATCCCGTCATTTTTGTGTGCGGCTTAAAAGTAGTAGTAGTTTTGGTAACTATACTACAAAATAGGAACAAATTCTTTTACGATTATGCACCGAGGAAGTTAAGCTGTGTCTTACGTCACGGGCGGCTTATTGAACCCAGAGCGTAACTAGGGACTCTAGAGCTAACTCCAGAGCGCAGCGAGGGAGTTCAGATATAATGCTCTAGCGAAGCGAGGGAGTTATGTAGAGTCCTGAGTGAAGCGAGCCAAGCGAGTTCAAGCCACCTAGGACGAATATACTGCTTTAACCCAGAGGTGAAAACTCTACTTTTCATACCTTCTGCGAAGTTATGAAGGTATGAACATTCGTATACGTTAACGAACCGTACACCAATGTGAGCAAATGGTACAAACATTGCGAAACGCGAGTTGTGTGTTCCCTACGAAATTCCATTTGATACGGAGTGATTTATCGTTGCAGTCACTTGGTTGTCATTACAACTAAGAAATCCGTAATTTACTAGATGCAAATGCACACGACATGCGGCGCCAAAAATAAAGATAAAAACGGCGTTTTTTTTTTGTTTTAAATTTCATGCATATGCGTTCTTTTTTTTTTGAATTCGATTTTGAGTCCGATTTTTGAATTACTCGTCCTTTTAAATAAATAAATTTGGGACACTTCCACACACGGTCGCCTGACCCCAAACTAAGCAAAGCTTGTACTATGGCTGCCAGAGACTGATATAATTAAATACATACTTAAATATTTATTTATTTAAATATATTATTAAATATATATTTAAATACATACTTACCTATATAGATATTAACACCCAGACATAGATTGTTCATCACATAAATGTTAAAACACCAATGTTCATCACATAAATGTTGCCCTAGGTGGGAATCGAACCGACGCCCCCAAACTTAGAAGGCAGGTTCACTACCAACTGAGCCACCGAGACAGTCAAAAGTTTTGCTAAGTTTTTAAACTGGAATATAGGTTAAAATCGTACCGGGACGCTTTGATTTTATGTGTTCACGGTAGGAATTCTAGCGAGACAGTTTAGGTACCTGAAGTGAACCGCATCGCATTTGAATTGTTTGACAAAAGTTCACGGTTCGCCCCCAGGGTCGCAGTTAGGCCCCACCTCGCCTCGCCGTGGGAATGCCCGTTGTATTAAAAATCTACTAGGTACCTATTAATTAAAAAAATATAATTTGCCTAAGTATCTATTAACATACACACTATACCTCGCAACTCCAATAAAGTAGTCTTACAACTCAAAAAAGTCTAGTTTGGTGATAAATATACAGAAATGCTTGAAATTAATTTTATTTATCTTTCTCCTCAAAAACTGGTACAACTGTACCTCCAAAACTCGCCGCTTGGTGGAGTTGTAACGCTTCATTACTAACGCATATTTTGTCAAATTTGGTCCTTATTTGGTGTTGTGAGAGATGGGCATGCGTTTGATTGCAATAATAGCGTTACAACACGAAAAATAACGGTATGTTTGAAGGGTAAAAAAAGTTTTCGCAATATTTTATCCAAAAACTGTTCTAATTGAAACTCTCACAGTTTAATACTTAATAATTATGCGAAATATTCCCATTCGGCCGCCTATGTATTTAACTGTATTTTGTAACCAGCCCTTGTCGAGCAGGTGGTGTGAAAAATAACGGGGCGCAGTTGGATATATTTGCACCAATTTAGATCTTGGGGCCAAGACTTCAATTAATCATTGGACATAATTTTTTATATTGAAGCCAATTTCTAACACAGTGATTATAAAGGTTCAATATTGGCCAACTTGTAACGCCATTAATTGGTCAGTGGCCAGTGAGCAGTACGACTCAAGGAGGATGTGTCACGCAGTAATTAAAAAGATTCATTATTGGCCTTTTCAAATTGAAGCCAAGCTTGGACTCAAGGTTATAAAGAATTTAAAGGCGCGGCATTACAAACAACGCGAAACGACACGTGCGGCGCGATATAGTGTGACTACTGCCTAAGCATGGGACTGCGTGGTAACGGTAGTCAGGTTTTGATCAGCTTTGAACCCATGATGGTCAGTGAACTATGTTAATTTGGACAGCAAGACTTAGGTAATATTTTTGGGCAGGCAGTCATTTAATTCGAATCTGCAGCCTTTGAGTTTAACTTTAACGTTTCCTGGCGGAAACGTAACGGAAATAAAGCGCACCTGGCGGTGCGCTTTATTAACCGACGACGCGGTGATTTACAAGTCGACGCGTTTTTTTTATTGAAATGTATGGAGCCAAACGAAAACTAAAAAAGTATTCGTTACTATCAAAAGTCATGGCAAGGGTGCGGAACTCTTAGCAAGGCTTAGGTGCCTACTATTTTTGGTTCTCATATTTGTTAAAACAATTATCACGCTTGTTAAGTTAGGTGCTGTCTCTCATTGTATTGCGTGTGTAAATCTAGATACCTACTAGACAAGTCTGCATTAATTCGCATAGAGCTGAAAATTGGTACGAATCAAAACAAATTAATCATTTATTTGCTAGGAACATTGAAGTACCTAACTCTACCTACATAAAAGGTCATATACATTGTTATACTTAACAATGAACAGCATGCCCATGCCAAGAGTGCATAATAGTAAATTTTGCTATTACTTATCTCTCTAATATTTTAAATGCGAAACTTGATGTTACTCAATCACGCCAGAACGGCTCAACGGATCTAGACGAAATTTGGCACAGAGATAGATTATAGGTAGTCTCGAATAGCACATAGGATGCTTTTTAACCGCGGTTAAAACCGCGGAGCGCAGCCGCTGAATACTTAAATAACCTCTATCTATCCATTTATCTACAGTACGAATGCGACAAAGATGACACAATCTTATCCGCCGAGCTTAAACCCTTCATCGAGTCCGGAGCGTACGAGGCGCCCGACAAGGTGGCAAAGATCATGGCGCTCGCTGACCGGGACAACTCAGGCCATCAGGACTTCCTGCGCAACGAGATGATGCACAACCCTGACCCGAAGGTGGCCCGCACCGGATCTACGAATTCCTTGAACAGGGTTAGAAACTTTTTAGTGGCCTGCAGCGTTTGAACAATTTGTTAAAAGTGGCTTCATAGTGGCTCTTTCCAGCGTTTCAATCATTTGTTTAAAAAGTCACTTCTTCCTACCTAAGGGTACCTAGGTACTGATCCCACTCAGGTAGGGTCAGTATAGTACATACATACGTTACCAGTGTCTTATTTTTTTCATTTTACGTAGTTTACCTTACCTTACACTTTAACTTTTCTGTAATTTACCTCATTGGCATTATACTTACTGTAAAAGATTTGGCTTGGTTTCACGGCCGGCCACCTGCCTGACACCAACCAACTCACAAATACATAAATTATAATGTAGTTATGGCATTTTTTGTGACCGGAAAATCACTCCTTATTACAAGGTTTAATTTATTCACTTTCAACTGAGTTCTTGCGTTCTGTCCGATAGACTTGAAAGTAAAGTTACCGAACTTACGTAACTTCGATGGCTTCAGTAATATGGTATCATGGAGCTGGTCTGATGCATGCGAAAGTTGATCCGCAATAAAACAAGATATCCCAGCCGTGCTTGGGCTCATTAGATTCTATGTGTAGTTTCCTAATAATTACCTACCTGTGTCATGATAAGAAAAGACGACGATAATGATCGTCGCTTGACGTTCGGCCGTCATGCGATGATTTTTTTAAACATTCCTATTATTATGATTTTAGCGCCCCCCTGAACCGGGCCCCGGTTTTCGCCCTCATAGATCATGGACTGTTGCCCTCGAGCATTACATGACCATTTACGTGGAATCCATCATACCGCAGAGGAAGCCAATTCATACTGCAGGTATAGGATTATTTATTTTTGTTTTCTTGAGATATTTAGTAAAATAAACAAACGAAACCGAAACAGTTTCATCTAAATTTGATCAGTTAGTACAAACCTATAGAATTGAAAGCTCAGAATGTAGAGGTAGATTGAAATGTAAACTATCACATCACAATTTATGAATGCATTAGAATTTGCAGAGATAATAATGTTTTCTTTTCCACCGGCTCTTAACAGAATGAGGTTATCTATATCAATTAGACTAGCTGGTATGCAATAAAATAACATAATCTTTGTAAGCAAAACATAAACGAGTGTGTATTTAATGTACTCACGTACGTATTCTCCAACGATATCTAACTATCGGTCTATCTATTGTAACTATCAGTCTTTTTCTTCCAAAGGTTGCTCGGAAGAAATCACTAGGCAGTAGATAGATCCCAATGTATCTACTGCCGAAAGTTTTATTAACTACTTAAGTACCTACTTAGTTGTAATTTTGGTGACCAGTAAAAATAAAGTTCAGATCGCATAGTAGCGTAAATCGCGTGAAAGCAGTCGCGATCGGGCACCAAATTTGTCACTACAGGAGGGCTATTCTTACGGAGTGAGATTCAACCTTACCCTTTTTCGTCCTTGCTGCTCTCGTTTGAATAGTCATACTCGTAGGTGTAAAAGTGACCAAGATAAAATCTCATCTCATCTCACGCATTGGAATAGCCCCCCTGGCCTTTTCTTAACCCACTAAGCGCAATCCGTTCCGACAAGCGATTTGAACACATGCGTTCTTTGTTACTGGGAAGTGGGAACGCGTCGCTCTATCGCCCGTAATGGGGAGACATACATGAAGGCCACCCTTTTCTGACGCATGAGATCATATCTAGGTCACTCTGACTCCTATGGCTATTCAAACGAGAGAGACAATGACCAGAAATTATCTCACGCGCAAGAATATGACCCTAAGGGCAGGCCTTGGTTACAGACATCGCTGCGTTCAGAAGATCGCAACGTCGCGCCGGAACGTCATCAGGCTCGATGGATAAAGGCCTTAGTTCGGGCTCTATACCAAAATCGCAAATTTCTTATACTCACTTAATTATTTATCTATGAGACCCACTGATCATTTCAAAGCATTCCGAGTTTCCCCCACGGATCAACTACTTGGCCCGTCAATTGGTCTGTATCTGCTGGTCAGGAATGCTTGTATTGTGTAGTTGGCCTTTATATTGTATTTATATTGTGTTCTGAATCAACAGGGTTCTCTACTGACCGGACTACGTACGCAGATGGATTTCCCACAAAGCGGAAGAAGTCTTACTGCTGGCCGCCAGCGGTCTGCATGGTCCTCATCTCGCTGGTGGAAGTCGCCATCTTCTGCTACGATGCCGCTCACGGCAAAACGCCGACGGAGAGACCTATCACCAAACTCTTTATCTACAACCCTCAAAGACGACAAGAGACGTGGAGGTTCATAACTTATATGCTGGTGCATGTCGAGTTAGTGATTTTTCTTCTGTAATTATCTTGTAACTAGCTGCGCCCCGCGGTTTCACCCGCGGTTTAAAAGTATCCTATGTGCTATTCTATCCTATGTGCTATTCTAGACTATAATCTATCCCTGTGAAAATTTCATTCAGATCTGTTCAGCCGTTCTGGCGTGAAAGAGTAACAAACATCCATCCATCCATTCTTACAAACTTTCGCGTTTATAATATTAGTAGTATAGGATAGTAGGATTGGGTTTTGATACTGCTAAACAGTGGCACGTCTAGGATTTTATAAGGGGACTGGAAAAATGTTGATACTTGATAAGTGTTACTACACAATTACTGACTTTTTAGATGAAAGGAAATTTGATGTATTATGTTCAACCTGACTTTTGTGTAATACTATGACATAAAATACCTTTAACTCAATTATTAATTGTTATATTATTTAGCTCTGACATTTTAAGCTATTATTTGTATGCCGCACCAGGCCAGGACATGTGTACTATCATATTTTAAGATCTGTATACTACCCTGTATGTTTTATACTGAACCATGTTCTTACAAATAAATGAATCATGAGTTGGAGGGTGGACTTGACTTAGGTGAAATAAACTTTATTAAGGTAAGTAATAGTATACTTTGGTCGGCTTTGACTTGAGCCGAGGTTAACTAAGCTTTATCAAGGTGTGTGACACACAAATCACTGAAGAAACATAAGTACATTTTAGACTACTGTGCATAGATGCTCGCCTTACGCCCTACCTGTAGCCTGTAAATTTCAAGTTTAATACAGACTCCAACCTGTCTTATAAAACCAAATTTTAATTAAATTTTTATTAAATTTCAGCCCGTTCCACCTGTTGTCGAACGTCCTAGTGCAGCTGTTCCTCGGCGTCCCGCTGGAGCTGGTGAATCACTGGTGGCGCGTGCCGCTGGTGTACTGCGCGGGCGGCGCGGCGGCCGCGCTGGTCACGTGGCTGGTGGACCCCGCGGGCTGGCTGGCCGGCGCGTCCGCCGGAGTCTACGCGCTCAGCACGGCGCACATCGCTCATCTTATTATGGTGATATATTAGGCCATACTGTTATCTTATTTTGTTACTAGCGGATAGGGCTAAATGGCTCAAGCAACGCTCTCTCCCATAAGTATCAAATTAACACTACAATAGTCGCAAATGTCTGTTACAATTTTTTAAAGCTTTTGTGTTTGAACTACCGTGATAAAAGTTACTCTTAGCTTAGCTAGCCTCTCCCAAACAAAAATCTTACACACCTTGATATAAATCTTACTTTTACCAAAGTCAAGCCAAACCATAATTCTGGATCCGCTACTGTACCTACTGACTAATTTCAAACTGGACACCTTTTGCAATGATTGGTTCGAAAAAAAAAACAAAAGTGAGTAAAGTTGGGCTATTTACTCGCTCTAGAGCTTTGTCGGGCCAAAAGCCGGGCGGCTTTTAGCTTTTCTCGTAGATTGTTTTACAAGCAGCCTGCTAGCTAGCGATATTATGACACTGAGCGAGTTTAGAACTTGATAGTAAATCGCTGGCGTGTAGCGAGTAAAAAAGCTCAGTGTCATACACCCCAAGCCTTTCTGCTAAACATTCAGCTACACATGCTTATACGGTTTTGCCGCCCGGCTGTTGCGAATGATGCCGTCCTACCAGTGTGTAGCGCCCCTTACCCAAGTGCATCAAACTGTTCTTACTTATTCTAGTTTAAACATTATCTTTGTTTCAGAACTGGTCAAGTGTAAAGACTGCGATCTTCCAAGTGATCGGGTTCGTGCTTCTGGTGTCAAAGGATATATTCTCCGCTGTCTACTCGCATCAGTCTGACAATATCGTCTACGCAGCGCATTACGCCGGCGCTGTTGCTGGTAAATACTTACCTACTTACAAAAACAAATTACAACGTGTTGTCTTGCATTCCCGCGGAATTTGTAGAGGTACGTATACTCCACTAGTGGACCATGAATAAACTATTGGACAACCTTGAAATTGCGAAGAAGAAAAAACAGCAGTCATACATTTTGTCGACGATCAACGAATTTTGGTGTGGAACCTGCTGTTTTTTTTTTCAAGATTTCAAGATTGCCCCAAAGTTTAATCATGCTCTGTTGTAGTATAAGTACTTCTACAAATCCCGCGGGAATGCAAAACAACTCGTTAAACAATACTTTGGCTACGTACGTAAGTTTAATTTTCAAAACGTTTTTTTTTTAAATATGCTAACGGCAAATTACTCACTTTTCATCAAAGTCTCTAAAAGAAGCGTTTTCGTTTTGTTTGTAATTCCTACTTAGTTCAACGCTTTCGCGACTAAACACGCACTGGGATTAAACGCAAACACGGACTATTCACGGACGTTTTAATTTTAATTTAAAAACGGCTTACGTTAGTTACTTTAACTTGATATGTTACTTATTTTAGTTTTTAAACAACAAAGTATTGACCGTACTAAAAACGTACACACCGTAAGCCTAACTTTTTGTTACTTATTAAGTTTTTCTTTTTCTTCAGGCCTTCTTTTCGGCATTGGTGTACTTCGCAACTATGAAACTCTGAGATGGGAGAAGTATGTCTGGTGGGCGGCCTTTCTACTTTACTATATACTAATGCTAGCAGCCGTGCTGGCCAATATCTTTTGGAAGAGAGACGCTTCACTCACGTGATCAAAATGTACGAGACATTCTACTGCACCCACACTCAAGTCGTCACAATCACCATACCATCTATAATGATCCTGGGATATGTTAACCCGTGATCTAAAAAAAGGTCTAGCATTCAGGGAGCGAACACGTAATAACGTCACTCGTCATCGTCTCTTCCGAACTTGTTGTAAGTGACATAGTTCGGTCCTGCTCAAGCATCGATTGCATGACGTCACTGCGAGTTGACAGTTGACATTTGACTCGGAATGCTATATCTGACGGAGTATATTATTGTACCACATGGTATAATTATGTGGAACGATTATGATTTCGAAAGGGCGGGAAATTTAAATTTCAAACTGTTTTTTTTGGCACTAGACCGGAAATCCAAATTAAGTAATGACTGAATTTGCGCCAATCGTACATCCATTGCTTGCGATATTTTGCAGAAAAAGGAAACAGTAATGCACCAGATTGCTCTGATAGGTCGTTCAACCGATAAATTGACGATTGAAGTGCTTATTGATTAGTTTTAGTAAGCAGGGGCGTATTTGTCAAATGTGTCTGTAAAATAACGAGACAATAATATTTTAAGAGACCCGCAAATTTATTATCCTAGAAGTAGGTACAAAAGTTATTCGATCTGGCTATAAAAACAAAAAAACTGTTTTAAATTTGAGTTTCACGCCAGAAGTGAAAAAATGGCCCTTAATGTCAAGTTCCACTATTAAAAATGTAACACTCTTATTAAAGTTCACATGTTAATTTTAAAAAAAAATACCTATTATTAAAGTAGGTATAATTTATTAGTTATATAGTTTACTAGCTGCGCCCCGCGGTTTCACCCGCGGTTAAAAAGTATCCTATATGCTATTCTAGACTATAATCTATCTCTGTGCCAAATTTCATCCAGATCTGTTGAGCCGTTCTGGCGTGAAAGAGTAACAAACATCCATACATACAAACTTTCGCGTTTATAATATTAGTAGGATAGAAGTGTATTAAGCTTGGAAACGAAGTATTAGGTGAATTATTTCTTGGCGCCCCTAGGACTTAATTACACTAGAGGTGTCCTATGAATAAATGTTTACTACAAAAAAAAAACATATTTAAATCTAAAAACCTAAACCATCTATGATTTCACCCACCGATTCAAATGAAACCAAACACAGAAGAAACAACAATAAGACTTCATGTAAGTATAGAAAAAAACCGATTTCCTCGAGGCACCCATTTAATAGCAATTTATTAAAAAAAAATGTATTTTAAGCCATATTTTTCTTATACCTTGCTTTCCACAAAAAAATGATAGTATATTGTTTTAGACTTGTTTGAGTGTTGAGTACCTAGTTATGATGGTTGGATACTGTTTTTTTTTTTTTTTTTACAACAGACTAGGCGTTTGACCACTGACTCGCCTGATGACTCGACTGTAGTCGCTAACTTGTTTGAAATTAAGATGTTTTTAAAGAATTATTATTTTGTATAGTAATAACTACTCCTTCGTTTGCAATATGATTATATTGCAAACGAAGAGGTAGTTATTACTACTAATATTATAAACACGAAAGTTTGTAAGAATAGATGGAAAGATGATGTTTGTTACTCTTTCACGCCAGAACGGCTGAACAGATCTGGACGAAATTTGGCACAGAGATAGATTATAGTCTAGAATAGCACATAAGATACTTCTTAACCGCGGGTGAAACCGCGGGGCGCAGCTTGTTTTACTATATTTTTTGTTGTACTTGTAAGACATTAAAGAATTATTTTTATATTTGACATAATTGTTACTATTTATTGTTGTGACATTTATTTTTAATTAATTATTCAACTGGGATGTATAGAAGTTTTCACTAAATTCTAATTTCTTGTTCAAATTGTTGTAGGTAAGCTAGCTGGATTCAAACAACAACTTTAAAAAATAGCATTTATTCCAACTCATTTTATATCACAATGTAATATTGTGCTGATTAAATTATATGCGGTACATTACAGGAACATATTGATAAATTACTATTTTACACAAGTTACTAATGTATGACACTGTACAAGGCTTACAAGACTTCGCACACGCATCTAAATACTTATATATGTAAAGTTATGTGTCTTTGAAAGTAAAACTAAATTTAATTAAAGTAAATAGTCCTAAAATTAATAGTTTCTTGCAATTACAATGAAGTTATGGCTATTGTTCCGACTATTTGACTACTCGATGACGATCAAGTGGGTTCCGAATCATGCTAAAAGCATATATGAATAATATGGCGACCGGACATAATTACGTAAAGGCATATGACATATGACAAGTGACGTCGTTGCCGCTCCCAACCAGCAACTTTTTAACAATCGCTTAAAGCGCTGGCTTGTCGATCAGACGTTCTACAGTTTCAAAGAGTTCCTTGAAATGTAAATAACAGGGATAGTGTACAAATGTACAATAACTCACTATATTATTATTATCGTACTATTTAATGTATACCCAATAGTACTATACATATTAAAATACCTTGGCACCAGCGCCCTCACTCAAGTGACACCCAAAAGATCCTAGTACGTACATATGGCGCTGTTGATATGTTCCTTTATGAAGCAATTCGGACCACACCACCAAAAATTACCTGATTGACATAATTTTTTGACAATTGTAGGAAACTACTCACATATCACTTAGAAAGTGATACTTTCGACAAATATAAATAACTAAATAAATATTATCAAGTACGAAACGTGTGCGAAGCATAAAAACAATGAAGTAGGCTATTTTTTATTATTATTTTATTTGAATGTCTTTGATATATCAATAAAATATTCTCTAGCTTCAGAAAAAAAACATAGTAAACTTATTCTATGAAGGCAACACCTTAAAATTAATTTACAAATAAGTAAAGCAAATTTAATATGAACACATCCCATTCACGCTTGAATCTCGTTGTATATCTTACAATCACTACCTTGAAGAAACATTCCATACACTACTATAAACACTTAATTACATAATACAGTGTATTTACTACCATCCAAACGAAAAGTACCAAAATTCTAGACGAGGAAAACACATTCAAATTTCGTTTAAAATTCATCATACAATGGTATTTGTAACTTAAAATATTCAAGTATTTTTCCTTTGGACGGCAGCACACAAAGGCAGTATACATTCTCCCTAACTTCGTATTGGGAAAAAACACAGTCTTATTTGAAATCGTGTTTTAGTTTATTAAGGCGTTGACTTAAATGTAGCTTACCAATACAGTGTGTTCGGTTCATCGACTGACATTTTTTGTGAAAGTATACTTGTACTCAATTTTAAAACCCTAATTTGTATGAAACTTGGGGCCTTTTAATTTTTTAAATGACCCGCTGATATCAGCTGTCAGATTCGCCAAATAGCCCAGTCGAATTAGCTCAAAAAAGAGGCAAACCCGGAATAAAATCTAAGTAGCAATATTCCTTCGGGATTAGTTGGGAGGTCTACATTTAGATTTGCGTGGTAAACGAGTAGTTAATCAAACAAAAATCACTCCCTCCTTTGAGGTAAAAATCGGAAAATATCGATCCTAGGAAAAAAGTGATGAAAACCAAAATTGTAGTAAGTTTAATTCTAAACAACTTTTGTAATCACTATTTTCGTGTAAAATAGAAAATAAACTAGTTATTTAACAAACAAAACTTGAATTCAAGATGGTGGTTGACACAGCGGATCGATTACTACTTAAAACAAAATTTAGACTGTCAGTGACTCCACCCAACGAATTCTAAAGGAAAATTACTACTTAGAATTTTTTCCCGGACAAATCCTAATTTGACTGGACTAAAACTAATTTGCTGACAGATAACTCACTTTGGGCAACTTGCAGAAGCTCGGTTTATCTTTTATTTCGGAGCTAACTGCTCATCAGAGATTAAACTCATAGTCAAAAGCTAACTAACTTTAAGTTAACACAATATTAGAGTGAAATTTAAAACATCTTAACTCTTAAACCTGTGTTTAAGAATTTAACTCCGTATCTTTTGCAAGTGATCCTTAGCGACGTTATTACTGTCTCTGCGATGGACAGTCATCTATTCATTATGTTACGCACAAAAATGTAATAACGATTAAACGTATCATTTATCAGTGAGTTTTTATTATTATTTTTATTCTTTTATGGATAAAGTCCAGTGTTCCTTGCCAGTTACCCGCTGAATCTACGAACACCCTGTATGACTTATCATAAATACTCATTATTACGACGTCCCATCAGCTAAGTATAAAATTCAACAGAAAACGAAACGATATAACAATCTTACTCGTATTTTAACTCTTACATTAAAAAACGTATAAAATCTTTGAAATTCACAATTTGTACTCAGAAGGCACAGGGCTGGATTCAGAGGTTATAAACTTTAAAAGGGCTATAAAAGGCTTTGCCCTCGACTGAATCCGCCCCCCAAGGGCACGTACAAGGCATTCCATACTTAGACTATTTCACGAAAATTGTGCAAATGCAGTTCTGTAAATGCATCCAAAGTAGGAAGATATTTAAATATAAGGCACTATCATAGTATAGAAACATCACAATATGAAAACACAATCATACTTTTAAACTAAAACATATGTTAAAGCACAGGAATAGAGTCGCTAACACTATGGCAACGATAAATTATACAATACACACTGAATGACTCGGACAAATTCGTGACACGAAATACATAAACACTATTTTGTATTTTTAAAAAAATCTTAGGGAAACAAGTTCGATTTTAGAATAAAATATTAACATTGGACGGTTCTTTCATTCAATACATACACACAAAGAGAGAATACTGTTACATACAATACAAACCGTCTAAGACGAATCTTATTCTTCCCATGAAAATAAATTAACATTGAGCACTAAAATACACAATAATAGAATACTTAACGTACTTATTGAACAGGTTTTTAAGGCATTTAATTTACCAACAATATACTGCCTTAGGGGCGTCCATTAATCACGTGATATTTTAGGGACCTAAACTAATACGTGGCGAGGTTTTAGGCTAACCTAAAAAATTGCGTATTTTTTAGTACGTTTTGTATTAAAAAATATATATCTACTATCTTAAAAAAATGTCAGAATATTCAGCTATCTACGAAAAAATAAATACATGACATGTCTCACTATAAACCCCTCTCCTCTTCCTTGTGATATTTCGTGATTTTTCCAACCTCTTTTCCGAGCCATACGTGATTAATGGACGATCCCTTTCTAATATGCTGCTTAGATTAACCTTTTGACCGCTACTGTCAAAGATACTTAAACAACCGCTAGCGAGCCCTGTGTGCTGGTTGACAAAAAACGCGCCCACAAAAACATTAAAATTGCTCGCAAATTGGAATGCAAATACAATATTGTTTTGATTTGCTTCGATAACAAGAATCGCTTGCAAGGGATTGCAACTTATGGATTTATGAAACGGGAATTACTCACGTACGATTGCTATGCGAGACGCAGCCGCGCGCGCGCACTCGCCTTGATAAAGACCGCCGAATGCGGTTGAAACTACAGTCACAATAATCGACTAAATCATACGTGAGTAATTCCCGTTTAATAACTCATAATGTGTGAAAACCACGTCAGTTTCCATAATAGGATTGTAACTTATTTAGGGCCCGCACAGAAAAGTATTTTCGTTGTAGCGCTCAAAACTTTAACCAACATCGTTTAATGTGCGTTAACTTAAGACAAAACTAAAAGTGGGTTCGTTTGGTTCACTGTGATGTAAATAGCTGCCTACATACCCACACGCCGGCTCACGCGGCCGGCGTGAAGTGCTCGCTCCAGAAGATGTTGGCCAGCACGCCGCCCAGCATGAGAGTGAAGTACAGCACCACGGCCGCCCACCAGAGTCGCTTCTCCCACTTGCGCTTCTCCAGGTTGCGCAGTACACCGATGCCTACCAGCAGACCTGAGGACAAAAGTGCCAAGTGAGTATGAAATAATACTGCTACTATAAATGCTAATCTTAATACTCAATAAAAAATAAAATAAATAAATAAATGATACATAAAATTGTATCACATAATGACCCGATGGCAGTATGGCAATATTGTGCGATATTTGTCGGTTAAGAATTCGTCTAGAGTATACAATTTTTTTTTTATCAATCCATCTTTTAGCGTTTTATTAAATTTGACCTTAACTTCTATGTTTTTAAGTGTATTGGTAATTTGTACCCATTGGGTTTGGGCAGGCACCATGTATTTTTAATCTGGAAGTTGGTAAAATTAGTTTGTCTGCAGTTAGGTAGATCTTAGTTGGTAATGTCGCTGATATTTACATTATTTACGTACTTATTTTATTAACGTATTTATTTGATTTACGTGCAAACTTGGTTTTCTAAAATATATATTGATATTGTCGTTTTTTTTGTGTGTAGTTTCTCTATGCTGAAGGGGTACGTACGATCCCGAAACTAGTCGAGAAGACGTCCTGTGATCATCATGATACTAATATTATAAATGTGAAAATGAGTTTGTTCGTTTGTATATTACGCTTTCATGCATTTCCTACTCAACAGATCATCATGTAATTTTGCATACACGTTTCACCCCGAAAATATTAACGGTTCCTGTTGGAACGCGGCGGAAACAGCAAGGCACAGCTAGTACATAATACAAATTACGATACATTCGTTAGTCGAATAATAATTTGTTCTGAATATACGTAAGTACTTTACGCAAATTTTAGTGAAGAAGAAACTATAGGAACTATAGGACGAGAATATTTTCATCGAGTAAGGCTTTTAAAATGAAGATTAAAATTTCAGTTTATTTATGACTGAATGGAATTGACAGTCGCCTATTGAAAGATGATGATAGAGTATACTTACCAATTATTACGAATTGGAAGTGAGCGGTGGTAATCGCCATAAGCGTATTCAGGACAGACCGTCAACGTGCCTATATACACTGCTTTTGGCGTACCTCAAGCAGCGTCTCTAGCTTGTAGCAGGATTTCAATGCAAATTTTGCCTAGTAGACTATGGTAATCGCGGCCAACAATTGAAATATAACAAGGTAGTGTTACCAGCGACGGCGCCGGCGAGATGCGCCACGTATCCGATGTTCTGCGTCAGGTTCCTCGCGTACCGGTCGTACACCGCCGTGCCCACGTCCACCGCCGCCAGCAGCAGGAACACCAGCAGCTGAATTATCGCAAACTCCATTTCTGACCAGTTCTGAGGAACAACGACGAATTTATTAGTTTTGTGTGTGAAGTGGATTTAGGCGATTTATACAAAAAATTTGTCATGGAATTTTCAGAACCATTTCTCATTTGAGGAAATAAATATTTCGAAGTATTTTTTGACAAAAACTGTTATTAATTTGTGTGCCACCCGCCTTCTGCCCGCACCCTCTGGCAATGGCTCTCAAAAACTCTAAGCGTGTTAATAGCTTTACAATATCCTCTCGCCACCATCGATGTATACGTAAACCTAACCTTACTCCTACTGAGCATGGCTGGTTCATCGCGCGTCCAGACGCACACCTGCCCTAGCAAAGCAACTAGCCCCTCACCATGATGATCGTAGCGATGTGCGCCGCGATCAGCGCGTAGACTCCCCCCGAAGCACCCGCCAGGTACACCTTGGGGTCTGTGAGGGAGGTCGCCAGCGAGCCGGCCGCGACCCCCGCCAGATAGACCAGGGTCACGCGCCACCAGCGGTGGACCATCTCCAAAGGGACGCCGAGGAACAACTGCACTAGGAGGTTCACTAGCAGGTGGACCACCCTGGAATTTAACACACAAATTTAAAGAAATGTATGATTGGATTGTACATGGCGTGGGTACAAAATATTCTGGCTGTTTAAAACAAGATAGCAAAGCACAGAAAGCAAAGCCGCATCATTGCTACTATCAGGTACTACGCATCATTCAGGCGAGATGCCGGGCGGCAAGCCTATCATCGAATTTAAAAAAAGCTAACGATAATCCAGTGTGGTTGAGATACATGTCGTAGTGTCGTCACAGTTACAAAATACACAACTGTGTATGTAGAATCTGCGCCGAAATGGTTGTATGGAAGATTAGATATGTAACCATGGGTCGTATCAATACATCAAGACTACAGATCTACAGAAAATGGTGAAGTGAGTTCCCAAAACGTAAAGTGGGTTTTGAATTTAAGATTAGTTACTGCGTTATCTCCGTAAAGCTTTTGCTACTTTCCGCCGCCTCCTATAGCCTGTCGTCCATATCTTCCAGAAAAAGATGTTGAAGACCTACACCTAATAATGACCCTACGCAAGTCAATTTCTGTTAGCGTAAAAAACCTTTTAAAATGCAAACAAATAAAGCAACAGATAAAGTTCACTAACCCGACATGCACCAGCATGTAAGTGATGAATCTCCAGGCCTCGTGTCTTTTATGCGGGTTGTAGATGAATATTTTGGCGATAGGTCCGTCCGCCTGCGTTTTCCCGTGAGCGGCATCGTAGCAGAAGAGGACGATCTCCACCAGCGATATGAGGATCATGCACACGGCTGGCGGCCAGCAGCTGTATTCTTCCTCGTATGTTCCATCTGAGTACGTGAAGATGGTTTTGCTACGGGCGGTAGGGGTCGCTGTTTGGTTCACAACACAATGGGTGGGATCGTGGATCGGAGTCGGTAGGATACAAGAGGAAATTTGTTTTTAACAAATTGTTTTCGGATCGTTTTTATTTGCATTTAGATTGTTTTGTGAGCAATCAAATTTGTTAGGATTTATGCGAAATGTTTGAGTTATCAATTTGTTGCATGTTTAACGGATAGAGGGAAATAGGGTAAAGTGGACACGATGTTTTCAAATAGAAAATTTGGCAATATTCCATAATTGCATTGAGTATTTTGGTTTGGAATTTAAACAAAGTTGAAGGTCAATTATTTTTAAAGCGATGTTTGCAGTTTCATAATAACATTTACAATACGTGCAAGTGTTCAAAAGTGTTAGAGTATTTGCGTCAAAATATTTTCATTCCAAAATAGTAGCAAGTTCAATTATAATTTACAAGTTTAGTTATAATTTTTATTTAAATTATTTACAAAGAATGTCGGTGGTGTATAAATAGCAAGTCGCGAAGCAAAAAACAATAGGTTCGGAAATAGAACACGCGCCAGTCGAGTGACAGCACTCGTTGCGCCAGCGCAGTTTAACAGCGTTTAGCCAATTACGCGGTCGATGAAAAGGGCAAATTGAAATTAATTTATCCGGATTAAAGCAGTTTAACATTTTTTTATTAACACGTCATCCAAAAACAGTATTTATTAAAAGATTACAAAGAATTTTTAAGAAAAAGAAATATTTCCCATGAATAAACCGATTTGATTTTGTTTTTTGAGGATTCGCGTAGGATGGGTATAAACGAAACACAAACAGTAGGATAAAAAGAGAAAAAAATACCAAGTTAGTTTCATGCTTATTGTTACCTATATAAAAATACCATTACCATAAGAATGTTAGCACATATGGACATGACATTGAATAATGTAGTTAGTTCAAAAAATACAAAGCAATGTTCCAATACACCAAAATGATACAACGTTATAATTACAATGAACAAAAATACTACTATCTATAATAATAAAAGAAAAGAAATAAGATGGTAAATGGTAAAAAGGTAATGGTGAAATGGTATAAAATTAATAATTTGATCAATAATCATGTACTACCTAATGCTTATTTAGGTTAATTAACTTACAAAAGAATGCAATAAAAATGTTTGCATTACGAACAGTAAGCATCGGTTTTTTCCCCATAATTTGGTAACCACAACCTTTTATTTTCTTGTTTCGTTTTATCTCGTCCGTAATAGGTAGGTACCTAAGCCTATCATAACATCAAGGAAAAGGTCCGTTACTCATCTACCTTAGGCTTAAGTTTTTATAATAATTTTATTCCACTCATGGATTTAGTTAACCGTGATCCCCTTACCTTGACTTTGTTAAACAAGATTCAAATGAAATGACAAATAAAATTAATAAATACTGCTACTAGTGTACTTCTTTCCTTAATTAGAATAAGAAAATTCTGGGAATATACGGAAAGACGCAAGGCAAATTCAAATTTTAAAGAGTCGATTTTTATCAGATATTTCTTTTAACAAAATTGCACTAAGAACTCAGTTATTTTGATGAAGAACTAAGAACCGCAAAGTTTACTAAAAACTATTATATGACATGTATCTACTCGTACTTAATACTTATAGATGCATCGATACTGCTTGCCTGCTTTAACATTGTAAATCTATCTACCTAGTTAAATTACACGCAATGACGCGATCCAGCACAAATAGTACAATGCTTTTAGCTCTTTTGTACTGACACAGTACGGAAGTAAGCCTGGTTTGCAGTGATCAAATATTGTGAGACATTCGATACATTTTTTGTGGTAGAAGTACATACTTTAAAAACCCCGTGAAACTCTTTGTTGGTTATTGGAATTACCAATTGGAATACTAATTTGGAATTAAAAATATTATGTTTACATACGTCTAGGAACAATGGTAGCGTGGAAGTAAATAGAATTTTGGTCATAACAAGTAACGTACAAAAAATTGGAGCATGCAAATAGTGTTGTCATGTCAACAATAACATACCAAAATATTTGACAATCTGCTTTAAGTACCACAGCGCTTTGTTCCACGTCCGACTGAACACTTTAAACTCTTTGCAGCTATATATCTGTTCATTTAACACTCTATATCTGCACACTATCGCATTTTTACTAGTCTCTGACAACATTTTCGGCGACACTGAGCGTTTAAGTCATTAACATTAAAGTACACTACATTTTTAACATGTTTGTTCCATTTTTTGTGATAAAATTTAAGTTCAACGCTAACCAAGCAGCCTTGAGCTCCTCGGAGTACCTTTTCCCTTACGTTTGCCGACAGTAGCGAGGCCTATCTATTGCAGTTGAGGTCACGACACGTGCGGATAGATCTGCACAGTTCGAGATACTATGGAAAGGCTTAGTTCACTTCACTGGATCGCGTTATGCACTGATGAGCAATGACGTCATTAGACCTTTGAATGTTTTTAACTTGAAGATTGCTATCGTGCTAACGAACATTATGCTTGTGGGTGGTCGTTGCGATCACAATTTTTGCGCCAAAACTACTTTTGTTCATTATTGTTAGTAACTAATTAACAACTGTGTGACGAAACTAATGACCGCCAAATTTATTAGAAAAGCATCAAAGTCAAATTCAACATTTTTTTTGTCCAACCACAACAGAATAAGACATTATTGAGTAGAGTCAAGATAGAGCGTTAAAGATAATGTATAAAATGCAATCGAAAAAAAGTTATTTTATTTTTTCGATTGCATTCTATTGAAGTGTAAGAAAATAATCTAATGAAAACCTACTTATTTAGTGCTTCTAACGCCCCTTGATTCGTCGAAACTTTTTGTTCCGGAAATTGTTTGGCATAATTTTATTTCGCAGTGTTGAGTTTTGGCGTAAGGTTCTTCTCACAGAATATATTATTTAGCATAACTATCATCTAGCCTTAAATTGTTTAGCATAATAATTATTTAGTATTTATTTTTAAGCATAATATTGCTAGCTAGAGTTGTGATTGTAATATTTATAAAAATTGTATGTATATTAGCTCTGTATGCTATCTTTTCCCAATCAAATTCAAATCATGATTTAATATTTATTGATGGATATTTGATTGGATTTATTGGGGATATATGGCGACAATTTTAACCCAGGTTGTGTATTATACCAACGTCATGCAATAATTGATTAGTATGATTTTATTCTCAACAGTTATTATTATTAATTTGTATTTATAACATTAGGCACTTTGTTTCTTTTTATTTATTTAGTATTTCTTTAAGTTATGAACAAATGCTTGCAGAAATGATATTTTTGTGGTGTATCTTTACTATTTAGTATTTTATAGATCGTTGCAAAACGATGGTAGGTTCAAGTGCGGCGAGGTGGCTCTTGGGCCACTCACATATATATTAGCGAATATATTAATACAAACTATACCAATACAGTGTACAAATAGTTTTTACGTAGTTACTAAATTTAATAATAAAAATGGAGGTCACTTGATTAATGGCCTAATTGTAAAATTAAATTATGTTTGATAAATAAATACTCGTACCTTTTCTAGTAGTGGGTCCGGCATGGTTATGCATAAAATTTGAATCGCATTTTATATTATTGTTATTGTTCAGTTTCGTTATTAGTCTCGAGTTGCACTTACTTTATTTGTTAATTACGCCTCAGTTCACACACCCAATATATTTTTACTTTGTAATTTTTATTTTCTTCGTATACGCAGCCGATGATATTTAACTTCGTACAACCTCTCGAAGTTATAAATGGTTTGATGTTATTCACCATATGGATATTATGTTAATTAGTTTATTATGTTAAACAACAACGATTGCAATGTAGTTTGATTTTAATTCAGTATTGGTTTACTGTCTGTGCGTTATTTTAATTTAGTCGACCCCCATTATTTTTAAAGTTGACAATTGTATGACGTATTTTGTTTTTGTATTTATTACGCCCTCGCGCCTATTCATATTCCTGTAGCAATAATAGCCTCGATGCTCTGTCGCCTTCGGGGCAGCACCAACACCATCCTGCGCGTTGTAGCTGCTGGGATTGATTGTCCTATCTATACAAATGCATGTTGCGCGGTTACATTGTTATTTTAATTTTAATTTTTTAATTTGAACTACATGTGTTTTTCACTTTCATGACCATTATATTATTTTATTTTTAACTTATTACGTTAAATCGGACTTTTTATTGTGATTATTTTTACTTATGGACTATGTCTGAAATAAATGCTATTCGAATTTGAATACGTAATGTGTGGTTTTGTTTGTAATTCATGTCAAGTCATTTTATTTGGGTTTTTTGATGATAGGTTAATATTTTTGTAGACAATTCTTATTGTTTGTTTGACTTTATTATGCGGCATGATTGTTATTATTAACGATTTAATGCGGAATTATTGTTATGCTTGTAATTTTGTATGCGGTGTAATGATGTATGCTGATAGTTGTTATGCGGAAAATTAATGGCGTGCAAATTTATGCGATTTTGTCGTTATGTGTTTATCTAATGATGTTTCTGTGTAAAGTTATTATGCCTAAAAAATCGGATATTTAATTTTCGGCTTGCCAATATGGGTCCGTTTCTAACAAGACAATAAACCATTGAACAGAACAGATGTTCAACTTCTCTAGGTACCTAAGATGTCTAGACGCTGACCGCTTGGCTATCTCGCGCATAAATCTGCCTAGTGCCAACCGTTTATTTTCTACCTAACAATTTGATTGCCGGCAAGACAACTCAATACCTATTACTGAATGTCAAACAAGATTGATCAAAGGAAATTTTGGAGCGACATATGATTTGCTACTTATTTATTGCTTTTTAAGCATACAAATAAGACAAGAATTTTCAATTAATGCTAAGGCATGTCTAAATTAATTTTTTATAATAAAAATGACCACCGCAAGGTAGTGAGCGTATTATAGCATACAATGATTAATCGCAAGCCTACTAGGTAAAATGAATAGAATGTGAAAAAACATTTAAAAAAATCCGAAATCCATAAATTCTAAGTTTCAAATATTTTGAGTGCAATAAGACAGCGACTAAACGTTACGGTAGTGACTACGTAGATAATTAAGGGCAATTGTCACATACATCTATAAGGTGGCCTTATTCGGGATGGCTCTCGTTGACCTGCTACATACCGGAACGGACCTATTGACATATTGACAAGTGCCCAGTACAAGTAGGTAAAGTGCGACTCTGCTTTTAATGAATGTGGATAAGATGATTGGGGACTGTTGCTACGTTTGACTATCTTTGATGTAAGATACCTTCTAGTGTTTTATACAATTCCTTCTATTAAGCTCGGCGCATATGAGACACTCACAACAACCCCAAGAGACTAGATGGCAAGTTGTTTTCAACGCTTTTTAAATATTTTGTAAGTATAACGGTGAAGCCACTCGCAGCCACAAATGGCCGTATGACTTTGGTCGCCCAACAACTTGTGGCTTTCGTCAGTGGCTCGTCAGCACCGAGCTTTACAAAACGTACGGGTGACGTTCAAGCGGCGCTGCTGCTGACCCGTGTTTGACGTTTGGCTTGTAGTGGACGTCCTATGAGAAAATATACGATACGATAGCTTAGTTCCACTATTGACCGCGATCCATGTAACTCGTGTCGTTGTGACACCATGTTGGTTAGAGGGCAAAGGAAGACACCGATTAGAACACATCAGTTCTTGGTCATGAGATCCTAGAATATTTTAGCAATAATCAATGTTCAAGAAAAACATCATATACAAATTAGTACCAACGATCATCAAGACCATTGACTGATCGACTGATCTATAAATATTATATCCGCGGAAATTCCTGTTCTACATCAAAGGAATACAAAGGAATATTATCATTTAGGTTACCCACACATTTATTTACCCTATTAGTGAGTATTTACCAAGTCAAAACAATTGCCTACGAAAATAGTAAACCAGGTTGACCACAGATTGTTCGACCACAAGTCTTGTGACTGGATTAATTTTTAAATCCCTATGGACCTATTGAACTTATAACGTATTGAAAGCCTTAAATACATCAATATTTAACATGAATCAAGTTATTATATCTAATGTAAACTAGAACAAGCTATAGGTTCCTAAACATAATCAACTCAACATACTATTATGCGCCAAATAGCGAACTCGTTACTGAGTGGAAAAATAATAATATGAACTCGGTATTATGTCTACAGAGTTACAGGAAAGCACAATATCAAGATTTATCACGAAGCCTGAAGAAGTTAAAATAGCAAAATTATCAAATCGCATAGCTGCGAGTTTACACAGATATTTAGCTCGGTGGCGTGGTTCTTTGACATTCACTACGGAATTTATTTTTATTTAATGAACCTTTTTCAGAAAGATTATTGAATTTATAACGCTTGATTCATCGATTAATAATAAAGCTGTTACTTGATACTTAAACAATTCCCTGTTAAACATGGAAGCCATAGAATAGTTATTATAGAATACTATATAGAATAGTTATGATTTACAAAGTTCAACATTTTAAAGAGAAAGATACTACGCTTTTATTCATAAGGGTGTAAAATCTACTTTTAACTACGTACTTTTATATTATTTTTATATCCAGCTATAAAAACTACTGTTTTCTCATAATCTATACATTTCTATTATTACCATCTTCTATATAATTTGTATTACACTATTAATGGGGTAAAATAGGCTAAATTACGAACGTCATCCTAACGTTCATGTTTATCAATTACCCACGTGCGAGCGAAGTTTGCGTGCCCACGCTGGAATCTTGGGTTACCAACACATGCACACGCGAGTTCACACGCAACCAGCTTGGACGCCTTAACAATCCTGGGGTATAAGAAATTGTGTTCAATTGATGAAATTTGATGTTCCAAAACCGTCCGAAACTTGGTAACTTAGTTAAGCCTCATTTAAGTACTATAGTAATTATTTTATGTTTTTAATAAAGAGTTGTTGTTGTTGTATAGTAAACTTGATGAAAATATAACGGAACTAATTTTGCCCGACTACACTACCCCATCTTACCCTGCGTAGCAAAATTAAAGTATTCCAAAGTTTTATTTATAGGTACCGATCGGAAGATATCCTACACCATTAGAAAAAATGAGTAAAACCCAAAAAAAACGACTTATTCTACCGAGAAAGCTATTGGCATTTTTATCGCAGTGTTTGCATTAGATAATATCGATAGTACAATTTATTTCGTTTATCGCAAATATTATCTGCTCCATATCAGGTTTCCAAGGGCGCGTTACTACGAATAATTTTGGAGTAAGTATAGCGTGTATCCGTGTACTTTTATCCTTTAAGGATCGAACCCACGCTCTCAAGTACAGAAGGCAGGTTCAATAACAACTGAGCCACCGAGGCAGTCAGATGTACATACAGTGGCGTTAAATTCTTCTCGTCTCACCGACAATTTGAATTAAGCCAAACTTTTTTTTAACCCAGGTAAAGAATTTAATGGATACCTCCAACCTTGAGGGGGAAGGGGGGGAGGGCGAATGAATATGTCATGATTCAAAAAACAAGGTTAGCGTTCCGGGAGTTGACACCCGACTACGTCACTCATCGTCTCTCTTGAACTTGTTGTAAATGACTTATTCCGGTCTTGCCTTGACCATTTTTGTCGAGGAACGTCATACCTGGCGGAGTATATTGTTATTTGTTATACCATAGGATATGTGTGAATCTCCACTGAACAATGGTGGACTCTCCACTTAAATCTCTGGGGTGTAAGAAGGGTGTTTCTTAGGGGTGTTCCAACATTGCGCTGTGATGCGTCAGTCAGAGCCACGGGCTCGCGCTCTTCCGTTCACCTTAATCCAAGCTAAAATATCCGGCTGTATTTGTACTAAACACCGATTAGGCATTATCAGTGAAACGATATTTATGAAGAAAACCGATAAGCAATTCCTGTGTCGTTTAGAGTGAAGTTTACCTACATATAGATCTATTCTTAGGAAGTCGCTTCGCCAAATCCTGAAGTTCCTAAACAAATTTTTACCCAATCCTACTAATATTATAAACGCGAAAGTTTGTATGTATGGATGGATGGATGGATGGATGGATGTTTGTTACTCTTTCACGCCAGAACGGCTGAACAGCTCTGGATGAAATTTGGCACAGAGATAGATTATAGTTTAGAATAGCACATAGGATACTTTTTGACCGCGGGTAAAACCGCAGGGTGCAGCTAGTATTCTTATAGGTTACAAATTCGGAAGGTTTTAGAAATTCACTTAAATAATTACTAGAACACAATTGAACACGTGTGTAAGTCAACATCAGCAAGTACCTGTCTACTTTACTTACATTAATTGTGAACTATTCCTAATTCTTACTTAATATCTAAATCCTAACTAATATTATAAATGCGAAAGTGAGTTTGCTCGTTTGTCTCTTTGTTTGTTTGTTTGCAACGCTTTCACGCCCTAACCAATCAACCGATCATCATGAAATTTTGCATACACGTTGTCTGGATATACGGAACGTTGTCTGGATATCTGGACGATACAGAAAAGGACATAGGGTCACACACACTTTTTATACCGTTAAAATAAACGTTTCCTGTGGGACCGCGGGCAAAACCGCGGAGCGCAGCTAGTTTATTATAAATACGAAAGCTAGTTAGTTAGTTCGTCTGTTTATTATGTTTACACGCCTTAAGAGAGCCGCGACGCTCTGAAATTTCCATACAAACGCGCTACTCAAATTTCTTGAAAACCATTTGTCAGATTATGATGAAATTTAGCATGTACAATTAAATTAACAATATCTCCGCCCCTTCGTTCTTGGTTTTATTTTAAAACGTTCTCAAGCTAAAATAGAGGTATGAAAAATTCCGCATTTTTAAGGGGTCACTTTTGACTTATTTATTCAATAAATAGACAAAGCAAATAAAAAATTCCAATACATAGGGAGGTTGTCTACATCATTAGCTGTTAAATGAATCCATAATACAAAGGAACTTCTTAGTTACTTTAGAAAGATTACAGAAGTGTGAAAGTCATAAAAAAAATTGAAATTGCACTTTGTCACTCTGTAGAGGTAACTTTAGAGGCTCGTCAGTATCATCACTCTCTTCGCTTCGCTCGTCTACTTTTACTAGACGAAACGGCTATAGAATACCTTAAGCCAATGCGAAGTTAGTCTAGGTCGCCTAGGTCGAAGTTAGTTTGGTCGCCGGACTCTTAACTACATAAGTGATCATCACGATATTTTGTATACACGTTGTAAGAGACAGAAAAATAATTTATATATAGGGTACGTTTTATCCCGAGAAAAACAACGGTTCCTGTGGGGACCGCGGGTGAAACTGCGGGGCGCAGCTAGTACCTAATAATAGTTATACATATTGGGGCGTACACATTTTTTTAAATATTGCGTGATGTCGTAAAAGGAAATTCCTCGAATTTTCCTCATGATTTTAAATATCATTGTAGCGTCAAGGCTGGCTGTCACAATCACCTGTGTGACATCAGTCCGGGTCAAGCACGTACCTAGTTGGAGATAAAATGAACAATCGTAAACTATAATGAGACTATTGTTATATGGCGAACAAGTAACATTACATCAAAAAGAAAAACCCGACAGCAAAATGTAGCCTATGACACTCCGACTACAGAGACGAATCTAACATCTCTCAAAACGGAATCGGTCAACTCCCATAGACCTCGTTTCCTATTGCAAGAAAACTTCCGCAAGAAATTGCCCACAGCAGCTTGCAAGTGTTAAATAAATACTGTCTAAAAAATTTCTTGCGGGAGTTTTCTTGCAGATGGATTTGAGACCTTAGGCTGTAGGTAGAGCGTGTCAAAGAATTAGACATACCTACATAGCTCCAAAAATATTAACCTTCTTCGGCAGTCGGGTAAAAAACTCTCGAATTATAAAAACGAGTATCTTCGTTTTCCTGAACCGACTTTAATATTCTACTCTTAATTATGTAGACTATCCTTGTATCGTTATGTTGTCCTTGTTTTTTGTGTAGTAAGGTGAGTAGATACAAGGGGCCTACCATGACGTCTAATTTTCGTGATAGATGCGTTTTGTTACCGACGCTGCGTGACCGTGAATCGTATCGCCGCGCAATAAGGTTCATGGTCGCGCAGTGTCGAAAAGCAAACGTAATCATCATGGCAATAAGATGTCATGCTGCATTCAGACACGCGGCGCGCAGCCCGGCAAAGTCAAAGTCAAAATGTTTTTATTCAATTTAGGTATCAAAAATACACTTATGAACGTCAAAGTTATTTAAATAGACTCGACCGCCTTGTTCGGATAAAGAGCCTCTACTCAGAAGAACAGGCAAGAAAGTGAGGGTCATTATTTTTTCAAATAATAAATAAATTACAGTCTCACAAATTTTGGCTTACAACTAGGTAATATCTATAAATACTAGTGGCTACTTGGCGGAAGTAACTTGGTGGCAAGCAGCGCGGCGTGCAGCCTGGCGCGCGGCGCTTCAAGCAAGCTGTTCACACACACTAAGGCGCGCCAGTAGTGCAAGCCATTGCAAGCATGGCGGCCTTTGAAATGTGTCGAAGAACCAACAGTCGGCCCCATCGGCGACATTCACGAGCACAAGCGCTGGCGCGAGCACCAGCAGCCTGTTCACCTAATTGCGCCCGTGCCCGCGCCCGTTGAATGTCGTTTTGAACGCGAGCGTCTGAACGCAGCATCATGGTAGACCCCTAGGTAGTGTGATTGCATGCAGGTAATGCGCAAGTATGTGTTTTTATGGCATTCGATACTTCGTAATTTTTTCAACGTAACCAGAAAGTACTGAAATAAATTGGTGAAGATTTGATTCATCTAGCCCTGAAATATCTCCCACATAACGGGGTAACTAACCTATGAGTAAGATATACCGATATAAACACCTATATGAAATTGTTTTCTGCATATATACAATACTATATACATATTTCAAATGACTCATAATTTAGTACATGATAATATTGTATACAGCGAAGGAAATGAGAAATCACTTAGTAGTGATTTTTTTGCAGAATAACATAAGACCGTTTGCTCATATTTAGGAAGTATTGTCTCTACGGACCGTGTCGACCACAAAAAAATTAGGTAGCATGCTATATAACAAGCATTAATAATCGCTTACGCGATGACCATTATACCAGGAATTATCTTTTTCGATGGTTAGTCTCTTTTGGTAATGGAAATATCAATGCCACGTGACGAGATGTGTGAACATAATATGCGTATTTAATGTCATCTGCTACGTAACTGGAGCCCGGTGTATGGGACTTTGAGAATGCCATGAATAAGATAGAAGCCAAATTATCATTAATTATTTTGATGTTTTTTTCGTGGATTATTTTAAAACCTTTTTTTGGAGTATACTAGAAATAGACCAGCCATTCGGCCTATACGAACTTGCTTGCTTCCTGGAAATAACCCGAAAGGTTCGTTCCCTGTCACATTTAAATATCGTCCGGCGAAGTGTGAGTGTTGTACATCTCTGCCAGCTCCTTCGGGGGAAAGGCGTGACGATAATGCTATGTTATGTGATGGGATGCAGAAAATTCCAGCCAATGAGTGAATAAGGAGCAGCGCTGAGGTTCTATTCTAGCATATCGCAGTCACTCTCACTCTCTTGCACTTCCAAACGAGAGAGAAAGTGACAGATATAATAAGGTACGCGCCAGAATAGAGCTGCAGAGCCATGCTTCGATATTTATTAATTTCAGAGTTAGGATGGCAAGACATCTGGTACAGAGAAATGCACAAAACATACAATATACGGAGAACGATAATGCAGAATTTATCGATTAAAAAAATCACAAAATCGAATAAAATTATGACTTCAATGCCCAATGTACATTTAGTAGATGCAATGAATCGAATGACTGATATGAAGCGAATGAAAACGTAACGAGACAACATTGAACGTAATGAAATGTTAAAAGAAAACTAAATACCGCTGTCGATTGGGGTAACTGGCTGGAAACCTGTCCACCTGCCTAAAAAAATTAGTGGTTACTGGTTAGGTTACAATAGAGTACTTATACTTAAAAATACAATTACATATAACACTAATACACATGATTAATAAGTACTAATCACTTTACAACACATAACCAAGAGCAAACACATAAAACATTTGTACAGGTACCTAAATTTTGTTATCAATGTAAATTCCTAACAACAATTTTGATTCAAAACCAGTTATGACGTTTCTTAATAACGGATATATTTACATTTATATACACACGCGTTTCTAATAGAAGCTACAGACTCGGTGCTAACACGCCAAATTTAACTACAGGCATACGATATTTACGTAGCGTGTTACGAAATTGGCAGCGAAATAGCTAAGGCATGCCTCGCAAATATTGTAAACGCCAATTGAACTGATGGTACTAATGTTTTGCTATGGACAGCGTATACTAGCGACCCGCCCCGGATTCGCACGGTAAGTATCTTTAGACCTTCCGTAATAATTATCAAACTGATGGTGAAAACCGCATCAAAATCCGTTGCGTGATTTAGAAGTTAGCTCTCTGTCTGCATATCCATACAGACAGAGAGCGTAAGGCGGTCTTGTTTTATAGTATGTAGAATTTGTAGAGTATAAACAATATAAATAAAACAATATTATTGTTTACGCTGCTGTACGCATTTCATGTATTTAAACTATTTATAGATATTTGCAAAAAGAGGGGTTCAACTCAGCCGACGGCACGCACCAATTTGTTTATTGTGTGAACATATGTGCGTATTGTATGTCATCTGCTACATGACTGGAGCCCGGTGTATGGCGACAGGCTCGCCCCCTGTCACATTTGGGACTGAACATCGTCCGGCGAAGTGTGGGTGTTGTATTACAGCTCTGCCAGCCCCCTCGAGGGAAAGGCGTGACGATATGTTATGTTTATGTTATGTAAAAAGAGATTTAATACTCAATCTATAAGATACAAAATAGCATGCGAGCGCAAGTGTCCAAGATTTGTATTTGCGTGTTTTGTGTGCGTGTGTGTACCATTGACATCTAGAGACCGACCGTAATGGACCAAAATACTGATGGTCTAATTTTTGCCACTCCAAGCTATAAACGATTTAAATTGGCAACAATACAGGATTGCCAGATAACTTCGTGTCGTTATTGTTCATGGTCTTGTCTAATTGTTAATTTCTGTCCCAGTACCGTAAGAATGAATGTACTTACAACAATGTTCAACTTTAGCATAATACTGTATAAACTGTTAAAGTTTGTAGCTAACCAAGACCCGTATCGTTACGTACGTACCGTATTTAGTTGGGCTCTAGCACCGTTTGACGATCAACTAGCAACATTTCTTGTCATAAATAATTTTGAATCGATATCTAAGTAAATCTATAAACGCCTGTTCCATAGTTTTGTAAGCAGAGTGTCTCAACTACCATGCTAAATAACTCAACAAAACAACAGCAAATAACCCCATACCTGTAGTATCAACCGGCTTCCTCTGCGGAATGATGGAGTGCACGTATCTGGCCATGAAGTGCCCGAAGACCGCCTTCAGGTCTGGATTGTGCATCATCTCGATGAACTCCCGGAAGTCCAGGTACCCTGAGTTGTCTCTGTCTGCGAGGCCCATGATCTTCTCCACCACGTTGTCGGGCAGGTCCTTGTCGTACTCTCGCGATTCGATGATGGCTTTGAGCTCCACGTACGAGATCTTGCCATCTTTGTCACGGTCGTACTGTGGAGGAGTGGGTAGATTAGAATTAGAAGGCTGTAAAACACCTGTTTAATTTGGGTTGATCTGGTAGATTAGAATTAGAAGGCTGTAGAACACCTGTTTAGTTTGGGTTGATCTGATAGATAGTTTAGCTTTTGCTCATCCTACTTCCTACTTTAAGGGTCCTGCGAACACTTTAGACTAAATTCGCATTGGCTAAAGGTTTTCTATAGCCATTTCGTCTTTTTTTTTTTTAATGTAAAATAGGTCGTCGTTTGACCACCAACTCGCCTGATGTTGAGCGACGTTGTGGTCTAAGATGGAGCACGACGACCTATAAGGTACTTATTCACTCTAGCCTTGAAGTTTTGTAGAGTGAAGAAGTACAAAGACGGCAGTTGAGTGAGACGTCTAGAAGTAGACGACAAGCGAAGAGAGCAAGTAAGTAAATCAAAATTGTATTATCTAAGACACAAAGATCTACACATAAATTACATTAAATTAGGATTAAATTTATTGTAAAAAATTAAATTACTAATTTTTCTATACTTATTAAAATCATGTCAAAAATTAATTTCAAATGTCAAATTACTATTTAATAGGAGTCTGATGTGATGGTGCAGGATGGGGCAATTAAGCTTGTCAGTGATTGCGTTTAGAATGCCGTTGTTACTCCCACGTATTCTGCATAAGAAGGAGGCAACCTTTTTCCGCATAATAGCAGCGAAACCATCAGTACGCGCTTCCATAAACATGGAAGACGCGCTGCAGAGTCGTGGGAGTCTCATCAGCACTTTGAAAGCATTATCATACTGGACACGCAGAGCGTCAAGTAAAGATACTGACGAGCCTTTAGAGTTGTCTACAGAGTGACATATGAGGGCGTACGATAGAACAAGGCGTAACAGCATCGTATTAAAACTAATCCTAGTAACCATTACGTGTCATTTGTTTTTAGAGATGGATCAAGCAAGATCGATAGATATCTTCGTCACTGAATAGAATTTTCAAGTTTAAAGATTTGTAAAGTCTATTTCAGGTAAATTATCTGCAACCGACCTTTCAAGGCATTTTAGCACATTTAGCACAGAATCTGATTGCATTTCAAACTTGCCTTTTTACTGATGAGATAAAATTAGTATTTTCCCGTATCTCGGGGAAAACCCAGCAACATCATTTGAATTGATGAATACATTCATTTAAACATTATCTATAGAAGAAATTATTTTTACACTATTAGTAGTGTTCCGATATACTTATCCTGTTTTTTATGAAGGGAATATCCCTACAAATAAAATAATGAAAGTCGCTTAGTCATTATTCTATACTGCCGATTGTGATTCATACTTTTGTTAAAATATGTGCTAATTTCCTATCAGGACATCACTAAAGAATTCAATGTTTAGAGGTCGTTGAACATACATAACTGTAAACTATCCTGATGTATGTTTTTCGGACATAGGTGCGTTATTTTATTTTCGCCTTGAATTCTTATCTCCAATAAGCTATAGGTGTGCTATCTAGATTACGCAAGGCACACGCCTATTGTCCTATCAGTGACAACTCATTAGATCACACTTATGATTAACCGGCGGGTAAACATTGACAAACGCTTGAACAAGCGGTTAGCTAACGTTAGAGCTAACTACAAAAACACATCGAGTTCACAGTTTGTTAGTGTCTAAAACTAGATTTATATTAAATAAATAATAATAAATAAATAAATTCAGGACACTTCCACACACGGTCGCCTGACCCCAAACTAAGCAAAGCTTGTACTATGGCTGCCAGAGACTGATATACGTACTTAGATATTTTTAAATACATACTTAAATACATATTAACACCCAGACATAGAACAAACACAAATGTTCATCACCTAAATGTTTGCCCTAGGTGGGAATCGTACCCACGCCCCCAAGCTCAGAAGGCAGGTTCACTACCAACTGAGCCACCGAGGCAGTCTAATTATTATTTTATACTATATAAAGTTGAATTACCACTGACTGACTCACTGACTCACTGACATAGAGAAACCTAAAGGGTATACGCAGGGGTGGTGGGGGAAAAGTGAATATGGGGTCGTGTAGGGGTGGGTTCAGAGGGCCCGGGAAAAATCTGACATTGGCGAAAAGTCGAACCCTGATGGTGGTATGCCCTCGTATCTCGGAAACCAAAAACATTTTTCCTAAAGCACTTGAACTAATATTTCAGCAAACCTTGGGAACTTTCACGAGAAATCAAAAAAAACATGGCCGCCATACAAAAAAAAAAATTCCATACAAAATTGAAACGTGAATAACTCGGAAACGGTTAAAGTTTTAGATAGTCTGCTTGAACAAATGTCATAGGAGATCGGGGGGGCTACCTGGCGGGGGTCATAAAAATCCAAGATGGCGGATTCAAAATGGCGGCCAAATTTCAAAATATTCGATTTTTTTCATACATTTTGGGGGTCGCTTCCGAGCGAATTGGGCGAGGCCGCAGGCCTCGCATCATACCCGCGAGGCCGAAGGCCGAGCCCCAGCTGCGAGGCCGAAGGCCGAGCAGCAGTACCCGAACGGTGCAAGGCGAGGCCGGAGGCCGAGCCTTGCAGCGTTCGAGTACAACTATATTTGAAGCCGGATAGGTCACACTTGCGAGGCCGAAGGCCGAGCCCCCAACCGCGAGGCCGAAGGCCGAGCACCAGCCGCGAGGCCGAAGGCCGAGCAGCAGTACTCGAACGGTGCAAGGCGAGGCCGAAGGCCGAGCCTTGCAGCGGTCGAGTACAACCACACACAATCAACTTCAGGGCACCCCAACATCAGGGCACCCCGACTTCAGGGCACCCCGACTTCAGGGCACCCACAAACGCGGGCCGCTTGCGGCCCGCGCACCGCCCAAAATACTAGTTATTATTATTATTATTACACTATATAAAGTTAAACTACCACTGACTGACTGACTGACTGACATAGAGAAACCTTAAGGGTACTTCCGGGGGTGGGAGGGGAAAAGTGGATATGGGGTCGTGTAGGGGTTGGGTCAGAGGGCCCGGGAAAAATCCGAAATTGGAACTTCTCCCTACCCTGATGGTGGTATGCCCCCGTATCTCGGAAACCAAAAACATTTTTACGAAAGCACTTGAACTAAAAATGAAGGCAATCTTGGGAATTTTCAGAAGCAATAAAAAAAAAGATGGCCGCCATACAAAAAAAAAAATTCCATACAAAATTGAAACGTGAATAACTCGGAAACGGTTAAAGTTTTAGATAGTCTGCTTGAACAAATGTTATAGGGAATCGGGGGGGCTACCAGGTGGTGGTCATAAAAATCCAAGATGGCGGATTCAAAATGGCGACCAAATTTCAAAATGGTCCGAGAGGTTTGATTTTTTGCATTCGGGGGTTTTTGGGGTATCTGATTCTATTTCTGAAATAAAATTTTGAAAAAGTGTTTTTTTTAATATGGCTGCCATACATTCAAATTTTTCCATACACGGCGAAACCTAAAGGGTACAAGGGGGGGTGGAGGGGGAAAAGTGAATATAGGATCGTATAAGGGGTGTTTCACAGTCTCTGAAGAAAATCCGAAATTGGAACAATTACCTACTCTGATGGTGGTATGCCCTGGTATCTTAGAAACGGTGCTTATTTTTGGTAGAGCGCTTGAACTAATATTTTAGCAACTCTTGGGACCTTTCAAGAGAAATAAAAAAAAAACATGACTCCCATACAAAAAAAAATTCTCCATACAAAATTGATACGTGAATAACTCGGAAACGTTAAGTTTTTTAGGGAGTGAGATTGAACAAATGTCATAGGGAATTGGAAGGGCTACCTGGTGGGGGTAAAAAAAATCCAAGATGGCGGATTCAAAATGGCGGCCAAATTTCAAAATGGTCGGAAAGGTCTGATCTTTTGTATCTGGGGGTTTTTGGGGACCCCGATTCCAATTATGAAAATAATTTTTGAAAAAAAAAAATTAACATGCTGCGAGGCCGAAGGCCGAGCAGCAGTACTCGAACGGTGCAAGGCGAGGCCGAAGGCCGAGCCTTGCAGGGTTCGAGTACAACTAAATTTGAAGTCGAATAGGTCACATTAGCGAGGCCGAAGGCCGAGCCCCCAATCGCGAGGCCGCAGGCCGAGCGTACCGATGCGAGGCCGAAGGCCGAGCCCCAGCTGCGAGGCCGAAGGCCGAGCAGCAGTACTCGAACGGTGCAAGGCGAGGCCGAAGGCCGAGCCTTGCAGCGGTCGAGTACAATGACACACAATCAAAGTCGGATAGATCACATTAGCGAGGCCGAAGGCCGAGTTTACGACCGCGAGGCCGAAGGCCGAGCCGCACCGGGGCGAGGCCGTCAGGCCGAGCCACGGTGCGTACAGGACTACTCGACTGATGCGAGGCGAGGCCGAAGGCCGAGCCTTGCACCGGTAGAGTACGAAAACTGCGATTTAAACAGACTGCTTGACCGAATAAACTGCGGAATCGAAACGTAGGGCACCACAAAATCAGGGCACCCCGACTACAGGGCACCGCGGGCCGCTTGCGGCCCGCGCACCGCCCAAAATACTAGTTACACTATATAAAGTTAAACTACCACTGACTGACTGACTGACTGACATAGAGAAACCTTAAGGGTACTTCCGGGGGTGGGAGGGGAAAAGTGGATATGGGGTCGTGTAGGGGTTGGGTCAGAGGGCCCGGGAAAAATCCGAAATTGGAACTTCTCCCTACCCTGATGGTGGTATGCCCCCGTATCTCGGAAACCAAAAACATTTTTACGAAAGCACTTGAACTAAAAATGAAGGCAATCTTGGGAATTTTCAGAAGCAATAAAAAAAAAGATGGCCGCCATACAAAAAAAAAAATTCCATACAAAATTGAAACGTGAATAACTCGGAAACGGTTAAAGTTTTAGATAGTCTGCTTGAACAAATGTTATAGGGAATCGGGGGGGCTACCAGGTGGTGGTCATAAAAATCCAAGATGGCGGATTCAAAATGGCGACCAAATTTCAAAATGGTCCGAGAGGTTTGATTTTTTGCATTCGGGGGTTTTTGGGGTATCTGATTCTATTTCTGAAATAAAATTTTGAAAAAGTGTTTTTTTTAATATGGCTGCCATACATTCAAATTTTTCCATACACGGCGAAACCTAAAGGGTACAAGGGGGGGTGGAGGGGGAAAAGTGAATATAGGATCGTATAAGGGGTGTTTCACAGTCTCTGAAGAAAATCCGAAATTGGAACAATTACCTACTCTGATGGTGGTATGCCCTGGTATCTTAGAAACGGTGCTTATTTTTGGTAGAGCGCTTGAACTAATATTTTAGCAACTCTTGGGACCTTTCAAGAGAAATAAAAAAAAAACATGACTCCCATACAAAAAAAAATTCTCCATACAAAATTGATACGTGAATAACTCGGAAACGTTAAGTTTTTTAGGGAGTGAGATTGAACAAATGTCATAGGGAATTGGAAGGGCTACCTGGTGGGGGTAAAAAAAATCCAAGATGGCGGATTCAAAATGGCGGCCAAATTTCAAAATGGTCGGAAAGGTCTGATCTTTTGTATCTGGGGGTTTTTGGGGACCCCGATTCCAATTATGAAAATAATTTTTGAAAAAAAAAAATTAACATGCTGCGAGGCCGAAGGCCGAGCAGCAGTACTCGAACGGTGCAAGGCGAGGCCGAAGGCCGAGCCTTGCAGGGTTCGAGTACAACTAAATTTGAAGTCGAATAGGTCACATTAGCGAGGCCGAAGGCCGAGCCCCCAATCGCGAGGCCGCAGGCCGAGCGTACCGATGCGAGGCCGAAGGCCGAGCCCCAGCTGCGAGGCCGAAGGCCGAGCAGCAGTACTCGAACGGTGCAAGGCGAGGCCGAAGGCCGAGCCTTGCAGCGGTCGAGTACAATGACACACAATCAAAGTCGGATAGATCACATTAGCGAGGCCGAAGGCCGAGTTTACGACCGCGAGGCCGAAGGCCGAGCCGCACCGGGGCGAGGCCGTCAGGCCGAGCCACGGTGCGTACAGGACTACTCGACTGATGCGAGGCGAGGCCGAAGGCCGAGCCTTGCACCGGTAGAGTACGAAAACTGCGATTTAAACAGACTGCTTGACCGAATAAACTGCGGAATCGAAACGTAGGGCACCACAAAATCAGGGCACCCCGACTACAGGGCACCGCGGGCCGCTTGCGGCCCGCGCACCGCCCAAAATACTAGTTACACTATATAAAGTTAAACTACCACTGACTGACTGACTGACTGACATAGAGAAACCTTAAGGGTACTTCCGGGGGTGGGAGGGGAAAAGTGGATATGGGGTCGTGTAGGGGTTGGGTCAGAGGGCCCGGGAAAAATCCGAAATTGGAACTTCTCCCTACCCTGATGGTGGTATGCCCCCGTATCTCGGAAACCAAAAACATTTTTACGAAAGCACTTGAACTAAAAATGAAGGCAATCTTGGGAATTTTCAGAAGCAATAAAAAAAAAGATGGCCGCCATACAAAAAAAAAAATTCCATACAAAATTGAAACGTGAATAACTCGGAAACGGTTAAAGTTTTAGATAGTCTGCTTGAACAAATGTCATAGGGGATCGGGGGGGCTACCAGGTGGGGGTCATAAAAATCCAAGATGGCGGATTCAAAATGGCGGCCAAATTTCAAAATGGTCCGAGGATTCTGATTTTTTGCATCCGGGGGTTTTTGGGGTATCTGATTCCATTTCTGAAATAAAATTTTGAAAAAGTGTTTTTTTTAATATGGCTGCCATACATTCAAATTTTTCCATACACGGCGAAACCTAAAGGGTACAAGGGGGGGTGGGGGGGGAAAAGTGAATATAAGGTCGTATAAGGGGTGTTTCACAGTCTCCGAAGAAAATCCGAAATTGGAACAATTACCTACTCTGATGGTGGTATGCCCTGGTATCTCAGAAACGGTGCTTATTTTTGGTAGAGCGCTTGAACTAATATTTTAGCAACTCTTGGGACCTTTCAGGAGAAATAAGAAAAAACATGACTCCCATACAAAAAAAAATTCTCCATACAAAATTGATACGTGAATAACTCGGAAACGTTAAGTTTTATAGGGAGTGCGTTTGAACAAATGTCATAGGGAATTGAAAGGGCTACCAGGTGGGGATAAAAAAAAACCAAGATGGCGGCCAAATTTCAAAATGGTCGGAGAGGTCTGATTTTTGTATCTGGGGGTTTTTGGGGACCCCGATTAAAGTTATGAAAATAAATTTTGAAAAGAAAAAAAATTAACATAGCTGCCATATTGCTCGATTTTTTTCATACATTTTAGGGGTCGCCGCAGAATGACTTTTCGCAGATACTTGCGAGGCCGAAGGCCGAGCAGCAGCACTCGAACGGTGCAAGGCGAGGCCGAAGGCCGAGCCTTGCAGCGTTCGAGTACAACTATATTTGAAGTCGAATAGGTCACATTAGCGAGGCCGAAGGCCGAGTCCCCAACCGCGAGGCCGCAGGCCGAGCTTACCGATGCGAGGCCGGAGGCCGAGCCCCAGCAGTACTCGAACGGTGCAAGGCGAGGCCGAAGGCCGAGCCTTGCAGCGGTCGAGTACAACCAGACACAATCAAAGTCGGACAGATCACATTAGCGAGGCCGAAGGCCGAGCCCCCAACCGCGAGGCCGACCTACTCGTACTGACGCAGACGAATTTCATGCGGAATCGAAAACGGTGCAAGGCGAGGCCGAAGGCCGAGCCTTGCAGCGGTCGAGTACAACCACACACAATCAACTTCAGGGCACCCCGACTTCAGGGCACCCACAAACGCGGGCCGCTTGCGGCCCGCGCACCGCCCAAAATACTAGTTATACTATATAAAGTTGAATTACCACTCACTCACTGACTCACTGACTGACTGACATAGAGAAACCTAAAGGGTATACGCCGGGGTGGGGGGGATAAAGTGGACACGGGGTCGTGGAGGGGTGGGTCCACAACCTCCGGGAAAAATCCGAAATTGGAACATCTCCCTACCCTGATGGTCGTATGCCCTGGTATCTCGGAAACTAAAAAAAAATTTTCTAAAGCAGTTGAACTAAAGTTGTAGAGAACCCTGGGACGTTTCAGGGGAAGTTGAAAAAAACATGGCTCCCGAAGAAAAAAACATGGCCGCCATACAAAATTGAAAATAAAATAACTCGAAAACTGTACGACTTGGATGGGGAGTGTTTGACCAAATGTCATAGGGAATCGGGAGGGCTACCTGGTGGGGGTGACGAAAATTCAAGATGGCGGATTCAAGATGGCGGCCAAATTTCAAAATGGTCCGAGAGGTCTGATTTTTTGCATCCGGGGGTTTTTTGGGTCCCCGATTCTATTTTTGAAAAAATATTTTGGAAAATTTTTTTTTTTAATATGGCTGCCATACATTCGATTTTTTTCATACATTTCGGGGGCCGCCGCAAAGTCACTTGGGCGAGGCCGCAGGCCTCGCATCACACTTGCGAGGCCGAAGGCCGAGCCCCAGCTGCGAGGCCGAAGGCCGAGCAGCCCCACTCGGCCGGTGCAAGGTGAGGCCGAAGGCCGAGCCTTGCAGCGGCCGAGTACAATGACACACAATCAAAGTCGGATAGGTCATACTAGCGAGGCCGAAGGCCGAGCGTACGACCGCGAGGCCGAAGGCCGAGCCGCACCGGGGCGAGGCCGTAAGGCCGAGCCACGGTGCGTATAGGACTACTCGACCGATGCGAGGCGAGGCCGAAGGCCGAGCCTTGCACCGGTAGAGTACAAATAAATGCGAATTAAACAGACTGCATGATCGAACAAACTGCGGAATCGAAACGTAGGGCCACAAGGGTCCATTGGCGCCTGACCGCGGGCCGCTTGCGGCCCGCGCACCGCCCAAAATACTAGTTATACTATATAAAGTTGAATTACCACTGACTCACTGACTCACTGACTGACTGACATAGAGAAACCTAAAGGGTATACGCAGGGGTGGGGGGGATAAAGTGGATACGGGGTCGTGGAGGGTTGGGTCCACAACCTCTGGGAAAAATCCGAAATTGGAACATCTCCCTACCCTGATGGTCTTATGCTCTGGTATCTCGGAAACCAAAAAAAAATTTACTAAAGCACTTGAACTAAAGTTGTAGGGAAACCTGGGACGTTTCAGGGGAAGTTGAAAAAAACATGGCTCCCGAAGAAAAAAACATGGCCGCCATACAAAATTGAAACGTCAATTTCTCGGAAACGGTACGACTTGGGTGGGGAGTGTTTGACCAAATGTCATAGGGAATCGGGAGAGCTACCTGGTGGGGATGACGAAAATTCAAGATGGCGGATTCAAGATGGCGGCCAAATTTCAAAATGGTCCGAGAGGTCTGATTTTTTGCATCCGGGGGTTTTTTGGGTCCCCGATTCTAATAATGAAAAAATATTTTGGAAAAGTTTTTTTTTTAATATGGCTGCCATACATTCGATTTTTTTCATACATTTTGGGGGTCGCTTCCGAGCGAATAGGGCGAGGCCGGAGGCCTCGCATCACACTAGCGAGGCCGAAGGCCGAGCCCCAGCTGCGAGGCCGAAGGCCGAGCAGCCCCACTCGGCCGGTGCAAGGTGAGGCCGAAGGCCGAGCCTTGCAGCGGCCGAGTACAATGACACACAATCAAAGTCGGATAGGTCATACTAGCGAGGCCGACGGCCGAGCCTACGACCGCGAGGCCGAAGGCCGAGCCGCACCGGGGCGAGGCCGTCAGGCCGAGCCACGGTGCGTATAGGACTACTCGATCGATGCAAGGTGAGGCCGAAGGCCGAATCTTGCAGCGGTCGAGTACGATTACTGCGAAATAAGCAGAGTACGTTACCGAATAAACTGCGGAATCGTAACGTAGGGCCACAAGGGTCCATTGGCGCCTGACCGCGGGCCGCTTGCGGCCCGCGCACCGCCCAAAATACTAGTTATACTATATAAAGTTGAATTACCACTGACTCACTCACTGACTGACATAGAGAAACCTAAAGGGTATACGCCGGGGTGGGGGGGATAAAGTGGTTACGGGGTCGTGGAGGGGTGGGTCCACAACCTCCGGGAAAAATCCGAAATTGGCGAAAAGTCGAACCCTGATGGTGGTATGCTCTCGTATCTCGGAAACTAAAAAAAAATTTTCTAAAGCACTCGAACTAAAGTTGCAGAGAACCCTGGGACGTTTCAGGGGAAGTTGAAAAAAACATGGCTCCCGAAGAAAAAAACATGGCCGCCATACAAAATTGAAACGTCAGTTACTCGGAAACGGTGCGACTTGGATGGGGAGTGTTTGACCAAATGTCATAGGGAATCGGGAGAGCTACCTGGTGGGGGTGACGAAAATTCAAGATGGCGGATTCAAGATGGCAGCCAAATTTCAAAATGGTCCGAGAGGTCTGATTTTTTGCATCCGGGGGTTTTTGGGGTCTCCGATTCCATTTTTGAAAAAATATTTTGGAAAAGTTTTTTTTTTAATATGGCTGCCATACATTCGATTTTTTTCATACATTTCGGGGGCCGCCACAAAGTCACTTGGGCGAGGCCGGAGGCCTCGCATCACACTTGCGAGGCCGAAGGCCGAGCCCCAGCTGCGAGGCCGAAGGCCGAGCAGCCCCACTCGGCCGGTGCAAGGTGAGGTCGAAGGCCGAGCCTTGCAGCGGCCGAGTACAATGACAAACAATCACACTCGGACAGGTCATACTAGCGAGGCCGAAGGCCGAGCCTACGACCGCGAGGCCGAAGGCCGAGCCGCACCGGGGCGAGGCCGTCAGGCCGAGCCACGGTGCGTATAGGACTACTCGACCGATGCGAGGCGAGGCCGAAGGGCGAGCCTCGCACCGGTAGAGGACGATTACTGCGATATAAACAGACTGCAGAACTCGAATAAACTGCGGAATCGAAACGTAGGGCCACAAGGGTCCATTGGCGCCTGACCGCGGGCCGCTTGCGGCCCGCGCACCGCCCAAAATACTAGTTATTACACTATATAAAGTTAAACTACCACTGACTGACTGACTGACTGACATAGAGAAACCTTAAGGGTACTTCCGGGGGTGGGAGGGGAAAAGTGGATATGGGGTCGTGTAGGGGTTGGGTCAGAGGGCCCGGGAAAAATCCGAAATTGGAACTTCTCCCTACCCTGATGGTGGTATGCCCCCGTATCTCGGAAACCAAAAACATTTTTACGAAAGCACTTGAACTAAAAATGAAGGCAATCTTGGGAATTTTCAGAAGCAATAAAAAAAAAGATGGCCGCCATACAAAAAAAAAAATTCCATACAAAATTGAAACGTGAATAACTCGGAAACGGTTAAAGTTTTAGATAGTCTGCTTGAACAAATGTTATAGGGAATCGGGGGGGCTACCAGGTGGTGGTCATAAAAATCCAAGATGGCGGATTCAAAATGGCGACCAAATTTCAAAATGGTCCGAGAGGTTTGATTTTTTGCATTCGGGGGTTTTTGGGGTATCTGATTCTATTTCTGAAATAAAATTTTGAAAAAGTGTTTTTTTTAATATGGCTGCCATACATTCAAATTTTTCCATACACGGCGAAACCTAAAGGGTACAAGGGGGGGTGGAGGGGGAAAAGTGAATATAGGATCGTATAAGGGGTGTTTCACAGTCTCTGAAGAAAATCCGAAATTGGAACAATTACCTACTCTGATGGTGGTATGCCCTGGTATCTTAGAAACGGTGCTTATTTTTGGTAGAGCGCTTGAACTAATATTTTAGCAACTCTTGGGACCTTTCAAGAGAAATAAAAAAAAAACATGACTCCCATACAAAAAAAAATTCTCCATACAAAATTGATACGTGAATAACTCGGAAACGTTAAGTTTTTTAGGGAGTGAGATTGAACAAATGTCATAGGGAATTGGAAGGGCTACCTGGTGGGGGTAAAAAAAATCCAAGATGGCGGATTCAAAATGGCGGCCAAATTTCAAAATGGTCGGAAAGGTCTGATCTTTTGTATCTGGGGGTTTTTGGGGACCCCGATTCCAATTATGAAAATAATTTTTGAAAAAAAAAAATTAACATGCTGCGAGGCCGAAGGCCGAGCAGCAGTACTCGAACGGTGCAAGGCGAGGCCGAAGGCCGAGCCTTGCAGGGTTCGAGTACAACTAAATTTGAAGTCGAATAGGTCACATTAGCGAGGCCGAAGGCCGAGCCCCCAATCGCGAGGCCGCAGGCCGAGCGTACCGATGCGAGGCCGAAGGCCGAGCCCCAGCTGCGAGGCCGAAGGCCGAGCAGCAGTACTCGAACGGTGCAAGGCGAGGCCGAAGGCCGAGCCTTGCAGCGGTCGAGTACAATGACACACAATCAAAGTCGGATAGATCACATTAGCGAGGCCGAAGGCCGAGTTTACGACCGCGAGGCCGAAGGCCGAGCCGCACCGGGGCGAGGCCGTCAGGCCGAGCCACGGTGCGTACAGGACTACTCGACTGATGCGAGGCGAGGCCGAAGGCCGAGCCTTGCACCGGTAGAGTACGAAAACTGCGATTTAAACAGACTGCTTGACCGAATAAACTGCGGAATCGAAACGTAGGGCACCACAAAATCAGGGCACCCCGACTACAGGGCACCGCGGGCCGCTTGCGGCCCGCGCACCGCCCAAAATACTAGTCATACTACTATAAAGTTAAACTACCACTGACTGACTCACTGACATAGAGAAACCTAAAGGGTATAAGGAGGGGTGGTGGGGGAAAAGTGAGTATGGGGTCGTGTAGGGGTTGGTTCAGAGGGCCCGGGAAAAATCTGACATTGGCGAAAAGTCGAACCCTGATGGTGGTATGCCCTCGTATCTTGGAAACCAAAAACATTTTTACTAAAGCACTTGAACTAATATTTCAGCAAACCTTGGGAACTTTCACGAGAAATCAAAAAAAACATGGCCGCCATACAAAAAAAAAATTCCATACAAAATTGAAACGTGAATAACTCGGAAACGGTTAAAGTTTTAGATAGTCTGCTTGAACAAATGTCATAGGGAATCAGGGGGGCTACCAGGTGGGGGTCATAAAAATCCAAGATGGCGGATTCAAAATGGCGGCCAAATTTCAAAATATTCGATTTTTTTCATACATTGTGGGGGTCGCTCCCGAGCGAATTGGGCGAGGCCGCAGGCCTCGCATCACACCCGCGAGGCCGAAGGCCGAGCCCCAGCTGCGAGGCCGAAGGCCGAGCAGCAGCACTCGAACGGTGCAAGGCGAGGCCGAAGGCCGAGCTTTGCAGCGTTCGAGTACAACTATATTTGAAGTCGGATAGGTCACACTAGCGAGGCCGTAGACCGAGTCCACTGATGCGAGGCCGTAGGCCGAGCCCCAGCAGCGAGGCCGAAGGCCGAGCAGCAGTACTCGAACGGTGCAAGGCGAGGCCGAAGGCCGAGCCTTGCACCGTTCGAGTACAACTAAATTTGAAGTCAAAAAGGTCACATTAGCGAGGCCGAAGGCCAAGCCCGAAATCGCGAGGCCGTAGGCCGAGCCCACCGATGCAAGGCCGTAGGCCGAGCCCCAGCTGCGAGGGCGAAGGCCGAGCAGCAGTACTCGAACGGTGCAAGGCGAGGCCGAAGGCCGAGCCTTGCAGCGGCCGAGTACAATGACACACAATCAAAGCCGGATAGATCACATTAGCGAGGCCGAAGGCCGAGCCGCATCGGGGCGAGGCCGTCAGGCCGAGTCACGGTGCGTACAGGACTACTCGACCGATGCGAGGCGAGGCCGAAGGCCGAGCCATGCACCGGTAGAGTACGAAAACTGCGATTTAAACAGACTGCATGACCGAATAAACTGCGGAATCGAAACGTAGGGCACCACAAAATCAGGGCACCCCGACTACAGGGCACCGCGGGCCGCTTGCGGCCCGCGCACCGCCCAAAATACTAGTTATACTACTATAAAGTTAAACTACCACTGACTCACTGACATAGAGAAACCTAAAGGGTATAAGGAGGGGTGGTGGGGGAAAAGTGAGTATGGGGTCGTGTAGGGGTTGGTTCAGAGGGCCCGGGAAAAATCTGACATTGGCGAAAAGTGGAACCCTGATGGTGGTATGCCCTCGTATCTCGGAAACCAAAAAAAATTTACTAAAGCACTTGAACTAAAAATGAAGGCAATCTTGGGAATTTTCAGAAGCAATAAAAAAAAAGATGGCCGCCATACAAAAAAAAAATTCCATACAAAATTGAAACGTGAATAACTCGGAAACGGTTAAAGTTTTAGATAGTCTGCTTGAACAAAAGTCATAGGGAATCGGGGGGGCTACCAGGTGGGGGTCATAAAAATCCAAGATGGCGGATTCAAAATGGCGGCCAAATTTCATAATGGTCCGAGAGGTCTGATTTTTTGCATCCGGGGGTTTTTAGGGTGTCTGATTCTATTTCTGAAATAAAATTTTGAAAAAGTGTTTTTTTTAATATGGCTGCCATACATTCAAATTTTTCCATACACGGCGAAACCTAAAGGGTACATGGGGGGGTGGGGGGGGGAAAAGTGAATATACGGTCGTATAAGGGGTGTTTCACAGTCTCCGAAGAAAATCCGAAATTGGAACAATTACCTACTCTGATGGTGGTATGCCCTGGTATCTCAGAAACGGTGCTTATTTTTGGTAGAGCGCTTGAACTAATATTTTAGCAACTCTTGGGACCTTTCAGGAGAAATAAGAAAAAACATGACTCCTATACAAAAAAAAAATTCTCCATACAAAATTGATACGTGAATAACTCGGAAACGTTAAGTTTTATAGGGAGTGCGTTTGAACAAATGTCATAGGGAATTAGAAGGGCTACCAGGTGGGGATAAAAAAAACCAAGATGGCGGCCAAATTTCAAAATGGTCGGAGAGGTCTGATTTTTTGTATCTGGGGGTTTTTGGGGACCCCGATTCCAGTTATGAAAATAAATTTTGAAAAAAAAAAAAATTAACATAGCTGCCATATTGCTCGATTTTTTTCATACATTTTAGGGGTCGCCGCAGAATGACTTTTCGCAGATACTTGCGAGGCCGGAGGCCGAGCCCCAGCTGCGAGGCCGAAGGCCGAGCAGCAGCAGTCGAACGGTGCAAGGCGAGGCCGAAGGCCGAGCCTTGCAGCGGTCGAGTATAACTATATTCGAAGTCGAACAGGCGAGGCCGCAGGCCGAGCCCACCGATGCGAGGCCGTAGGCCGAGCTCCAACTGCGAGGCCGAAGGCCGAGCAGCAGTACTCGAACGGTGCAAGGCGAGGCCGGAGGCCGAGCCTTAGGCCGAGCCTTGCAGCGTTCGAGTACAACCAAATTCGAAGCCGGATAGGACACACTCGCGAGGCCGAAGGCCGAGCCCACAGACGCGAGGCCGAAGGCCGAGCCACAGCTGCGAGGCCGAAGGCCGAGTCCCAGCTGCGAGGCCGAAGGCCGAGCAGCAGTACTCGAACGGTGCAAGGCGAGGCCGAAGGCCGAGCCTTGCAGCGGTCGAGTACAACCACACACAATCAACTTCAGGGCACCCCAACTTCAGGGCACCCCGACTTCAGGGCACCCACAAACGCGGGCCGCTTGCGGCCCGCGCACCGCCCAAAATACTAGTCATACTATATAAAGTTAAACTACCACTGACTGACTCACTCACTCACTGACATAGAGAAACCTAAAGGGTATAAGGAGGGGTGGTGGGGGAAAAGTGAGTATGGGGTCGTGTAGGGGTTGGTACAGAGGGCCCGGGAAAAATCCGAAATTGGAACTTCTCCCTACCCTGATGGTGGTATGCCCTCGTATCTCGGAAACCAAAAAAAAATTTACTAAAGCACTTGAACTAAAAATGAAGGCAATCTTGGGAATTTTCAGAAGCAAAAAAAAAAAAGATGGCCGCCATACAAAAAAAAAAAACCCATACAAAATTGAAACGTGAATAACTCGGAAACGGTTAAAGTTTTAGATAGTCTGCTTGAACAAATGTCATAGGGGATCGGGGGGGCTACCAGGTGGGGGTCATAAAAATCCAAGATGGCGGATTCAAAATGGCGGCCAAATTTCATAAGGGTCCGAGAGGTCTGATTTTTTGCATCCGGGGGTTTTTGGGGTATCTGATTCCATTTCTGAAATAAAATTTTGAAAAAGTGTTTTTTTTAATATGGCTGCCATACATTCAAATTTTTCCATACACGGCGAAACCTAAAGGGTACAAGGGGGGGTGGGGGGGAAAAGTGAATATAAGGTCGTATAAGGGGTGTTTCACAGTCTCCGAAGAAAATCCGAAATTGGAACAATTACCTACTCTGATGGTGGTATGCCCTGGTATCTCAGAAACGGTGTTTATTTTTGGTAAAGCGCTTGAACTAATATTTAAGCAACTCTTGGGACCTTTCAGGAGAAATAAGAAAAAACATGACTCCTATACAAAAAAAAATTATCCATACAAAATTGATACGTGAATAACTCGGAAACGTTAAGTTTTATAGGGAGTGCGTTTGAACAAATGTCATAGGGAATTAGAAGGGCTACCAGGTGGGGATAAAAAAAAACCAAGATGGCGGCCAAATTTCAAAATGGTCGGAGAGGTCTGATTTTTGTATCTGGGGGTTTTTGGGGACCCCGATTCCAGTTATGAAAATAAATTTTGAAAAAAAAAAAATTAACATAGCTGCCATATTGCTCGATTTTTTTCATACATTTTAGAGGTCGCCGCAGAATGACTTTTCGCAGATACTTGCGAGGCCGAAGGCCGAGCCCACCAACGCGAGGCCGGAGGCCGAGCCCCAGCTGCGAGGCCGAAGGCCGAGCAGTAGTACTCGAACGGTGCAAGGCGAGGCCGAAGGCCGAGCCTTGCAGCGGTCGAGTATAACTATATTCGAAGTCGAACAGGCGAGGCCGCAGGCCGAGCAGCAGTACTCGGTACAACTATATTTGAAGTCGAATAGGTCACATTAGCGAGGCCGAAGGCCGAGCCCCAGTTGCGAGGCCGAAGGCTGAGCAGCAGTACTCGAACGGTGCAAGGCGAGGCCGGAGGCCGAGCCTTGCAGCGTTCGAGTACAACTATATTCGAAGCCGGATAGGTCACACTTGCGAGTCCGAAGGCCGAGCAGCAGTACTCGAACGGTGCAAGGCGAGGCCGAAGGCCGAGCCTTGCAGCGGTCGAGTACAACCACACACAATCAACTTCAGGGCACCCCAACTTCAGGGCACCCCGACTTCAGGGCACCCACAAACGCGGGCCGCTTGCGGCCCGCGCACCGCCCAAAATACTAGTTATACTATATAAAGTTGAATTACCACTGACTGACATAGAGAAACCTAAAGGGTATACGCCGGGGTGGGGGGGATAAAGTGGACACGGGGTCGTGGAGGGTTGGGTCCACAACCTCCGGGAAAAATCCGAAATTGGCGAAAAGTCGAACCCTGATGGTGGTATGCCCTCGTATCTCGGAAACTAAAAAAAAATTTTCTAAAGCAGTTGAACTAAAGTTGTAGAGAACCCTGGGACGTTTCAGGGGAAGTTGAAAAAAACATGGCTCCCGAAGAAAAAAACATGGCCGCCATACAAAATTGAAAATAAAATAACTCGAAAACTGTACGACTTGGATGGGGAGTGTTTGACCAAATGTCATAGGGAATCGGGAGGGCTACCTGGTGGGGGTGACGAAAATTCAAGATGGCGGATTCAAGATGGCGGCCAAATTTCAAAATGGTCCGAGAGGTCTGATTTTTTGCATCCGGGGGTTTTTGGGGTCCCCGATTCCATTTTTGAAAAAATATTTTGGAAAAGTTTTTTTTTTAATATGGCTGCCATACATTCGGTTTTTTTTCATACATTTTGGGGGTCGCTTCCGAGCGAATAGGGCGAGGCCGGAGGCCTCGCATGACACTAGCGAGGCCGAAGGCCGAGCCCCAGCTGCGAGGCCGAAGGCCGAGCAGCCACACTCGGCCGGTGCAAGGTGAGACCGAAGGCCGAGCCTTGCAGCGGCCGAGTACAATGACACACAATCAAAGTCGGATAGGTCATACTAGCGAGGCCGAAGGCCGAGCCTACGACCGCGAGGCCGAAGGCCGAGCCGTATAGGACTACTCGACCGATGCGAGGCGAGGCCGAAGGCCGAGCCTTGCACCGGTAGAGTACAATAATGATGCTCTCCGACCCACTGACCAATACGAATTTACTGCGGAATCGGAACGTAGGGCCACAAGGGTTCATTAGCACCGGTAGAGTACTATAAACTGCGAAATAAAAAAGACTGCTTGATCGAATAAACTGCGGAATCGAAACGTAGGGCACCACAAAATCAGGGCACCCCGACTACAGGGCACCGCGGGCCGCTTGCGGCCCGCGCACCGCCCAAAATACTAGTTATCATCATACTACTATAAAGTTAAACTACCACTGACTCACTGACTGACTCACTGACATAGAGAAACCTAAAGGGTATAAGGAGGGGTGGTGGGGGAAAAGTGAGTATGGGGTCGTGTAAGGGTTGGTTCAGAGGGCCCGGGAAAAATCCGAAATTGGAACTTCTCCCTACCCTGATGGTGGTATGCCCTCGTATCTCGGAAACCAAAAAAAAATTTACTAAAGCACTTGAACCAAAAATGAAGGCAATCTTGGGAATTTTCAGAAGCAATAAAAAAAAAGATGGCCGCCATACAAAAAAAAAAATTCCATACAAAATTGAAACGTGAATAACTCGGAAACTATTCAAGTTTTAGATAGTCTGCTTGAACAAAAGTCATAGGGAATTGGGGGGGCTACCAGGTGGGGGTCATAAAAATCCAAGATGGCGGATTCAAAATGGCGGCCGATTTTCAAAATGGTCCGAGGATTCTGATTTTTTGCATCCGGAGGTTTTCTGAAATAAAATTTTGAAAAAGTGTTTTTTTTAATATGGCTGCCATACATTCAAATTTTTATATACACGGCGAAACCTAAAGGGTACAAGGGAAGGTGGGGGGGGGGGGGAAAGTAAATATAGGCTCGTATAAGGGGTGTTTCACAGTCTCCGAAAAAAATCCGAAATTGGAACAAATACCTACTCTGATGGTGGTATGCCCTGGTATCTCAGAAACGGTGCATATTTTTGGTAGAGCGCTTGAACTAATATTTTAGCAACTCTTGGGACCTTTCAGGAGAAATAACAAAAAACATGACTCCCATACAAAAAAAAAATTCTCCATACAAAATTGATACGTGAATAACTCGGAAACGTTAAGTTTTTTAGGGAGTGAGATTGAACAAATGTCATAGGGAATTGGAAGGGCCACCTGGTGGGGGTAAAAAAAATCCAAGATGGCGGATTCAAGATGGCGACCAAATTTCAAAATGGTCGGAGAGGTCTGATCTTTTGTATCTGGGGGTTTTTGGGGACCCCGATTCCAATTATGAAAATAAAACTTGAAAAAAAAAAAATTAACATGCTGCGAGGCCGAAGGCCGAGCAGCAGTACACGAACAACTAAATTTGAAGTCGAATAGGTCACATTAGCGAGGCCGAAGGCCGAGCCTCCAATTGCGAGGCCGCAGGCCGAGCGCAACGATGCGAGGCCGTAGGCCGAGCCCCAGCTGCGAGGCCGAAGGCCGAGCAGCAGTACTCGAACGGTGCAAGGCGAGGCCGAAGGCCGAGCCTTGCAGCGGTCGAGTACAATGACACACAATCAAAGTCGGATAGATCACATTAGCGAGGCCGAAGGCACAGCAGTACTCGAACGGTGCAAGGCGAGGCCGAAGGCCGAGCCTTGCAGCGGTCGAGTACAACCACACACAATCAACTTCAGGGCACCCCAACTTCAGGGCACCCCAACTTCAGGGCACCCCGACTTCAGGGCACCCACAAACGCGGGCCGCTTGCGGCCCGCGCACCGCCCAAAATACTAGTTATTATACTATATAAAGTTAAACTACCACTGACTCACTGACTGACTGACATAGAGAAACCTAAAGGGTATACGCAGGGGTGGGGGGGAAAAAGTGGATATGGGGTCGTGGAGGGGTGGGTCCACAACCTCCGGGAAAAATCCGAAATTGGAACATCTCCCTACCCTGATGGTCGTATGCCCTGAGATCTCGAAAACGAAAAACATTTTTTCTAAAGCACTCAAACTAAAATTGTAGGGAACCCTGGGACGTTTCAGGGGAAGTTGAAAAAAACATGGCTCCCGAAGAAAAAAACATGGCCGCCATACAAAATTGAAAATAAAATAACTCGAAAACGGTACGACTTGGATGGGGAGTGTTTGACCAAATGTCATAGGGAATCGGGAGGGCTACCTGGTGGGGGTGACGAAAATTCAAGATGGCGGATTCAAGATGGCGGCAAAATTTCAAAATTGCTCTAGAGGTCTGATTTTTTGCATCCGGGGGTTTTTGGGGTCCCCGATTCCATTTTTGAAAAAATATTTTGGAAAAGTTTTTTTTTTAATATGGCTGCCATACATTAGATTTTTTTCATACATTTTGGGGGTCGCTTCCGAGCGAATAGGGCGAGGCCGGAGGCCTCGCATCACACTAGCGAGGCCGAAGGCCGAGCCCCAGCTGCGAGGCCGAAGGCCGAGCAGCCCCACTCGGCCGGTGCAAGGTGAGGCCGAAGGCCGAGCCTTGCAGCGGCCGAGTACAATGACACACAATCAAAGTCGGATAGGTCATACTAGCGAGGCCGAAGGCCGAGCCTACGACCGCGAGGCCGAAGGCCGAGCCGCACCGGGGCGAGGCCGTCAGGCCGAGCCACGGTGCGTATAGGACTACTCGATCGATGCAAGGTGAGGCCGAAGGCCGAATCTTGCAGCGGTCGAGTACGATTACTGCGAAATAAGCAGAGTGCGTTACCGAATAAACTGCGGAATCGAAACGTAGGGCCACAAGGGTCCATTAGCAACGGTAGAGTACAATAAAATAATGATGCTCTCCGACCTAATGACCAAGACGAATTTACTGCGGAATCGGAACGTAGGGCCACAAGGGTTCATTAGCACCGGTAGAGTACAAATAAATGCGAATTAAACAGACTGCATGATCGAACAAACTGCGGAATCGAAACGTAGGGCCACAAGGGTCCATTGGCGCCTGACCGCGGGCCGCTTGCGGCCCGCGCACCGCCCAAAATACTAGTTACACTATATAAAGTTAAACTACCACTGACTGACTGACTGACTGACATAGAGAAACCTTAAGGGTACTTCCGGGGGTGGGAGGGGAAAAGTGGATATGGGGTCGTGTAGGGGTTGGGTCAGAGGGCCCGGGAAAAATCCGAAATTGGAACTTCTCCCTACCCTGATGGTGGTATGCCCCCGTATCTCGGAAACCAAAAACATTTTTACGAAAGCACTTGAACTAAAAATGAAGGCAATCTTGGGAATTTTCAGAAGCAATAAAAAAAAAGATGGCCGCCATACAAAAAAAAAAATTCCATACAAAATTGAAACGTGAATAACTCGGAAACGGTTAAAGTTTTAGATAGTCTGCTTGAACAAATGTTATAGGGAATCGGGGGGGCTACCAGGTGGTGGTCATAAAAATCCAAGATGGCGGATTCAAAATGGCGACCAAATTTCAAAATGGTCCGAGAGGTTTGATTTTTTGCATTCGGGGGTTTTTGGGGTATCTGATTCTATTTCTGAAATAAAATTTTGAAAAAGTGTTTTTTTTAATATGGCTGCCATACATTCAAATTTTTCCATACACGGCGAAACCTAAAGGGTACAAGGGGGGGTGGAGGGGGAAAAGTGAATATAGGATCGTATAAGGGGTGTTTCACAGTCTCTGAAGAAAATCCGAAATTGGAACAATTACCTACTCTGATGGTGGTATGCCCTGGTATCTTAGAAACGGTGCTTATTTTTGGTAGAGCGCTTGAACTAATATTTTAGCAACTCTTGGGACCTTTCAAGAGAAATAAAAAAAAAACATGACTCCCATACAAAAAAAAATTCTCCATACAAAATTGATACGTGAATAACTCGGAAACGTTAAGTTTTTTAGGGAGTGAGATTGAACAAATGTCATAGGGAATTGGAAGGGCTACCTGGTGGGGGTAAAAAAAATCCAAGATGGCGGATTCAAAATGGCGGCCAAATTTCAAAATGGTCGGAAAGGTCTGATCTTTTGTATCTGGGGGTTTTTGGGGACCCCGATTCCAATTATGAAAATAATTTTTGAAAAAAAAAAATTAACATGCTGCGAGGCCGAAGGCCGAGCAGCAGTACTCGAACGGTGCAAGGCGAGGCCGAAGGCCGAGCCTTGCAGGGTTCGAGTACAACTAAATTTGAAGTCGAATAGGTCACATTAGCGAGGCCGAAGGCCGAGCCCCCAATCGCGAGGCCGCAGGCCGAGCGTACCGATGCGAGGCCGAAGGCCGAGCCCCAGCTGCGAGGCCGAAGGCCGAGCAGCAGTACTCGAACGGTGCAAGGCGAGGCCGAAGGCCGAGCCTTGCAGCGGTCGAGTACAATGACACACAATCAAAGTCGGATAGATCACATTAGCGAGGCCGAAGGCCGAGTTTACGACCGCGAGGCCGAAGGCCGAGCCGCACCGGGGCGAGGCCGTCAGGCCGAGCCACGGTGCGTACAGGACTACTCGACTGATGCGAGGCGAGGCCGAAGGCCGAGCCTTGCACCGGTAGAGTACGAAAACTGCGATTTAAACAGACTGCTTGACCGAATAAACTGCGGAATCGAAACGTAGGGCACCACAAAATCAGGGCACCCCGACTACAGGGCACCGCGGGCCGCTTGCGGCCCGCGCACCGCCCAAAATACTAGTTATACTATATAAAGTTGAATTACCACTCACTCACTCACTGACTGACATAGAGAAACCTAAAGGGTATACGCCGGGGTGGGGGGGATAAAGTGGACACGGGGTCGTGGAGGGGTGGGTCCACAACCTCCGGGAAAAATCCGAAATTGGCGAAAAATCGAACCCTGATGGTGGTATGCTCTCGTATCTCGGAAACTAAAAAAAAATTTTCTAAAGCAGTTGAACTAAAGTTGTAGAGAACCCTGGGACGTTTCAGGGGAAGTTGAAAAAAACATGGCTCCCAAAGAAAAAAACATGGCCGCCATACAAAATTGAAACGTCAGTTACTCGGAAACGGTGCGACTTGGATGGGGAGTGTTTGACCAAATGTCATAGGGAATCGGGAGAGCTACCTGGTGGGTGTGACGAAAATTCAAGATGGCGGATTCAAGATGGCGGCCAAATTTCAAAATGGCTCTGGAGGTCTGATTTTTTGCATCCAGGGGTTTTTGGGGTCCCCGATTCCATTTTTAAAAAAATATTTTGGAAAAGTTTTTTTTTTAATATGGCTGCCATACATTCGATTTTTTTTCATACATTTTGGGGGTCGCTTCCGAGCGAATAGGGCGAGGCCGGAGGCCTCGCACCACACTAGCGAGGCCGAAGGCCGAGCCCCAGCTGCGAGGCCGAAGGCCGAGCAGCCACACTCGGCCGGTGCAAGGTGAGGCCGAAGGCCGAGCCTTGCAGCGGCCGAGTACAATGACACACAATCAAAGTCGGATAGGTCATACTAGCGAGGCCGAAGGCCGAGCCTACGACCGCGAGGCCGAAGGCCGAGCCGCACCGGGGCGAGGCCGTAAGGCCGAGCCACGGTGCGTATAGGACTACTCGACCGATGCGAGGCGAGGCCGAAGGCCGAGCCTTGCACCGGTAGAGTACAAATAAATGCGAATTAAACAGACTGCATGATCGAACAAACTGCGGAATCGAAACGTAGGGCCACAAGGGTCCATTGGCGCCTGACCGCGGGCCGCTTGCGGCCCGCGCACCGCCCAAAATACTAGTTATACTATATAAAGTTAAACTACCACTGACTGACTCACTCACTGACTGACATAGAGAAACCTAAAGGGTATACGCGGGGGTAGGGGGGAAAAAGTGAATATGGGGTCGTGGAGGGGTGGGTCCACAACCTCCGGGAAAAATCCGAAATTGGCGAAAAGTCGAACCCTGATGGTGGTATGCCCTCGTATCTCGGAAACTAAAAAAAAATTTCCTAAAGCACTCGAACTAAAGTTGCAGAGAACCCTGGGACGTTTCAGGGGAAGTTGAAAAAAACATGGCTCCCGAAGAAAAAAACATGGCCGCCATACAAAATTGAAAATAAAATAACTCGAAAACGGTACGACTTGGATGGGGAGTGTTTGACCAAATGTCATAGGGAATCGGGAGAGCTACCTGGTGGGGGTGACGAAAATTCAAGATGGCGGATTCAAGATGGCGGCCAAATTTCAAAATGGTCCGAGAGGTCTGATTTTTTGCATCCGGGGGTTTTTGGGGTCCCCGATTCCATTTTTGAAAAAATATTTTGGAAAAGTTTTTTTTTTAATATGGCTGCCATACATTCGATTTTTTTTCATACATTTTGGGGGTCGCTTCCGAGCGAATAGGGCGAGGCCGGAGGCCTCGCGTCACACTAGCGAGGCCGAAGGCCGAGCCCCAGCTGCGAGGCCGAAGGCCGAGCAGCCCCACTCGGCCGGTGCAAGGTGAGGCCGAAGGCCGAGCCTTGCAGCGGCCGAGTACAATGACACACAATCAAAGTCGGATAGGTCATACTAGCGAGGCCGAAGGCCGAGCCTACGACCGCGAGGCCGAAGGCCGAGCCGCACCGGGGCGAGGCCGTCAGGCCGAGCCACGGTGCGTATAGGACTACTCGACCGATGCGAGGCGAGGCCGAAGGCCGAGCCTTGCACCGGTAGAGTACGATTACTGCGAAATAAACAGACTGAATGACTAACTGAACTGCGGAATAAATAAGTAGGGCACCACAAAATCAGGGCACCCCGACTACAGGGCACCGCGGGCCGCTTGCGGCCCGCGCACCGCCCAAAATACTAGTTACACTATATAAAGTTAAACTACCACTGACTCACTCACTGACTCACTGACATAGAGAAACCTAAAGGGTATAAGGAGGGGTAGTGGGGGAAAAGTGAATATGGGGTCGTGTAGGGGTTGGTTCAGAGGGCCCGGGAAAAATCTGACATTGGCGAAAAGTCAAACCCTGGTCATGGTATGCCCTCGTATCTCGGAAACGGTGCATATTTTTACCAAAGCACTTGAACTAATTTTTGAATAAACCTTGGGAATTTTCAGAAGAAATAAAAAAAAAAGATGGCTGCCATACAAAAAAAAAATTCCATACAAAATTGAAACGTGAATAACTCGGAAACGGTTAAAGTTTTAGATAGTCTGCTTGAACAAATGTCATAGGAGATCGGGGGGGCTACCAGATGGAGGTCATAAAAATCCAAGATGGCGGATTCAAAATGGCGGCCAAATTTCATAAGGGTCCGAGAGGTCTGATTTTTTGCATCCGGGGGTTTTTGGGGTATCTGATTCCATTTCTGAAATAAAATTTTGAAAAAGTGTTTTTTTTAATATGGCTGCCATACATTCAAATTTTTCCATACACGGCGAAACCTAAAGGGTACATGGGGGGGTGGGGGGGGAAAAGTGAATATAAGGTCGTATAAGAGTTGTTTCACAGTCTCCGAAGAAAATCCGAAATTGGAACAATTACCTACTCTGATGGTGGTATGCCCTGGTATCTCAGAAACGGTGCTTATTTTTGGTAGAGCGCTTGAACTAATATTTTAGCAACTCTTGGGACCTTTCAGGAGAAATAAGAAAAAACATGACTCCCATACAAAAAAAAATTCTCCATACAAAATTGATACGTGAATAACTCGGAAACGTTAAGTTTTATAGAGAGTGCGTTTGAACAAATGTCATAGGGAATTAGAAGGGCTACCAGGTGGGGATAAAAAAAACCAAGATGGCGGCCAAATTTCAAAATGGTTGAGAGGTCTGATTTTTTGTATCTGGGGGTTTTTGGGGACCCCGATTCCAGTTATGAAAATAAATTTTGAAAAAAAAAAAAAATTAACATAGCTGCCATATTGCTCGATTTCTTTCATACATTTTAGGGGTCGCCGCAGAATGACTTTTCGCAGATACTTGCGAGGCCGAAGGCCGAGCCCACCAACGCGAGGCCGGAGGCCGAGCCCCAGCTGCGAGGCCGAAGGCCGAGCAGCAGCACTCGAACGGTGCAAGGCGAGGCCGAAGGCCGAGCCTTGCAGCGGTCGAGTATAACTATATTCGAAGTCGAACAGGCGAGGCTGCAGGCCGAGCAGCAGTACTCGGTACGGTACGGTGCAAGGCGAGGCCGCAGGCCGAGCCCACCGATGCGAGGCCGCAGGCCGAGCCCCAGCTGCGAGGCCGAAGGCCGAGCAGCAGTACTCGAACGGTTCAAGGCGAGGCCGGAGGCCGAGCCTTGTAGCGTTCGAGTACAACTATATTCGAAGCCGGATAGGTCACACTTGCGAGGCCGAAGGCCGAGCCCACAGATGCGAGGCCGTACAACCACACACAATCAACTTCAGGGCACCCCAACTTCAGGGCACCCACAAACGCGGGCCGCTTGCGGCCCGCGCACCGCCCAAAATACTAGTATACTATATAAAGTTAAACTACCACTGACTGACTCACTCACTGACATAGAGAAACCTAAAGGGTATACGCAGGGGTGGTGGGGGAAAAGTGAGTATGGGGTCGTGTAGAGGTTGGCTCAGAGGGCCCGGGAAAAATCCGAAATTGGAACTTCTCCCTACCCTGATGGTGGTATGCCCTCGTATCTCGGAAACTAAAAATATTTTTACACTTGAACTAAAAATGAAGGCAACCTTGGGAATTTTCAGAAAAAATAAAAAAAAAGATGGCCGCCATACAAAAAAAAAAAATCCATACAAAATTGAAACGTGAATAACTCGGAAACGGTTAAAGTTTTAGATAGTCTGCTTGAACAAATGTCATAGGGAATCAGGGGGGCTACCAGGTGGGGGTCATAAAAATCCAAGATGGCGGATTCAAAATGGCGGCCAAATTTCATAATGGTCCGAGAGGTCTGATTTTTTGCATCCGGGGGTTTTTGGGGTATCTGATTCCATTTCTGAAATAAAATTTTGAAAAAGTTTTTTTTTTAATGTGGCTGCCATACAATAGTTTTTTTTCAGACTCAGAGAAACCTAAAGGGTACAAGGAGGGGTGGGGGGAAAAAGTGAATATAGGGTCATATAAGGGGCGTTCCACAGTCTTTGAAGAAAATCCGAAATTGGAACATTTACCTACTCTGATGGTGGTATGCCCTGGTATCTCAGAAACGGTGCTTATTTTTGGTAGAGCGCTTGAACTAATATTTTAGCAACTCTTGGGACCTTTCAGGAGAAATAAGAAAAATCATGACTCCCATACAAAAAAAAATTCTCCATACAAAATTGATACGTGAATAACTCGGAAACGTTAAGTTTTTTTGGGAGTGCATTTGAACAAATGTCATAGGGAAATGGAAGGGCTACGTGGAGGGGGTAAAAAAAAATCCAAGATGGCGGATTCAAAATGGCGGCCAAATTTCAAAATGGTCCGGGAAATCTGATTTTTTGCATCCGGGAGTTTTTGGAGTCCCCGATTCCATTTTTGAAAAAATATTTTGGAAAAGTTTTTTTTTTAATATGGCTGCCATACAATGGTTTTTTTTCAGATACAGAGAAACCTAAATGGTACAAGGGGGGTGGGGGGGGGGAGAAAGTAAATACAGGGTCGTGTAGAAGTTGGTTCAGAGGGCCCGGGAAAAATCCGAAATTGGCGAAAAGTCAAACCCTGATGGTGGTATGCCCTCGTATCTCGGAAACCAAAAAAATTTTTAGGGAAGCACTTGAACTAAAAATGAAGGCAATCTTGGGAGTTTTCAGAAGAAATAAAAAAATAGATGGCCGCCCTACAAAAAAAAATCCATACAAAATCGAAACGTGAATAACTTGGAAAACTATATTTGAAGTCGGGATAGGACACATTAGCGAGGCCGAAGGCCGAGCCCCCAATCGCGAGGCCGCAGGCCGAGTCCACCGATGCGAGGCCGTAGGCCGAGCCCCAGCTGCGAGGCCGAAGGCCGAGCAGCAGCACTAGAACGGTGCAAGGCGAGGCCGAAGGCCGAGCCTTGCAGCGTTCGAGTACAACTATATTTGAAGTCGAATAGGTCACATTAGCGAGGCCGAAGGCCGAGCCCCCAACCGCGTGGCCGCAGGCCGAGCTTACCGATGCGAGGTCGGAGGCCGAGACCCAACTGCGAGGCCGAAGGCCGAGCAGTAGTACTCGAACGGTGCAAGGCGAGGCCGAAGGCCGAGCCTTGCAGCGGTCGAGTACAACCAGACACTATCAAAGTCGGACAGATCACATTAGCGAGGGCGAAGGCCGAGCCCCCAACCGCGAGGCCGAAGGCCGAGCTCACTAATGCGAGGCCGACCTACTCGTACTGACGCAGACGAATTTCATGCGGAATCGAAAACGGTGCAAGGCGAGGCCGAAGGCCGAGCCTTGCAGCGGTCGAGTACAACCAGACACAATCAAAGTCAGACAGATCACATTAGCGAGGCCGAAGGCCGAGCCCCCAACCGCGAGGCCGAAGGCCGAGCTCACTAATGCGAGGCCGACCTACTCGTACTGACGCAGACGAATTTCATGCGGAATCGAAACATAGGGCACTCCAAAGTCCGAGCACCCCGACTTCAGGGCACCCCGTTTTAAGGGCACCCCGACTTCAGGGCACCCCGACTTCAGGGCACCCACAAACGCGGGCCGCTTGCGGCCCGCGCACCGCCCAAAATACTAGTTATATTATATAAAGTTAAACTACCACTGACTCACTGACTCACTGACTGACATAGAGAAACCTAAAGGGTATACGCCGGGGTGGGGGGGATAAAGTGGACACGGGGTCGTGGAGGGTTGGGTCCACAACCTCCGGGAAAAATCCGAAATTGGAACATCTCCCTACCCTGATGGTCGGATGCCATGGTATCTCAGAAACCAAAAAAAAATTTTCTAAAGCACTTGAACTAAAGTTGCAGGGAACCCTGGGACGTTTCAGGGGAAGTTGAAAAAAACATGGCTCCCGAAGAAAAAAACATGGCCGCCATACAAAATTGAAACGTCAGTTGCTCGGATACGGTACGACTTGGATGGGGAGTGTTTGACCAAATGTCATAGGGAATTGGGAGAGCTACCTGGTGGGGTTGACGAAAATTCAAGATGGCGGATTCAAGATGGCGGCCAAATTTCAAAATGGCTCTGGAGGTCTGAATTTTTTCATCCGGGGGTTTTTGGGGTCCCCGATTCCATTTTTGAAAAAATATTTTGGAAAAGTTTTTTTTTTAATATGGCTGCCATACATTCGGTTTTTTTTCATACATTTTGGGGGTCGCTTCCGAGCGAATAGGGCGAGGCCGGAGGCCTCGCATCACACCAGCGAGGCCGAAGGCCGAGCCCCAGCTGCGAGGCCGAAGGCCGAGCAGCCACACTCGGCCGGTGCAAGGTGAGGCCGAAGGCCGAGCCTTGCAGCGGTCGAGTACAATGACACACGATCAAAGTCGGATAGGTCACATTAGCGAGGCCGAAGGCCGAGCCTACGACCGCGAGGCCGAAGGCCGAGCAGCACCGGGGCGAGGCCGTCAGGCCGAGCCACGGTGCGTATAGGACTACTCGATCGATGCAAGGTGAGGCCGAAGGCCGAATTTTGCAGCGGTCGAGTACGATTACTGCGAAATAAGCAGAGTACGTTACCGAATGAACTGCGGAATCGAAACGTAGGGCCACAAGGGTCCATTGGCGCCTGACCGCGGGCCGCTTGCGGCCCGCGCACCGCCCAAAATACTAGTTATACTATATAAAGTTGAATTACCACTGACTGACTGACTGACTGACTGACTGACTGACTGACATAGAGAAACCTAAAGGGTATACGCCGGGGTGGGGGGGATAAAGTGGATATGGGGTCGTGGAGGGTCGGGTCCACAACCTCCGGGAAAAATCCGAAATTGGCGAAAAGTCGAACCCTGATGGTGGTATGCCCTCGTATCTCGGAAACTAAAAAAAAATTTTCTAAAGCAGTTGAACTAAAGTTGTAGAGAACCCTGGGACGTTTCAGGGGAAGTTGAAAAAAACATGGCTCCCGAAGAAAAAAACATGGCCGCCATACAAAATTGAAAATAAAATAACTCGGAAACGGTACGACTTGGATGGGGAGTGTTTGACCAAATGTCATAGGGAATCGGGAGAGCTACCTGGTGGGGGTGACGAAAATTCAAGATGGCGGATTCAAGATGGCGGCCAAATTTCAAAATGGTCCGAGAGGTCTGATTATTTGCATCCGGGGGTTTTTTGGGTCCCCGATTCTAATAATGAAAAAATATTTTGGAAAAGTTTTTTTTTTAATATGGCTGCCATACATTCGATTTTTTTCATACATTTTGGGGGTCGCTTCCGAGCGAATAGGGCGAGGCCGGAGGCCTCGCACCACACTAGCGAGGCCGAAGGCCGAGCCCCAGCTGCGAGGCCGAAGGCCGAGCAGCCCCACTCGGCCGGTGCAAGGTGAGGCCGAAGGCCGAGCCTTGCAGCGGCCGAGTACAATGACACACAATCAAAGTCGGATAGGTCATACTAGCGAGGCCGAAGGCCGAGCCTACGACCGCGAGGCCGAAGGCCGAGCCTACGACCGCGAGGCCGAAGGCCGAGCCGCACCGGGGCGAGGCCGTAAGGCCGAGCCACGGTGCGTATAGGACTACTCGACCGATGCGAGGCGAGGCCGAAGGCCGAGCCTTGCACCGGTAGAGTACAAATAAATGCGAATTAAACAGACTGCATGATCGAACAAACTGCGGAATCGAAACGTAGGGCCACAAGGGTCCATTGGCGCCTGACCGCGGGCCGCTTGCGGCCCGCGCACCGCCCAAAATACTAGTTACACTATATAAAGTTAAACTACCACTGACTGACTGACTGACTGACATAGAGAAACCTTAAGGGTACTTCCGGGGGTGGGAGGGGAAAAGTGGATATGGGGTCGTGTAGGGGTTGGGTCAGAGGGCCCGGGAAAAATCCGAAATTGGAACTTCTCCCTACCCTGATGGTGGTATGCCCCCGTATCTCGGAAACCAAAAACATTTTTACGAAAGCACTTGAACTAAAAATGAAGGCAATCTTGGGAATTTTCAGAAGCAATAAAAAAAAAGATGGCCGCCATACAAAAAAAAAAATTCCATACAAAATTGAAACGTGAATAACTCGGAAACGGTTAAAGTTTTAGATAGTCTGCTTGAACAAATGTTATAGGGAATCGGGGGGGCTACCAGGTGGTGGTCATAAAAATCCAAGATGGCGGATTCAAAATGGCGACCAAATTTCAAAATGGTCCGAGAGGTTTGATTTTTTGCATTCGGGGGTTTTTGGGGTATCTGATTCTATTTCTGAAATAAAATTTTGAAAAAGTGTTTTTTTTAATATGGCTGCCATACATTCAAATTTTTCCATACACGGCGAAACCTAAAGGGTACAAGGGGGGGTGGAGGGGGAAAAGTGAATATAGGATCGTATAAGGGGTGTTTCACAGTCTCTGAAGAAAATCCGAAATTGGAACAATTACCTACTCTGATGGTGGTATGCCCTGGTATCTTAGAAACGGTGCTTATTTTTGGTAGAGCGCTTGAACTAATATTTTAGCAACTCTTGGGACCTTTCAAGAGAAATAAAAAAAAAACATGACTCCCATACAAAAAAAAATTCTCCATACAAAATTGATACGTGAATAACTCGGAAACGTTAAGTTTTTTAGGGAGTGAGATTGAACAAATGTCATAGGGAATTGGAAGGGCTACCTGGTGGGGGTAAAAAAAATCCAAGATGGCGGATTCAAAATGGCGGCCAAATTTCAAAATGGTCGGAAAGGTCTGATCTTTTGTATCTGGGGGTTTTTGGGGACCCCGATTCCAATTATGAAAATAATTTTTGAAAAAAAAAAATTAACATGCTGCGAGGCCGAAGGCCGAGCAGCAGTACTCGAACGGTGCAAGGCGAGGCCGAAGGCCGAGCCTTGCAGGGTTCGAGTACAACTAAATTTGAAGTCGAATAGGTCACATTAGCGAGGCCGAAGGCCGAGCCCCCAATCGCGAGGCCGCAGGCCGAGCGTACCGATGCGAGGCCGAAGGCCGAGCCCCAGCTGCGAGGCCGAAGGCCGAGCAGCAGTACTCGAACGGTGCAAGGCGAGGCCGAAGGCCGAGCCTTGCAGCGGTCGAGTACAATGACACACAATCAAAGTCGGATAGATCACATTAGCGAGGCCGAAGGCCGAGTTTACGACCGCGAGGCCGAAGGCCGAGCCGCACCGGGGCGAGGCCGTCAGGCCGAGCCACGGTGCGTACAGGACTACTCGACTGATGCGAGGCGAGGCCGAAGGCCGAGCCTTGCACCGGTAGAGTACGAAAACTGCGATTTAAACAGACTGCTTGACCGAATAAACTGCGGAATCGAAACGTAGGGCACCACAAAATCAGGGCACCCCGACTACAGGGCACCGCGGGCCGCTTGCGGCCCGCGCACCGCCCAAAATACTAGTCATACTATATAAAGTTAAACTACCACTGACTGACTGACTGACTGACATAGAGAAACCTAAAGGGTATAAGGAGGGGTAGGGGGGGAAAAGTGAATATGGGGTCGTGTAGGGGTTGGCTCAGAGGGCCCGGGAAAAATCCGAAATTGGCGAAAAGTCGAACCCTGATGGTGGTATGCCCTCGTATCTCGGAAACCAAAAAAATTTTTACTAAAGCACTTGAACTAATATTTCAGCAAACCTTGGGAACTTTCACGAGAAATCAAAAAAAAAATGGCCGCCATACAAAAAAAAAAAATTCCATACAAAATTGAAAAGTGAATAACATTTGAAGTCAAATAGGTCACATTAGCGAGGCCGAAGGCCGAGCCCCAGCTGCGAGGCCGAAGGCCGAGCAGCAGTACTCGAACGGTGCAAGGCGAGGCCGAAGGCCGAGCCTTGCAGCGTTCGAGTACAACTATATTTGAAGTCGAATAGGTCACATTAGCGAGGCCGAAGGCCGAGCCCCCAACCGCGAGGCCGAAGGCCGAGCCCCAGCTGCGAGGCCGAAGGCCGAGCAGCAGTACTCGAACGGTGCAAGGCGAGGCCGAAGGCCGAGCCTTGCAGCGGTCGAGTACAACCACACACAAACAACTTCAGGGCACCCCAACTTCAGGGCACCCCGACTTCAGGGCACCCACAAACGCGGGCCGCTTGCGGCCCGCGCACCGCCCAAAATACTAGTCATATTATATAAAGTTAAACTACCACTGACTCACTGACTCACTCACTGACTGACATAGAGAAACCTTAAGGGTACTTCCGGGGGTGGGGGGGATAAAGTGGATATGGGGTCATGGAGGGGTGGGTCCACAACCTCCGGGAAAAATCCGAAATTGGAACATCTCCCTACCCTGATGGTCGTATGCCCTGGTATCTCGGAAACTAAAAAAAAATTTTCTAAAGCAGTTGAACTAAAGTTGTAGAGAACCCTGGGACGTTTCAGGGGAAGTTGGAAAAAACATGGCTCCCGAAGAAAAAAACATGGCCGCCATACAAAATTGAAACGTCAAATACTCGGAAACGGTACGACTTGGATGGGGAGTGTTTGACCAAATGTCATAGGGAATCGGGAGAGCTACCTGGAGGGGGTGACGAAAATTCAAGATGGCGGATTCAAGATGGCGGCCAAATTTCAAAATGGTCCGAGAGGTCTGATTTTTTGCATCCGGGGGTTTTTGGGGTCCCCGATTCTAATAATGAAAAAATATTTTGGAAAAGTTTTTTTTTTAATATGGCTGCCATACATTCGATTTTTTTTATACATTTTGGGGGTCGCTTTCGAGCGAATAGGGCGAGGCCGGAGGCCTCGCATCACACTCGCGAGGCCGAAGGCCGAGCCCCAGCTGCGAGGCCGAAGGCCGAGCAGCCCTACTCGGCCGGTGGAAGGTGAGGCCGAAGGCCGAGCCTTGCAGCGGCCGAGTACAATGACACACAATCAAAGTCGGATAGGTCATACTAGCGAGGCCGAAGGCCGAGCCTACGACCGCGAGGCCGAAGGCCGAGCCGCACCGGGGCGAGGCCGTAAGGCCGAGCCACGGTGCGTATAGGACTACTCGACCGATGCGAGGCGAGGCCGAAGGCCGAGCCTTGCACCGGTAGAGTACAATAATTATGCTCTCCGACCTACTTACCAAGACGAATTTACTGCGGATTCGAAACGTAGGGCCACAAGGGTCCATTGGCGCCTGACCGCGGGCCGCTTGCGGCCCGCGCACCGCCCAAAATACTAGTCATCATACTATATAAAGTTATCATCATTATTACACTATATAAAGTTAAACTACCACTGACTGACTGACTGACTGACATAGAGAAACCTTAAGGGTACTTCCGGGGGTGGGAGGGGAAAAGTGGATATGGGGTCGTGTAGGGGTTGGGTCAGAGGGCCCGGGAAAAATCCGAAATTGGAACTTCTCCCTACCCTGATGGTGGTATGCCCCCGTATCTCGGAAACCAAAAAAAAATTTACTAAAGCACTTGAACTAAAAGTGAAGGCAATCTTGGGAATTTTCAGAAGCAAAAAAAAAAAAGATGGCCGCCATACAAAAAAAAAAATTCCATACAAAATTGAAACGTGAATAACTCGGAAACTATTCAAGTTTTAGATAGTCTGCTTGAACAAATGTCATAGGGGATCGGGGGGGCTACCAGGTGGGGGTCATAAAAATCCAAGATGGCGGATTCAAAATGGCGGCCAAATTTCATAATGGTCCGAGAGGTCTGATTTTTTGCATCCGGGGGTTTTTGGGGTATCTGATTCTATTTCTGAAATAAAATTTTGAAAAAGTGTTTTTTTTAATATGGCTGCCATACATTCGAATTTTTACATACACGGCGAAACCTAAAGGGTACAAGGGAAGGTGAGGGGGGAAAAGTGAATATAGGGTCGTATAAGGGGTGTTTCACAGTCTCCGAAGAAATTCCGAAATTGCAACAAATACCTACTCTGATGGTGGTATGCCCTGGTATCTCAGAAACGGTGCATATTTTTGGTAGAGCGCTTGAACTAATATTTTAGCAACTCTTAGAATCTTTCAGGAGAAATAAAAAAAAAACATGACTCCCATACAAAAAAAAATTCTCCATACAAAATTGATACGTGAATAACTCGGAAACGTTAAGTATTTTAGGGAGTGCGTTTGAACAAATGTCATAGGGAATTGGAAGGGCTACGTGGTGGGGGTAAAAAAAATCCAAGATGGCGGATTCAAAATGGTGGCCAAATTTCAAAATGGTCCGGGAAATCTGAATTTTTGCATCCGGGAGTTTTTGGAGTCCCCGATTCCATTTTTGAAAAAATATTTTGGAAAAGTTTTTTTTTTTATATGGCTGCCATACAATGGTTTTTTTTCAGATACAGAGAAACCTAAATGGTACAAGGGGGGTGGGGGGGGGGAGAAAGTGAATACAGGGTCGTGTAGAAGTTGGTTCAGAGGGCCCGGGAAAAATCCGAAATTGGCGAAAAGTCAAACCCTGATGGTGGTATGCCCTCGTATCTCGGAAACCAAAAAAATTTTTACGGAAGCACTTGAACTAAAAATGTAGGCAATCTTGGGAGTTTTCAGAAGAAATAAAAAAAAAGATGGCCGCCATACAAAAAAAAATCCATACAAAATCGAAACGTGAATAACTTGGAAAACTATATTTGAAGTCGGGATAGGACACATTAGCGATGCCGAAGGCCGAGCCCCCAATCGCGAGGCCGCAGGCCGAGCCCACCGATGCGAGGCCGCAGGCCGAGCCCCAGCTGCGAGGCCGAAGGCCGAGCAGCAGCACTCGAACGGTGCAAGGCGAGGCCGAAGGCCGAGCCTTGCAGCGTTCGAGTACAACTATATTTGAAGTCGAATAGGTCACAATAGCGAGGCCGGAGGCCGAGCCCCCAACCGCGAGGCCGCAGGCCGAGCTTACCGATGCGAGGCCGAAGGCCGAGCAGCAGTACTCGAACGGTGCAAGGCGAGGCCGAAGGCCGAGCCTTGCACCGTTCGAGTACAACCAGACACAATCAAAGTCGGACAGATCACATTAGCGAAGCCGAAGGCCGAGCCCCCAACCGCGAGGCCGAAGGCCGAGCTCACTAATGCGAGGCCGACCTACTCGTACTGACGCAGACGAATTTCATGCGGAATCGAAACGTAGGGCACTCCAAAGTCCGAGCACCCCGACTTCAGGGCACCCCGTTTTAAGGGCACCCCGACTTCAGGGCACCCCGACTTCAGGGCACCCACAAACGCGGGCCGCTTGCGGCCCGCGCACCGCCCAAAATACTAGTTACACTATATAAAGTTAAACTACCACTGACTGACTGACTGACTGACATAGAGAAACCTTAAGGGTACTTCCGGGGGTGGGAGGGGAAAAGTGGATATGGGGTCGTGTAGGGGTTGGGTCAGAGGGCCCGGGAAAAATCCGAAATTGGAACTTCTCCCTACCCTGATGGTGGTATGCCCCCGTATCTCGGAAACCAAAAACATTTTTACGAAAGCACTTGAACTAAAAATGAAGGCAATCTTGGGAATTTTCAGAAGCAATAAAAAAAAAGATGGCCGCCATACAAAAAAAAAAATTCCATACAAAATTGAAACGTGAATAACTCGGAAACGGTTAAAGTTTTAGATAGTCTGCTTGAACAAATGTTATAGGGAATCGGGGGGGCTACCAGGTGGTGGTCATAAAAATCCAAGATGGCGGATTCAAAATGGCGACCAAATTTCAAAATGGTCCGAGAGGTTTGATTTTTTGCATTCGGGGGTTTTTGGGGTATCTGATTCTATTTCTGAAATAAAATTTTGAAAAAGTGTTTTTTTTAATATGGCTGCCATACATTCAAATTTTTCCATACACGGCGAAACCTAAAGGGTACAAGGGGGGGTGGAGGGGGAAAAGTGAATATAGGATCGTATAAGGGGTGTTTCACAGTCTCTGAAGAAAATCCGAAATTGGAACAATTACCTACTCTGATGGTGGTATGCCCTGGTATCTTAGAAACGGTGCTTATTTTTGGTAGAGCGCTTGAACTAATATTTTAGCAACTCTTGGGACCTTTCAAGAGAAATAAAAAAAAAACATGACTCCCATACAAAAAAAAATTCTCCATACAAAATTGATACGTGAATAACTCGGAAACGTTAAGTTTTTTAGGGAGTGAGATTGAACAAATGTCATAGGGAATTGGAAGGGCTACCTGGTGGGGGTAAAAAAAATCCAAGATGGCGGATTCAAAATGGCGGCCAAATTTCAAAATGGTCGGAAAGGTCTGATCTTTTGTATCTGGGGGTTTTTGGGGACCCCGATTCCAATTATGAAAATAATTTTTGAAAAAAAAAAATTAACATGCTGCGAGGCCGAAGGCCGAGCAGCAGTACTCGAACGGTGCAAGGCGAGGCCGAAGGCCGAGCCTTGCAGGGTTCGAGTACAACTAAATTTGAAGTCGAATAGGTCACATTAGCGAGGCCGAAGGCCGAGCCCCCAATCGCGAGGCCGCAGGCCGAGCGTACCGATGCGAGGCCGAAGGCCGAGCCCCAGCTGCGAGGCCGAAGGCCGAGCAGCAGTACTCGAACGGTGCAAGGCGAGGCCGAAGGCCGAGCCTTGCAGCGGTCGAGTACAATGACACACAATCAAAGTCGGATAGATCACATTAGCGAGGCCGAAGGCCGAGTTTACGACCGCGAGGCCGAAGGCCGAGCCGCACCGGGGCGAGGCCGTCAGGCCGAGCCACGGTGCGTACAGGACTACTCGACTGATGCGAGGCGAGGCCGAAGGCCGAGCCTTGCACCGGTAGAGTACGAAAACTGCGATTTAAACAGACTGCTTGACCGAATAAACTGCGGAATCGAAACGTAGGGCACCACAAAATCAGGGCACCCCGACTACAGGGCACCGCGGGCCGCTTGCGGCCCGCGCACCGCCCAAAATACTAGTCATACTATATAAAGTTAAACTACCACTGACTGACTGACTGACTGACATAGAGAAACCTAAAGGGTATAAGGAGGGGTAGGGGGGGAAAAGTGAATATGGGGTCGTGTAGGGGTTGGCTCAGAGGGCCCGGGAAAAATCCGAAATTGGCGAAAAGTCGAACCCTGATGGTGGTATGCCCTCGTATCTCGGAAACCAAAAAAATTTTTACTAAAGCACTTGAACTAATATTTCAGCAAACCTTGGGAACTTTCACGAGAAATCAAAAAAAAAATGGCCGCCATACAAAAAAAAAAAATTCCATACAAAATTGAAAAGTGAATAACATTTGAAGTCAAATAGGTCACATTAGCGAGGCCGAAGGCCGAGCCCCAGCTGCGAGGCCGAAGGCCGAGCAGCAGTACTCGAACGGTGCAAGGCGAGGCCGAAGGCCGAGCCTTGCAGCGTTCGAGTACAACTATATTTGAAGTCGAATAGGTCACATTAGCGAGGCCGAAGGCCGAGCCCCCAATCGCGAGGCCGCAGGCCGAGCCCCAGCTGCGAGGCCGAAGGCCGAGCAGCAGTACCCGAACGGTGCAAGGCGAGGCCGAAGGCCGAGCCTTGCAGCGTTCGAGTACAACTATATTTGAAGTCGAATAGGTCACAGTAGCGAGGCCGAAGGCCGAGCTCCCAATCGCGAGGCCGCAGGCCGAGCCCCAGCTTCGAGGCCGAAGGCTGAGCAGCAGTACCCGAACGGTGCAAGGCGAGGCCGAAGGCCGAGCCTTGCAGCGTTCGAGTACAACTATATTTGAACTCGAATAGGTCACATTAGCGAGGCCGAAGGCCGAGCCCCCAACCGCGAGGCCGAAGGCCGAGCCCCAGCTGCGAGGCCGAAGGCCGAGCAGCAGTACTCGAACGGTGCAAGGCGAGGCCGAAGGCCGAGCCTTGCAGCGGTCGAGTACAACCACACACAAACAACTTCAGGGCACCCCAACTTCAGGGCACCCCGACTTCAGGGCACCCACAAACGCGGGCCGCTTGCGGCCCGCGCACCGCCCAAAATACTAGTTACACTATATAAAGTTAAACTACCACTGACTCACTCACTGACTCACTGACATAGAGAAACCTTAAGGGTACTTCCGGGGGTGGGAGGGGAAAAGTGAATATGGGGTCGTGTAGGGGTTGGTCCAGAGGGCCCGGGAAAAATCCGAAATTGGCGAAAAGTCAAACCCTGATGGTGGTATGCCCTCGTATCTCGGAAACTAAAAATATTTTTACTAAAGCACTTGAACTAATATTTCAGCAAACCTTGGGAACTTTCAGGAAAAAAAAAAAAAAAAATGGCCGCCATACAAAAAAAAAAATTACATACAAAATTGAAACGTGAATAACTTAGAAAACTATATTTGAAGTCGAATAGGTCACATTAGCGAGGCCGAAGGCCGAGCCATCAACCGCGAGGCCGAAGGCCGAGCCCCAGCTGCGAGGCCGAAGGCCGAGCAGCAGTACTCGAACGGTGCAAGGCGAGGCCGAAGGCCGAGCCTTGCAGCGTTCGAGTACAACTATATTTGAAGTCGAATAGGTCACATTAGCGAGGCCGAAGGCCGAGCCCCCAACCGCGAGGCCGAAGGCCGAGCCCCAGCTGCGAGGCCGAAGGCCGAGCCCCAGCTGCGAGGCCGAAGGCCGAGCAGCAGTACTCGAACGGTGCAAGGCGAGGCCGAAGGCCGAGCCTTGCAGCGTTCGAGTACAACTATATTTGAAGTCGAATAGGTCACATTAGCGAGGCCGAAGGCCGAGCCCCCAACCGCGAGGCCGCAGGCCGAGCCCCACCTGCGAGGCCGAAGGCCGAGCAGCAGTACTCAGTACAAGTACGCAGTACTCAGTACTCAGTACAACTATATTCGAAGCCAGATAGGTCACACTTGCGAGGCCGGAGGCCGAGCCCACAGATGCGAGTCCGAAGGTCGAGCTCCAGCTGCGAGGCCGAAGGCCGAGCAGCAGTACTCGAACGGTGCAAGGCGAGGCCGAAGGCCGAGCCTTGCAGCGGTCGAGTACAACCACACACAATCAACTTCAGGGCACCCCAACTTCAGGGCACCCCGACTTCAGGGCACCCACAAACGCGGGCCGCTTGCGGCCCGCGCACCGCCCAAAATACTAGTTACACTATATAAAGTTAAACTACCACTGACTGACTGACTGACTGACATAGAGAAACCTTAAGGGTACTTCCGGGGGTGGGAGGGGAAAAGTGGATATGGGGTCGTGTAGGGGTTGGGTCAGAGGGCCCGGGAAAAATCCGAAATTGGAACTTCTCCCTACCCTGATGGTGGTATGCCCCCGTATCTCGGAAACCAAAAACATTTTTACGAAAGCACTTGAACTAAAAATGAAGGCAATCTTGGGAATTTTCAGAAGCAATAAAAAAAAAGATGGCCGCCATACAAAAAAAAAAATTCCATACAAAATTGAAACGTGAATAACTCGGAAACGGTTAAAGTTTTAGATAGTCTGCTTGAACAAATGTTATAGGGAATCGGGGGGGCTACCAGGTGGTGGTCATAAAAATCCAAGATGGCGGATTCAAAATGGCGACCAAATTTCAAAATGGTCCGAGAGGTTTGATTTTTTGCATTCGGGGGTTTTTGGGGTATCTGATTCTATTTCTGAAATAAAATTTTGAAAAAGTGTTTTTTTTAATATGGCTGCCATACATTCAAATTTTTCCATACACGGCGAAACCTAAAGGGTACAAGGGGGGGTGGAGGGGGAAAAGTGAATATAGGATCGTATAAGGGGTGTTTCACAGTCTCTGAAGAAAATCCGAAATTGGAACAATTACCTACTCTGATGGTGGTATGCCCTGGTATCTTAGAAACGGTGCTTATTTTTGGTAGAGCGCTTGAACTAATATTTTAGCAACTCTTGGGACCTTTCAAGAGAAATAAAAAAAAAACATGACTCCCATACAAAAAAAAATTCTCCATACAAAATTGATACGTGAATAACTCGGAAACGTTAAGTTTTTTAGGGAGTGAGATTGAACAAATGTCATAGGGAATTGGAAGGGCTACCTGGTGGGGGTAAAAAAAATCCAAGATGGCGGATTCAAAATGGCGGCCAAATTTCAAAATGGTCGGAAAGGTCTGATCTTTTGTATCTGGGGGTTTTTGGGGACCCCGATTCCAATTATGAAAATAATTTTTGAAAAAAAAAAATTAACATGCTGCGAGGCCGAAGGCCGAGCAGCAGTACTCGAACGGTGCAAGGCGAGGCCGAAGGCCGAGCCTTGCAGGGTTCGAGTACAACTAAATTTGAAGTCGAATAGGTCACATTAGCGAGGCCGAAGGCCGAGCCCCCAATCGCGAGGCCGCAGGCCGAGCGTACCGATGCGAGGCCGAAGGCCGAGCCCCAGCTGCGAGGCCGAAGGCCGAGCAGCAGTACTCGAACGGTGCAAGGCGAGGCCGAAGGCCGAGCCTTGCAGCGGTCGAGTACAATGACACACAATCAAAGTCGGATAGATCACATTAGCGAGGCCGAAGGCCGAGTTTACGACCGCGAGGCCGAAGGCCGAGCCGCACCGGGGCGAGGCCGTCAGGCCGAGCCACGGTGCGTACAGGACTACTCGACTGATGCGAGGCGAGGCCGAAGGCCGAGCCTTGCACCGGTAGAGTACGAAAACTGCGATTTAAACAGACTGCTTGACCGAATAAACTGCGGAATCGAAACGTAGGGCACCACAAAATCAGGGCACCCCGACTACAGGGCACCGCGGGCCGCTTGCGGCCCGCGCACCGCCCAAAATACTAGTTACACTATATAAAGTTAAACTACCACTGACTGACTGACTGACTGACATAGAGAAACCTTAAGGGTACTTCCGGGGGTGGGAGGGGAAAAGTGGATATGGGGTCGTGTAGGGGTTGGGTCAGAGGGCCCGGGAAAAATCCGAAATTGGAACTTCTCCCTACCCTGATGGTGGTATGCCCCCGTATCTCGGAAACCAAAAACATTTTTACGAAAGCACTTGAACTAAAAATGAAGGCAATCTTGGGAATTTTCAGAAGCAATAAAAAAAAAGATGGCCGCCATACAAAAAAAAAAATTCCATACAAAATTGAAACGTGAATAACTCGGAAACGGTTAAAGTTTTAGATAGTCTGCTTGAACAAATGTTATAGGGAATCGGGGGGGCTACCAGGTGGTGGTCATAAAAATCCAAGATGGCGGATTCAAAATGGCGACCAAATTTCAAAATGGTCCGAGAGGTTTGATTTTTTGCATTCGGGGGTTTTTGGGGTATCTGATTCTATTTCTGAAATAAAATTTTGAAAAAGTGTTTTTTTTAATATGGCTGCCATACATTCAAATTTTTCCATACACGGCGAAACCTAAAGGGTACAAGGGGGGGTGGAGGGGGAAAAGTGAATATAGGATCGTATAAGGGGTGTTTCACAGTCTCTGAAGAAAATCCGAAATTGGAACAATTACCTACTCTGATGGTGGTATGCCCTGGTATCTTAGAAACGGTGCTTATTTTTGGTAGAGCGCTTGAACTAATATTTTAGCAACTCTTGGGACCTTTCAAGAGAAATAAAAAAAAAACATGACTCCCATACAAAAAAAAATTCTCCATACAAAATTGATACGTGAATAACTCGGAAACGTTAAGTTTTTTAGGGAGTGAGATTGAACAAATGTCATAGGGAATTGGAAGGGCTACCTGGTGGGGGTAAAAAAAATCCAAGATGGCGGATTCAAAATGGCGGCCAAATTTCAAAATGGTCGGAAAGGTCTGATCTTTTGTATCTGGGGGTTTTTGGGGACCCCGATTCCAATTATGAAAATAATTTTTGAAAAAAAAAAATTAACATGCTGCGAGGCCGAAGGCCGAGCAGCAGTACTCGAACGGTGCAAGGCGAGGCCGAAGGCCGAGCCTTGCAGGGTTCGAGTACAACTAAATTTGAAGTCGAATAGGTCACATTAGCGAGGCCGAAGGCCGAGCCCCCAATCGCGAGGCCGCAGGCCGAGCGTACCGATGCGAGGCCGAAGGCCGAGCCCCAGCTGCGAGGCCGAAGGCCGAGCAGCAGTACTCGAACGGTGCAAGGCGAGGCCGAAGGCCGAGCCTTGCAGCGGTCGAGTACAATGACACACAATCAAAGTCGGATAGATCACATTAGCGAGGCCGAAGGCCGAGTTTACGACCGCGAGGCCGAAGGCCGAGCCGCACCGGGGCGAGGCCGTCAGGCCGAGCCACGGTGCGTACAGGACTACTCGACTGATGCGAGGCGAGGCCGAAGGCCGAGCCTTGCACCGGTAGAGTACGAAAACTGCGATTTAAACAGACTGCTTGACCGAATAAACTGCGGAATCGAAACGTAGGGCACCACAAAATCAGGGCACCCCGACTACAGGGCACCGCGGGCCGCTTGCGGCCCGCGCACCGCCCAAAATACTAGTTACACTATATAAAGTTAAACTACCACTGACTGACTGACTGACTGACATAGAGAAACCTTAAGGGTACTTCCGGGGGTGGGAGGGGAAAAGTGGATATGGGGTCGTGTAGGGGTTGGGTCAGAGGGCCCGGGAAAAATCCGAAATTGGAACTTCTCCCTACCCTGATGGTGGTATGCCCCCGTATCTCGGAAACCAAAAACATTTTTACGAAAGCACTTGAACTAAAAATGAAGGCAATCTTGGGAATTTTCAGAAGCAATAAAAAAAAAGATGGCCGCCATACAAAAAAAAAAATTCCATACAAAATTGAAACGTGAATAACTCGGAAACGGTTAAAGTTTTAGATAGTCTGCTTGAACAAATGTCATAGGGGATCGGGGGGGCTACCAGGTGGGGGTCATAAAAATCCAAGATGGCGGATTCAAAATGGCGGCCAAATTTCAAAATGGTCCGAGGATTCTGATTTTTTGCATCCGGGGGTTTTTGGGGTATCTGATTCCATTTCTGAAATAAAATTTTGAAAAAGTGTTTTTTTTAATATGGCTGCCATACATTCAAATTTTTCCATACACGGCGAAACCTAAAGGGTACAAGGGGGGGTGGGGGGGGAAAAGTGAATATAAGGTCGTATAAGGGGTGTTTCACAGTCTCCGAAGAAAATCCGAAATTGGAACAATTACCTACTCTGATGGTGGTATGCCCTGGTATCTCAGAAACGGTGCTTATTTTTGGTAGAGCGCTTGAACTAATATTTTAGCAACTCTTGGGACCTTTCAGGAGAAATAAGAAAAAACATGACTCCCATACAAAAAAAAATTCTCCATACAAAATTGATACGTGAATAACTCGGAAACGTTAAGTTTTATAGGGAGTGCGTTTGAACAAATGTCATAGGGAATTGAAAGGGCTACCAGGTGGGGATAAAAAAAAACCAAGATGGCGGCCAAATTTCAAAATGGTCGGAGAGGTCTGATTTTTGTATCTGGGGGTTTTTGGGGACCCCGATTAAAGTTATGAAAATAAATTTTGAAAAGAAAAAAAATTAACATAGCTGCCATATTGCTCGATTTTTTTCATACATTTTAGGGGTCGCCGCAGAATGACTTTTCGCAGATACTTGCGAGGCCGAAGGCCGAGCAGCAGCACTCGAACGGTGCAAGGCGAGGCCGAAGGCCGAGCCTTGCAGCGTTCGAGTACAACTATATTTGAAGTCGAATAGGTCACATTAGCGAGGCCGAAGGCCGAGTCCCCAACCGCGAGGCCGCAGGCCGAGCTTACCGATGCGAGGCCGGAGGCCGAGCCCCAGCAGTACTCGAACGGTGCAAGGCGAGGCCGAAGGCCGAGCCTTGCAGCGGTCGAGTACAACCAGACACAATCAAAGTCGGACAGATCACATTAGCGAGGCCGAAGGCCGAGCCCCCAACCGCGAGGCCGACCTACTCGTACTGACGCAGACGAATTTCATGCGGAATCGAAAACGGTGCAAGGCGAGGCCGAAGGCCGAGCCTTGCAGCGGTCGAGTACAACCACACACAATCAACTTCAGGGCACCCCGACTTCAGGGCACCCACAAACGCGGGCCGCTTGCGGCCCGCGCACCGCCCAAAATACTAGTTATACTATATAAAGTTGAATTACCACTCACTCACTGACTCACTGACTGACTGACATAGAGAAACCTAAAGGGTATACGCCGGGGTGGGGGGGATAAAGTGGACACGGGGTCGTGGAGGGGTGGGTCCACAACCTCCGGGAAAAATCCGAAATTGGAACATCTCCCTACCCTGATGGTCGTATGCCCTGGTATCTCGGAAACTAAAAAAAAATTTTCTAAAGCAGTTGAACTAAAGTTGTAGAGAACCCTGGGACGTTTCAGGGGAAGTTGAAAAAAACATGGCTCCCGAAGAAAAAAACATGGCCGCCATACAAAATTGAAAATAAAATAACTCGAAAACTGTACGACTTGGATGGGGAGTGTTTGACCAAATGTCATAGGGAATCGGGAGGGCTACCTGGTGGGGGTGACGAAAATTCAAGATGGCGGATTCAAGATGGCGGCCAAATTTCAAAATGGTCCGAGAGGTCTGATTTTTTGCATCCGGGGGTTTTTGGGGTCCCCGATTCTATTTTTGAAAAAATATTTTGGAAAAGTTTTTTTTTTAATATGGCTGCCATACATTCGATTTTTTTCATACATTTCGGGGGCCGCCGCAAAGTCACTTGGGCGAGGCCGCAGGCCTCGCATCACACTTGCGAGGCCGAAGGCCGAGCCCCAGCTGCGAGGCCGAAGGCCGAGCAGCCCCACTCGGCCGGTGCAAGGTGAGGCCGAAGGCCGAGCCTTGCAGCGGCCGAGTACAATGACACACAATCAAAGTCGGATAGGTCATACTAGCGAGGCCGAAGGCCGAGCGTACGACCGCGAGGCCGAAGGCCGAGCCGCACCGGGGCGAGGCCGTAAGGCCGAGCCACGGTGCGTATAGGACTACTCGACCGATGCGAGGCGAGGCCGAAGGCCGAGCCTTGCACCGGTAGAGTACAAATAAATGCGAATTAAACAGACTGCATGATCGAACAAACTGCGGAATCGAAACGTAGGGCCACAAGGGTCCATTGGCGCCTGACCGCGGGCCGCTTGCGGCCCGCGCACCGCCCAAAATACTAGTTATACTATATAAAGTTGAATTACCACTGACTCACTGACTCACTGACTGACTGACATAGAGAAACCTAAAGGGTATACGCAGGGGTGGGGGGGATAAAGTGGATACGGGGTCGTGGAGGGTTGGGTCCACAACCTCTGGGAAAAATCCGAAATTGGAACATCTCCCTACCCTGATGGTCTTATGCTCTGGTATCTCGGAAACCAAAAAAAAATTTACTAAAGCACTTGAACTAAAGTTGTAGGGAAACCTGGGACGTTTCAGGGGAAGTTGAAAAAAACATGGCTCCCGAAGAAAAAAACATGGCCGCCATACAAAATTGAAACGTCAATTTCTCGGAAACGGTACGACTTGGGTGGGGAGTGTTTGACCAAATGTCATAGGGAATCGGGAGAGCTACCTGGTGGGGATGACGAAAATTCAAGATGGCGGATTCAAGATGGCGGCCAAATTTCAAAATGGTCCGAGAGGTCTGATTTTTTGCATCCGGGGGTTTTTTGGGTCCCCGATTCTAATAATGAAAAAATATTTTGGAAAAGTTTTTTTTTTAATATGGCTGCCATACATTCGATTTTTTTCATACATTTTGGGGGTCGCTTCCGAGCGAATAGGGCGAGGCCGGAGGCCTCGCATCACACTAGCGAGGCCGAAGGCCGAGCCCCAGCTGCGAGGCCGAAGGCCGAGCAGCCCCACTCGGCCGGTGCAAGGTGAGGCCGAAGGCCGAGCCTTGCAGCGGCCGAGTACAATGACACACAATCAAAGTCGGATAGGTCATACTAGCGAGGCCGACGGCCGAGCCTACGACCGCGAGGCCGAAGGCCGAGCCGCACCGGGGCGAGGCCGTCAGGCCGAGCCACGGTGCGTATAGGACTACTCGATCGATGCAAGGTGAGGCCGAAGGCCGAATCTTGCAGCGGTCGAGTACGATTACTGCGAAATAAGCAGAGTACGTTACCGAATAAACTGCGGAATCGTAACGTAGGGCCACAAGGGTCCATTGGCGCCTGACCGCGGGCCGCTTGCGGCCCGCGCACCGCCCAAAATACTAGTCATACTATATAAAGTTAAACTACCACTGACTGACTGACTGACTGACATAGAGAAACCTAAAGGGTATAAGGAGGGGTAGGGGGGGAAAAGTGAATATGGGGTCGTGTAGGGGTTGGCTCAGAGGGCCCGGGAAAAATCCGAAATTGGCGAAAAGTCGAACCCTGATGGTGGTATGCCCTCGTATCTCGGAAACCAAAAAAATTTTTACTAAAGCACTTGAACTAATATTTCAGCAAACCTTGGGAACTTTCACGAGAAATCAAAAAAAAAATGGCCGCCATACAAAAAAAAAAAATTCCATACAAAATTGAAAAGTGAATAACATTTGAAGTCAAATAGGTCACATTAGCGAGGCCGAAGGCCGAGCCCCAGCTGCGAGGCCGAAGGCCGAGCAGCAGTACTCGAACGGTGCAAGGCGAGGCCGAAGGCCGAGCCTTGCAGCGTTCGAGTACAACTATATTTGAAGTCGAATAGGTCACATTAGCGAGGCCGAAGGCCGAGCCCCCAATCGCGAGGCCGCAGGCCGAGCCCCAGCTGCGAGGCCGAAGGCCGAGCAGCAGTACCCGAACGGTGCAAGGCGAGGCCGAAGGCCGAGCCTTGCAGCGTTCGAGTACAACTATATTTGAAGTCGAATAGGTCACAGTAGCGAGGCCGAAGGCCGAGCTCCCAATCGCGAGGCCGCAGGCCGAGCCCCAGCTTCGAGGCCGAAGGCTGAGCAGCAGTACCCGAACGGTGCAAGGCGAGGCCGAAGGCCGAGCCTTGCAGCGTTCGAGTACAACTATATTTGAACTCGAATAGGTCACATTAGCGAGGCCGAAGGCCGAGCCCCCAACCGCGAGGCCGAAGGCCGAGCCCCAGCTGCGAGGCCGAAGGCCGAGCAGCAGTACTCGAACGGTGCAAGGCGAGGCCGAAGGCCGAGCCTTGCAGCGGTCGAGTACAACCACACACAAACAACTTCAGGGCACCCCAACTTCAGGGCACCCCGACTTCAGGGCACCCACAAACGCGGGCCGCTTGCGGCCCGCGCACCGCCCAAAATACTAGTCATACTATATAAAGTTAAACTACCACTGACTGACTGACTGACTGACATAGAGAAACCTAAAGGGTATAAGGAGGGGTAGGGGGGGAAAAGTGAATATGGGGTCGTGTAGGGGTTGGCTCAGAGGGCCCGGGAAAAATCCGAAATTGGCGAAAAGTCGAACCCTGATGGTGGTATGCCCTCGTATCTCGGAAACCAAAAAAATTTTTACTAAAGCACTTGAACTAATATTTCAGCAAACCTTGGGAACTTTCACGAGAAATCAAAAAAAAAATGGCCGCCATACAAAAAAAAAAAATTCCATACAAAATTGAAAAGTGAATAACATTTGAAGTCAAATAGGTCACATTAGCGAGGCCGAAGGCCGAGCCCCAGCTGCGAGGCCGAAGGCCGAGCAGCAGTACTCGAACGGTGCAAGGCGAGGCCGAAGGCCGAGCCTTGCAGCGTTCGAGTACAACTATATTTGAAGTCGAATAGGTCACATTAGCGAGGCCGAAGGCCGAGCCCCCAATCGCGAGGCCGCAGGCCGAGCCCCAGCTGCGAGGCCGAAGGCCGAGCAGCAGTACCCGAACGGTGCAAGGCGAGGCCGAAGGCCGAGCCTTGCAGCGTTCGAGTACAACTATATTTGAAGTCGAATAGGTCACAGTAGCGAGGCCGAAGGCCGAGCTCCCAATCGCGAGGCCGCAGGCCGAGCCCCAGCTTCGAGGCCGAAGGCTGAGCAGCAGTACCCGAACGGTGCAAGGCGAGGCCGAAGGCCGAGCCTTGCAGCGTTCGAGTACAACTATATTTGAACTCGAATAGGTCACATTAGCGAGGCCGAAGGCCGAGCCCCCAACCGCGAGGCCGAAGGCCGAGCCCCAGCTGCGAGGCCGAAGGCCGAGCAGCAGTACTCGAACGGTGCAAGGCGAGGCCGAAGGCCGAGCCTTGCAGCGGTCGAGTACAACCACACACAAACAACTTCAGGGCACCCCAACTTCAGGGCACCCCGACTTCAGGGCACCCACAAACGCGGGCCGCTTGCGGCCCGCGCACCGCCCAAAATACTAGTTACACTATATAAAGTTAAACTACCACTGACTGACTGACTGACTGACATAGAGAAACCTTAAGGGTACTTCCGGGGGTGGGAGGGGAAAAGTGGTTATGGGGTCGTGTAGGGGTTGGGTCAGAGGGCCCGGGAAAAATCCGAAATTGGAACTTCTCCCTACCCTGATGGTGGTATGCCCTCGTATCTCGGAAACCAAAAAAAAATTTACTAAAGCACTTGAACTAAAAGTGAAGGCAATCTTGGGAATTTTCAGAAGCAAAAAAAAAAAAGATGGCCGCCATACAAAAAAAAAAATTCCATACAAAATTGAAACGTGAATAACTCGGAAACTATTCAAGTTTTAGATAGTCTGCTTGAACAAATGTCATAGGGGATCGGGGGGGCTACCAGGTGGGGGTCATAAAAATCCAAGATGGCGGATTCAAAATGGCGGCCAAATTTCATAATGGTCCGAGAGGTCTGATTTTTTGCATCCGGGGGTTTTTGGGGTATCTGATTCTATTTCTGAAATAAAATTTTGAAAAAGTGTTTTTTTTAATATGGCTGCCATACATTCGAATTTTTACATACACGGCGAAACCTAAAGGGTACAAGGGAAGGTGAGGGGGGAAAAGTGAATATAGGGTCGTATAAGGGGTGTTTCACAGTCTCCGAAGAAATTCCGAAATTGCAACAAATACCTACTCTGATGGTGGTATGCCCTGGTATCTCAGAAACGGTGCATATTTTTGGTAGAGCGCTTGAACTAATATTTTAGCAACTCTTAGAACCTTTCAGGAGAAATAAAAAAAAAACATGACTCCCATACAAAAAAAAATTCTCCATACAAAATTGATACGTGAATAACTCGGAAACGTTAAGTATTTTAGGGAGTGCGTTTGAACAAATGTCATAGGGAATTGGAAGGGCTACGTGGTGGGGGTAAAAAAAATCCAAGATGGCGGATTCAAAATGGTGGCCAAATTTCAAAATGGTCCGGGAAATCTGATTTTTTGCATCCGGGAGTTTTTGGAGTCCCCGATTCCATTTTTGAAAAAATATTTTGGAAAAGTTTTTTCTTTTATATGGCTGCCATACAATGGTTTTTTTTCAGATACAGAGAAACCTAAATGGTACAAGGGGGGTGGGGGGGGGGGGGGGGAGAAAGTGAATACAGGGTCGTGTAGAAGTTGGTTCAGAGGGCCCGGGAAAAATCCGAAATTGGCGAAAAGTCAAACCCTGATGGTGGTATGCCCTCGTATCTCGGAAACCAAAAAAATTTTTACGGAAGCACTTGAACTAAAAATGTAGGCAATCTTGGGAGTTTTCAGAAGAAATAAAAAAAAAGATGGCCGCCATACAAAAAAAAATCCATACAAAATCGAAACGTGAATAACTTGGAAAACTATATTTGAAGTCGGGATAGGACACATTAGCGATGCCGAAGGCCGAGCCCCCAATCGCGAGGCCGCAGGCCGAGCCCACCGATGCGAGGCCGCAGGCCGAGCCCCAGCTGCGAGGCCGAAGGCCGAGCAGCAGCACTCGAACGGTGCAAGGCGAGGCCGAAGGCCGAGCCTTGCAGCGTTCGAGTACAACTATATTTGAAGTCGAATAGGTCACAATAGCGAGGCCGGAGGCCGAGCCCCCAACCGCGAGGCCGCAGGCCGAGCTTACCGATGCGAGGCCGAAGGCCGAGCAGCAGTACTCGAACGGTGCAAGGCGAGGCCGAAGGCCGAGCCTTGCAGCGGTCGAGTACAACCAGACACAATCAAAGTCGGACAGATCACATTAGCGAAGCCGAAGGCCGAGCCCCCAACCGCGAGGCCGAAGGCCGAGCTCACTAATGCGAGGCCGACCTACTCGTACTGACGCAGACGAATTTCATGCGGAATCGAAACGTAGGGCACTCCAAAGTCCGAGCACCCCGACTTCAGGGCACCCCGTTTTAAGGGCACCCCGACTTCAGGGCACCCCGACTTCAGGGCACCCACAAACGCGGGCCGCTTGCGGCCCGCGCACCGCCCAAAATACTAGTCATACTATATAAAGTTAAACTACCACTCACTCACTGACTGACTGACATAGAGAAACCTAAAGGGTATAAGGAGGGGTAGGGGGGGAAAAGTGAATACGGGGTCGTGTAGGGGTCGGTCTAGGGGGCCCGGGAAAAATCCGAAATTGGAACTTCTCCCTACCCTGATGGTGGTATGCCCTCGTATCTCGGAAAATAAAAATATTTTTACTAAAGCACTTAAACTAATTTTTGAATGAACCCTGGGAATTTTCAGAAGAAATAAAAAAAAACATGGCCGCCATACAAAAAAAAAAATTCCATACAAAATTGAAACGTGAATAACTCGGAAACGGTTGAAGTTTTAGATAGTCTGCTTGAACAAATGTTATAGGGAATCAAGGGGGCTACCAGGTGGAGGTCATAAAAATCCAAGATGGCGGATTCAAAATGGCGGCCAAATTTCAAAATGGTCCGAGAGGTCTGATTTTTTGCATCCGGGGGTTTTTGGGGTATCTTATTCCATTTCTGAAATAAAATTTGGAAAAAGTGTTTTTTTTAATATGGCTGCCATACAATGGTTTTTTTTCAGAATCAGAGAAACCTAAATGGTACAAGGAGGGGTGGGGGGGGAAAAGTGAATATAGCGTCGTATAAAGGGTAGCCCACAACTTCCGAAGAAAATCCGAAGTTGGAACATTTACCTATTCTGATGGTGGTATGCCCTGGTATGTCGGAAACGGTGCTTAGTTTTGGTAGAGCGCTTGAAGTAATATTTTAGCAACTCTTGGGACCTTTCAGGAGAAATAAGAAAAACCATGACTCCCATACAAAAAAAAATTCTCCATACAAAATTGATACGTGAATAACTCGGAAACGTTAAGTTTTTTTGGGAGTGCATTTGAACAAATGTCATAGGGAAATGGAAGGGCTACGTGGAGGGGGTAAAAAAAAATCCAAGATGGCGGATTCAAAATGGCGGCCAAATTTCAAAATGGTCCGGGAAATCTGATTTTTTGCATCCGGGAGTTTTTGGAGTCCCCGATTCCATTTTTGAAAAAATATTTTGGAAAAGTTTTTTTTTTAATATGGCTGCCATACAATGGTTTTTTTTCAGATACAGAGAAACCTAAATGGTACAAGGGGGGTGGGGGGGGGGGGGGGGGGGGGGGTCCGGGAAAAATCCGAAATTGGCGAAAAATCAAACCCTGATGGTGGTATGCCCACGTATCTCGGAAACCAAAAAAATTTTTACGGAAGCACTTGAACTAAAAATGAAGGCAATCTTGGGAGTTTTCAGAAGAAATAAAAAAAAAGATGGCCGCCATACAAAAAAAAATCCATACAAAATCGAAACGTGAATAACTTGGAAAACTATATTTGAAGTCGGGATAGGACACATTAGCGAGGCCGAAGGCCGAGCCCCCAATCGCGAGGCCGCAGGCCGAGCCCACCGATGCGAGGCCGTAGGCCGAGCCCCAGCTGCGAGGCCGAAGGCCGAGCAGCAGCACTCGAACGGTGCAAGGCGAGGCCGAAGGCCGAGCCTTGCAGCGTTCGAGTACAACTATAATTGAAGTCGAATAGGTCACATTAGCGAGGCCGAAGGCCGAGCCCCCAACCGCGAGGCCGCAGCTTACCGATGCGAGGCCGGAGGCCGAGACCCAGCTGCGAGGCCGAAGGCCGAGCAGTAATACTCGAACGGTGCAAGGCGAGGCCGAAGGCCGAGCCTTGCAGCGGTCGAGTACAACCAGACACAATCAAAGTCAGGCCGAGTCAACCGCGAGGCCGAAGGCCGAGCCCCCAACCGTGAGGCCGAAGGCCGAGCTCACTAATGCGAGGCCGACATACTCGTACTGACGCAGACGAATTTCATGCGGAATCGAAACGTAGGGCACTCCAAAGTCCGAGCACCCCGACTTCAGGGCACCCCGTTTTAAGGGCACCCCGACTTCAGGGCACCCCGACTTCAGGGCACCCACAAACGCGGGCCGCTTGCGGCCCGCGCACCGCCCAAAATACTAGTTATAATTATAATATTAGTCAATATTATACTAGCGACCGGCCCCGGCTTTACACGGTATCTATGGTCTCCGTGAAAACATATCTGACTGATGGTGAAAAGCTCATCCAAATCTGTGACGTGGTTTGAGCAGTTAGCGGATATACAGACAAAAAGAAGGACAGGCGCTGAAGGTTATACTGACTTTAGGTTATACTTTATGTAAAGAAGAGAAGTAAAGTTTATGGCCTGATTAGGTAGAGTAATTTGTTATCGTCAACCCTTCCAAGCCTATCACCGTCTCATCTAAGCTGGTGTGTCGCAGCGCAGTAGAGGTTTAAGTTTGACAGATCGTAGCTTTTTTTTAAATTCGTTTGTTTTTGTTTGTGCTAAATCCATTTATTTCCATGGCGGGGACGAACGGATTTGGATATTTGGTGGAGTATACTTAAGCTGTGTATCAAAAATAAACTTTTTATCCTGCTTTATATTTTTTTATGCTTTTCGGGCGTTAGTAGGATCCTTAGATTCTTCAGTGTCTTTGGCCGTGATGTTCTGTATGCTACATTTTACTCATTGCTTTTTTTATTGCTTAACATTTTTGATTCGATCTTGGTAAAAATTATTCCGTAAAATAGAGGTTACATAGTAGAGCGCAACTAGCCGCAAATCAGCTTATTTCGAGTGCCGCTAATTAAAACTAACTATGTGTTAAATGTTTGGTCTTTTGGTAGTTTGCCAGACTTGCATTAGGGAATAGACCAATATAGTGAGCTAATTGTAATTGATATTAATAATAATATTTTAATTTGTGACAAATTCGATAACGTAATTGATGATGAGGATTGATGGCTAGTAAAATATTTTAGGAATATTCTATGATGTCGCATCATCGATTTTTTAGCAGAGGGCAAACAATACGCGCATATATGTTCACACAATTAACTAATTAGTGCTTGCCGTCGGCTGGGTCCGAACCCACTCCCTCTGGCTTGAGATGTGGTCCTTCTCCAACTAGGCTACGAGTATCATCGTTCCTTTTGCACTAAAACTATAAAAAGGAAATATTTCATATTTTTGTAACGACTAAATTAAAAGCACGCATTATTCTGGCGCGTGGGGTAGCGATAATCGCTACCCCACGCGCCAGATTTCCAGTGAACACTGGTCATCAGGCAATCAGTCTGATTATAGGGCCAACTACTCAGCCTATAAATAAAGCCGTTCAAAGCCCGCTTCGCTCGCAGTGGAAGGCGTGCATTAGGCCTCTGCTGCAGTCTAGATTTTTTCCCTTGACATAATCTCAAACTACAAGTAAAAAGAATCCAATACTTTGTTAATAAAATAAACCAGAATTTAATATGATGTAACTTTTAAAAAGTAAAAAAAAGAAAAAAAGAATGAAATACAACATTTAAAAAGAAATAAAAAACCACCATCCATGCTTAATCACAATGTTTGTGTTCCATTCAAAGGTTGTCTGGAAGAGACCGACCGATAAGACCACCCATTGCTCTTATATTTCTGAGTGCTTAGTTTAGATTTATTTTGTATTTGGTGCCAAGAGTATTTGTATTGTATGCATTGTATTGAGTGATTCCTAACCTATTATTTAATGATTGATGATTATGAATTTATGACTATGCCTACACATTTCAAGATAAGTTATTGCTTTTGATAGCACACTGACTGCAATACTAAATAGGTATTCGATAATAAGCACAACTGGAGTGGTTGCTCATTTAGACTGGATATCGAGCCAAATTATACAGTACAATATTAAGTAGTCAGTACCATTCTTATAATACTAAAATAGTACACTCAGTTGGCTGGGGCAGTTGTTCTAAAACAAGCAACCCAATAGAAACACAATAGCACCATTATCTATTGCTCTATAGATTCATCCCTGGATCATCCAAGTGCACTATGAATCGGTCAAAATTCTAATTTTAATATGTTTATTACTAGGCAGCTAGCCATAACCTGGACAAATCATTATTTGCTTTGCCGAATCCTTGTAAACTTAGTTTTTCCCAAACTTGGTAAGTATCTTACTACTGAGCAAGCTCAAAAAATTAAGCTATAAAAAGCAATCACCAAAAGCAAGCAAGCTCTTCAATAGCTCAAAACTCAGAAGTAACACATTTATGGTATGACTCATCCCCAAAAATATCCAGGAATGCCAATTCCAAGAAATGGGTGGAACATTTTAGTCATTCATTCATAGTGTTCTACATAGCAACTACTATTTAACATGTGGTGTCATCGCCAACGAAAAGGACAATAGAGGGCAAATCATTTGCAATCAGCGAAGTGTTAAAACTGCTAGTGAGAACAGAGTGAGTCATGTTTCAAGGCACAGCTTGCTGTAAACTGCTGTAGTGATTATTACTGAAAATTTGTTGCTTATTCAGATGTTTGGCATTTATTATGTAAACTTTACTTGTGTTATGTATTGTTTAATTTTTCAATGGATCACATGTTAAGATAATATTATGACTGGGTTTGAAAAAAAATCTTACTAAAAAAATTATAGTCAAGTGTAGAGGTAAATTTGATTCAACCTTTATAACCACTTGAATCAAACTTATCAAACAAAGATTCTTGTGCCGACTCTAGGACAAACAATGTCCCAGTGGCCCTATTCGGAGATTTGAGATTTTCATCTCACCTTTTTTCGTCCTTGTTGCTCTCGTTTGAAACGTCATAGGTGTGAGAGTAACCAATAAAAAATCTCATCTCACGCGCAGGAATAGCCCCCCAGGTATCAAAAATGTTGCTCGATAAAATAGTCCGAGGAGTTTAACATGAAAAGGATTGTAATACAGGATATAAACTGAAATGGACTGGTAGAAGCGATGTAATTGAAGACCTCTACTAATGAGAACAGTTACTTACACAAATTATACAGGATGTTTTTTAAACAACGGGTATATTTCATTGTACTCATCATTAGGATTTGTTATTTCATTCAACCTCGACGAAATGTACGGAACAGCCAATTTTGTTTCCACTATTTCAGTGTTGGCTCTACTACATTGGTCTAAAGTTGGTAATTGTGATAAGTACTTACAATGATATCCTAAAAAATGACCGTCTTTTAAACAGACACTAGCACCTCTAGCATGCTTGTGCAACTAAATTCTTCTTGTCACTTTTTGTCATGTGAGAACGTGACAAGGCTATGTCTAAACACACATCTGTCTCGATAAAAAGAGTTGACATACCATTTATGTATAGAATGGTATATTTTGAAATTCCATGATTCTAGCAATTACACACTACTTCTACACCTCTATTCACTTGAAGAACACTCTTAATATTATCATCATGTCCGAGACTAATTAGCATTTTCACAATAAGTTGAATTATCACAAGACATTGTTTTAGAGACCACGGCCAGCTGCTTAGCTACACAGAGGTAATAAGATACATATAATGTGCAGGTTAATATTTTGAGGACAGCGGTGATTATGACTTTACATTAACATATGTGTTAATGTAAAGTCATAATCACCGCAGTCCTCAAAATATTAACTTTACATTAACACATATGATAATGTAAAGTCATAATGTTGGTTTTTAAATAAAGTTGTGGGCTGAGCCCTGATACTCATACCTATTAATTTACCTATTTAATTTCTCTACTATAGCCTTAATAACTACAAGCATGTACTGTTTACATACTATCTTTCCTGAAATTTATAGATGCTTAAGTAATATAGCAATTTAATACATAGCACTTTTTAAAACAGAACAGCCCTGTCTGAACAGATGGGTCACTTGACACAATGCCAAGGTAGTCTAAAGACAAGACTACCTAGATTTTCAATGGTTAAGAAATTGTTTTGAGTCACAACATTACATTTTGTAATAACAGAAAGTAAGGTAAGTAGGTGCTTACTTTGTCGAATATTCCTCGCCAATATGAATCAGAGCCGACTTGTCTCATTGGAATCGACACATACGTCTCGTTCTGTGTGGATGTCATTTTTAAAACACGTAAATAAGAGAAAATAGCTTGTAATTGGTACCGCAAATATTAGAAAGTTCAAGCGATCACTTGTGAATCATGATCGATTTATTACGATAACACGAGATAAGATAACGTGTATGAGAAAAGTTCGATGTTATGTGATAAATATTTTTATCCACTTTTATTGTTTAGCACACACGACAAACAGCACGAAAACACCGTTATGAACTGACTGCCACTGACTGCGGGCGTCCGTCCGTCCGGTTTGAGTCCGAGTCTGTGTTAGTGGTCAGGGTTGCCGCTTTAGGAAAATAAGTCCCTAGAGACATGATCCAAAGTTACTAGATGTTAGAAAAAATGGCACAAAAAATCTCTAGAAGTACTAATTATCTTAAAATAAACATGCCTAAGTACATAATGAAATAAATATTTGAAGGTTATTTAGGTTTTTAAAGAACGTGAATGACAGCAAGATGGCATTTATAACAAAAAATAACAGGATAGGATATATAAGAGACAGAAATCAGAAATCAGAAACGTTTATTTGCTACACTGTGTTCTTAAAGATCTTAAATATAGTGTGAAGTCCCAACAGTTCAAAGTCAAACATGTTCAAAGTCATATAAGTGGTATTAGTGAATAGAGTGAGAGAGATGGAATTCATTAAAGTAGCTAGAATTATATTGATGTAACAACGTCTTATAATTCGATAGAGCCGGCTGCACGCACGAAAAAATGCGGCGTTACCTCGCTCTGAGGCGTTCCATGTCAGGCTTGAAGTGCAAGCGAGAGCGCGGAACGAGCGACAAAGAAGCACAATCGGCCTTTGCGTTCGGCAGCGTTCGACATCCGACTCTCTCCTACTTGAGTGAGCACGTTGTCACGTTCAACTATCGTCAGTAAACTGACTTTACAGACAACCAATTTTTTTTAGATAACTCAATCATTGCATTCCGGTCACGTGGGCAACACGTAGTGACGTCAATCAAGACCGAAATAACGGATGGCGATGACGAGTGCCGTCATTACGTGTTTGCTCCCGGAATTGTAGACCTTATTTTTTTGGATCATGACTTCCATCAAATTGTTTGAGTTTATTAAACAATTAACAAAATTTAATTCCATGTTCACTGAACTTTAATTGGGCGATTCGTTATTTACTGTCAATTGTTGACAGAAATCAGAAGTCAGAATTTAGTGATAACTCCAATAATTACACGTCACAGTTCGATAAATGTCAAAAATACAAGAGTTTATAAATGTCAAAAGAGTAATTATATATGTCAAATGACATTTAACTTTTTGAAGAGCTGTCAAAAACAGTCTGATATAAATATAATCGTTTGTATTGGTTTTGGCGAACTCTGGCTGTACAATATGCGTCTTTCTTTTTTACCTGAGCATTAAATTCTTCCGCATAATTGGGAAAATTTCCAGGCTGACAAAACTGTCTTGGTAGTAAAATATAATGGGGTTTTTGGCGGGAACCGAAAAGATGGTGTCGTGTTTTTGTATTATTTTCTAAAACTTGTGATTCTTCGAGTGTTAAATTGTAATAATGGTGGATTATTAACGTTTACCGGTTCGTCAACGTGCACGAGTGTGGGCAAATGATACAAACATCGCGAAACGCGATTTTTCGTGTTCTCTACAAAACTTCACTTAAAGTTTCAGTAAAGTATCCATAACTTTACTGGAATGGGAAAAGGGGAGGGATTCATCGTCTTCATCATCACCTCATCATCATCATCTCATCATCTGTTACTGAAGGAAAAAATATTACTAAGAATCCGACTGAAGGACGAGTATCCATGGTCATGAATAAATTAATAAAAAAAAAAAAAGTAAAATATAATGGGGTTTTTGGCGGGAACCGAAAAGATGGTGTCGTGTTTTTGTATTATTTTCTAAAACTTGTGATTCTTCGAGTGTTAATTTGTACTAATGGTGGATTATTGATGTTTATCGGTTCGTCAACGTGCACGAGTGTGGGCAAATGATTCAAACATTGCGAAATGCGACTTTTTGTGTTCTCTGCAAAACTTCACTTAAAGTTTCAGTAAAGTATCCATAACTTTACTCGAATGGGGAAAGGGGAGGGATTCATCATCTTCATTATCACCTCATCATAATCATCCTTTCATATGTGAAAATGAGGGATTAGTACTTGACACTGGCAAATGCACATGACGTGCGACGCCAAATTCCCCTGAAAAGGGGAGAAAGGAAAAAACAGTTTGTACTTTTCATGTTTTTAGCGGGGAGTTTTTGGCGGGAACCGATGTATCAGTTCATCAAGGCTCGGTTATACCACGATTTTCTACCCATGTTTTGTTACATAAATATTTACCTATACCGATTCGTTTAGAGTTGAAAATCAAATATCATAATTGATAGTAAAATGAGATCGGCGCGTAGAATTTTTTTTTGCCGTTTTTATTGGTATTCATCGTAATAAGAACACATATCGTCACACCTTTCCCCCGAGGGGGGGCTGACAGAGGTGTCAAACAACACCCACACTTCGCCAGACGATATTCAGTCCCAAATGTGACAGGGGGAGCCTGTCGCCATACACCGGGCTCCAGTTATGTAGCAGATGACATTAAATACGCACATAGGTTCATACAATAAACAAATTTGTGCGTGCCTTCAGCTGGATCCGAACCAGCTCCATCTTTCTTGGGAGGCGGGCGTTCTCCGACTAGGCTATCATCGCTGGATTTAGGGGAGGGCAGGTGGGGCTACAGCCCCGGGGCCTCCACAAGAGAGGGCCCCCACACTAAGGGTTATAAAAGAAATTAAAAATGTTAACAGGTCAACCACTTTTCCGTTAATTTTTTTTTAACTTTTTATACCAACTTGCACACATCATATGATTAGTTAAAAAATTAAATTATTTCTTGCAACAAATAAAATTGAAATGAATTTTTCACCTATTTTTATTTTCATTTTACTAGAGAAATATAATTAGAGGCCTCCACTGTTTTGTTGCCTAAATGCAGCCCTGATCGCTATAAACAATAAGAACACAGAGAAGAATAACGTACTGTTAAAATTCAGATAACTAATCTGGCTATTTAATAATCGAAAAAAAAAAAATATGTGTGATAATCCCTGAAAATTTAGAGAACTACGCTCAAATAGTTTTTTTTAAAACGATATCTACTTTTTGTGATTTCATTTTTCCACAATAAGAATTATTTTCAAAAATTTACTTCGGTTAAACCAGACAGAATTCGGACATACGACAGCATTCTCGTGAAATCGGAAATCGGAGAGTCAGTGTATGTTTAGAGCCTGCGGTCTATAACCTTATACCAACTGAATGCGCCTTCTACCGCGTGCTTCAAAACCAAGCTGAGAGCTTAGTTACTAAATAATAATGTTTTAAGACATTGAAGCTTATTTTAAAATAAGAGATTTTTGAACTATTCGTATTTTGTATAATAATAGCTATGCATAATGGATAGGTAATTATTTTACTATACCTAATTAATTGAGTAATGACATTAATGAAAATCACTGAAAATTATTTGAGTCAAATATAAAAATTATTTTATGAATTCTTTGCATGTTCTGAAATTCATTTTTAATTCAAAATATTCAACGGTGACGTGTAACTATAGGAGTACCTAGCATATATAAATATCAATAAATTCTGTTTTTTTTAACTTCATTTTTGTTTAAGCAGAGACGCTTTGCTCGCTAACGCTCGCTCGGTTGACGATAATATTATAATTTTCACATGTAATAGAATTAAGAGAGCGCCATCTAGTTAAGTAAGCCTTAAAATCACTCCAAAGTGTCAAACCGGTGCTTAGTCAACACTGGTGGTGCAGTAGTTTCACTAGTTTACGATAGATGTCGCGATTAAATATTTATCTAAAGCGCTTTCTACACCATGCAATTTGTAGTCTGGCTATCTAGAACTAGCAGCGCATTATCGCTTAGCGCACAATGCGATCAGTCGTGCGCGATTGATAGTCTGGTTATCTGGCTCCTATTCTTGTGCGTGAGACGTTTTCTGGTCATTGTCTCTCTCGTTTGAAAAGTTTTAGGAGTGAGAGTGACCAAGTTAGCATCTCACGCATAAGAATACGGAGGCCTGTCATGCATATCTGTCTATCTCATATTACCTACGTTATGCTACGTAGTAGAAAACCAGACCAGCGGGGTTAATAAGCGCTGTATTAGAGACTAGCTTTTACCTACGACTTTGTTCGCGTTTATTCAGAAAATATTATCCAAAAACCTTCCTCGTGAAATACTGTGAGTAACTAATTATCAAATTTCATTAAGACTTCAATCAAAACGATTAGTCGTTTAGCCAAAGTCTACAAACAGACAGACATAATTACTTTCGATTTTGTAATTTTAGTATGGAATCATGGATAAACAGATAAGCAAGACAGGCATCCAGCGCTGCGCTCATTATTACAATCATTCGGAAACGTTTCCGTTCGGATTCCAAAAATTTTGAATTAAAATTTCGTACCTATTCGAATCTTACTCAGTATTCATAAGTTTCAAACGTGATTAATTCTTCACGTTGGATTTATACTCGATTCCCTATTCTAAAATGTCAAATAAGGTAGACTGATCCGTCATCGCCCACACATTACACGAGCGTTCAGGCGGCGAGGGCTCGCTGCGGCGCTCGCGTCTTCGACGGCGGATTGGTCCGCGAGCCGCGCGCCACCGATAGCATTCACAGATTCACACGCAGATTCGTCCGTGGAAATGTCACCCACTAGCGACAAATCCGGCTGATTGCTACGCGTGTGAATGGTGCGCTTAATGCGTGAGATTTTTGACGAGTGTCAATTGTGTGTGTGAGGAGTGAGAGTTCACTCCTATGACTTTTCAAAGGAGAGAGACAATGACCAAAAATATCTTACGCGTAAGAGTAGCGGCCAAATAGCCGGACTATTAATCGCGTACAACAGCTTGTGTAGTGTAATGAGTGTATAAGCGCTTGTGCGGCCATTACAGTTTGCAGTTTGCTAACTTAGCGTGGCAATGCCCGTGCCATATAAATAAATTTGATTGCTAACTGTCTAACTGCCATTACACCATCCAAATTTAGCACGCTAGCTCACCTAGCGTACTGCAAATTGGAAAATTTAATGGACGCTATTACTACGCTAGGCAATCTGTTGTCTGGGTCTCTACTATTTAGCGTAGTGTAATGCGATGTGTGATATTATAGACAGATAGGCAAGATAGACCCCCTATTCTGACGCGTTAAATGTTGTCTTAGTCACTCTCACTTCTTTGACTTTTAAACGAGACTTTTTCTAAACGAGAACGACTTTGTCCAGAAATCATCTCACGCGTCAAAATAGGGGCCAGATAGCCAGAGTATCAATCGCTCACCACAGATTGTATGGTGTAAAAAGCGCCTTAACACTAACCGACGACAACAACGTCCTACCTAGCAGAGTTCAACTGCTTAAGGTTTCAGGTTCGATTCCCGGCCGGGCAGATGATTGAATGGTTCATGGTTTGAATATAAATAGGTTTTGGATCTGGGTTTAGATGTCCATGATTGTGTGTGTGTTCCAAGTCATGCCTGACAGGGAATCCTAGTAGAGAGCTGAGTGTGAAACAATAGTGACTTGACTTATGACGTGACTAATTGAATTATCAACTCTATAATTTAATTTTTTAAGTTTTATTTACCTATGCACTTGCGGGTTTAATTTCCTAAATAAATGAATTTCATATCTAGATTGTAGTGCTAGCTGCTGGTCCTCACCACAGACATCCAATACTGTATTGGATGTCTGTGATCCTCACCAACTAAGATGTCAAAATGGTTCTCAGAGATTTTGTTTATTAGTTTTCGAAATAATGCTTTGCGATTCAGAGTCAGACAAAGAGTGGATAATTTCTATCATTTTGTAAATAAGTCGGTATAGGTACTTAGCAGTAGTAGTCCCAAGTCTTTACTAACTACATAATATATTATACTTATCCCAGCTACCCCAGTGGCCCTATTCGAAGATTTGAGATTTTCATCTCACCTTTTTTCGTACTTGTTGCTCTCGTTTGAAACGTCATAGGTGTGAAATTGACCAAGATAAAATCTCATCTCATCTCACGCGCAGGGACCCTATTCGGAGATTTGAGATTTCCATCTCACTTTTTTTCGTCCTTGTTGCTCTCGTTTGAAACGTCGTAGGTGTGAGAGTGACCAAGATAAAATCTCTCACGCGCAGGAATAGCCCCCCAGTAATAGCCCCCCAGGTAGCCGTCAAAATAGCGATAATAGACTTGAAGGATGCTTGCGTTTGCTAAGCGATATTCGATGCGACTATTACATAAATGACACATCGTCGTGTCGTGCTACTGTTGCTGACCTTTTTTTTAAATTTAGTTTCTAGGCGGGGTTAAAACCTTAACTAGCGCCTTCGGTGGGCGGTGGGTGGTTGAAGCAAAGAAGTAGTATTCTAAGGTAAAAGTTTATTTCGCTAGATAGGTACAATACGGTGGGGGAATCACTGCTTGCTGGCGGCTTCGTGCACCTTCTTCTGCACCTCCTGGGCCTGCTTCACGAAGTCGTCATACGCTGCCTTAATTTTGGGGGCGAGTTTCTCGTTGGTCTGAGCCAAGTTGCTCTGGACTTCCTTGGCGAGTTTCTGTGTCTCCTGTGAGGAAGAGAGGGTGTGAGTGTTAGTCTGGCTTGCAGTCACAACGATTGAGTTGATTTATGGTGAGCAGCGAATAGAGAAGATGATGCGTGTTTCTTATCCTTGTCGTCTGATTAAAAAAAATTATCTAAGGCAATCTACATTGTCACAAACTGCTGAAAGTTGTATAACTGTTGTAGTTGTTTGGCGACTAAACCCTTTAGCCCAAATGAAAAGAAAAGACAAAGACAAAGCTTAGTAATAATTTTCAGAACAGCAAAATTTACCCTAAGACATTCAGAACGAGTCTAACCATAGCTTGCAATTCAAAACCAGTCAAGCTGTTTAAGCGGTACCTAGTTCACATACGAACAGACCAACATCCAAAAAAACGTTGCTCTCAAAGAACAGCAATGTTTATTGTAGACTAGCTGTTACCAAAACAAGCTGTTGCAAAAACCTTCCTCGTGATATACTGTAAACTAATCACCAAATTGCATCAAGTTCCATTCAGCTGTGAAATCGTGAAAAGTTTACAAACAGATAGACAGAGCTACTTTTGATTAACAATATGGGTGCACGATTGGTTAGAAAAGCTAGTTACCTGCACGGTAGTCTGCACGGCGGCGTTGAGACGGTCCTTGAGTGCCGTGGCTTGTTGCTCCACCTCAGGGTGTGCCTTGCGGAGCTCTTCTGCCGTGCGCTCGAGGTTGGCCTTCGACGTCTCCAGCGCCTCCTTGGCCTTGCCCTGCGCGTCCGCTATCTGCGATGCACACATTAACGGTTTAATACATACACTTATTACACCTTATGATGATAAGTTATACCTTAATAATCCAACTGTAAGTCTATAATAGTAAGTGCTATTAATATTGTTCATATGTATGTTAAGAATAATAATGTCAATAGGCATTTTAGAAAAAGAAACGCGCTGCTTTCAATTTGAGCAAATAAAATATTGATAACACAGGAGATATGGATACCGTGATATCGCCCGGAGATAGTTCGCGGGTCAAATGTTGCGGTATGCCATGTCCAGAGAGTCCGAACGTAGGTTTAATGTATTAAATAAAAATGAGATAACTCGAGACCTCGACCGTGCTGTGCAGGCATTTGCGGTTTAGAGTTAATACAGCATTTTAATCCTATTCTTGAACGAGGTTAACATCAAACCGCACCTTCATCACAGAACAAAATAAACAATCGACGTTGAGGTACTGACCGCGCCCTGCAGGCTAGAGACGAGGTTTCCGATCTGCTGTACCACGGCTTCGGAGCCATCCTTGACGGCAGTGTTGACCTGCTCCGTGCTCTTGGAGGACACAAGCGCGTTGAGCTGCTCAATAAACGTCTTCTGGAACTCGCCCGCGTGCTTCTGGAGGTCCTCCAGTGGGGAGGCGGCAGCGGGGGCGTCGCGCTTCACCAGCGCAGCGTGGCTCTGAAACCGAAAATGAGATATGTGACTCTACTACACTCTACCGGGTAAGGGTGACAGCCGGTGGGAAGAGCACTCACCAGGGCCAGGCAGGCGACGAGTAGCAAGAGCTTGGCGGCCATCGTGTCGAGATGTTGGAGGAGTATCGTGTGAGGAGGAACGGAGCGCAGGGTGCGAGTGTGCCGGGATCTGCCTCCGACGCCTTATATACCGGCGAGCGAGTCCCGCCCGCCGCGCCCCGCGCCCCCCCGCGCGCCCTGCGCCCAGCTGTTTACAAACAGCGCAGGTCCGGGTCCACGGGCGCGGGCGCTGATAACGCACTACCTATGCAGCCGGGGTTCTTCCGCTACTGCAAGTGTCAAGTCAAAGTCTACCCCACGCGGAATCACGCTTCTCTACATCTAAGCATCATGCATTAGATAGCGAAAGACAAATATCTTTTCTAAAAGTACATTTTTAATTGAATTGAGTGTTTAATATAAAATAGTGCAAACCCGAGATCGATGCGGTGAGTGATAAGTAGAAAGAAGTCGTGGGGTCGGCGGGTGACGCGATACCAGCGACCGTGACCGCGGCTCTATCGGTTCGCCGAATTATCGCCAATTGTCAGGCGTGCGGCGACAGCACGTCATCAGACGGATCAGCGCACGTGGTGTATAATTTGCGAGCCACGACCGTGGGCCCTCCCACACCTGCGCGCTCGTGCGTATCCTGAAGGACGCGGCAATCTTGGTCTCACCCATGACCCGAGGCCACCGCGGGCTCCTGCCACAGCCACTCGTCAATGGCCATGGCTAATAAGTAATACGGAGGTTTACCTTTGAGTAATCAAGTAGTGTGGCAGACCCTAGACAAAATACTATAGTAGAGCTAGCGGTCCCTCTTCGTACTCCTACTAAATACTCCTACTGATAGAATCACCGGGACACCCATGTCCTGATGCTCCTACTGCGAAAGGAAATTGTTAAACTGCTAAGTAGGAGCATCGAGACCTTACGAAAATATAATTACTCATTGAGCTTAAAGAGTTAAGTACATATACTTAGGTCCTATATCATCCTATAGCAGTATGCGGGCCTAAGTCCTTGTCTCATACAATAGGGCGTTTGTGGTCAAAGACTGTGGTTGGATCTGGTACGAAGTATATCTAAATGCCGTATAATATGTACGGACGAATGATGGTCAATAATAACATTATGTAACAATGGTCGGTCGCGTTATCACCATCAGGCTATTTGCAGATTATTTTTTCATAGTTCCCTAAGCTTTTTTGGAAGTAAGGGCCTACCTGGGTTTCATTGCGACAGTTTTTCTTGGTAGATATAAGAATTGCGGAAGTAAGCATTGTGTGGCCAAATACCTGAAACGCGATAAGCTTCTCAGTCCCTACCTGGCAAAATCCCTTCGAGGTAACATACGGTTCTCTTACAAAACCTTTGGGTAAATTCTAGTAGGTATTAAGTATTAACATTTGAATTGATTGGATTATGTCGCTTTCATACATATTATATTATTAGCTGTTACCCGCGACGTCGTTCGTGTTTATAAAAAAACAGCATCCATAAACCTTCCTCGTGATATACTGTAACTAACACAAAATTACATCAAGACCCGTTCAGCCGTTTGGTCGTGAAAAGCCCACAAACAGACAGACAAAGTTACTTTCGGTTTTTTATTATATTAGTAAGTATAGACGAACAAGTTTTGAAGCGACACCGCGCCTGAACTATTTCAGCGCCACATACACGCCTTACGTCCAGCCTGAGTTATTTATGCCTTAGAATGCATGTGAATAAAATATTAGTAAGCAATAACAAGTCCGGTGTCAAGGATCTTTATTCACAAGTACGTACCTATACGTTTTGATTAGGTCTTTTCTGGCATAGGAACGTTCATGTGATTTCTTAGGTAGTAATTCCATTGTACTGTAAGGTATCCTAACTGTGTTATTAGCCTATACAGCCCATCGAGACAATAAAACAAGGTACCTGTCCTGTAGTTATTAGGTATTATTTGATAAAAGTATAAAGTTTATTAAAAATGACACACAAAAAAACATAAATTAATATAAAACATTGAGATAGGTATCATTTTATGTACTAGCTGTATCCCGCGATTTCACCCGCAATGTTAAAAAGTAGCCTAAATGCTCAAGAGGCATTAGAGGCAAGTTGTTGCACTTTTTAAAAAGTTAGAAAATGTGCAAAATCAGTCATGGAATTTATGGAACTGCTAGTTTGGGGTGAAAATCTACTTGTGCAATGAAATGAAATGAAATTTATTCACTAAAAATAGGGTATTACAATGGTCTTAGTTATTTAAATTATGTTCTCCTATTTTGCCGTTATTCGGCAAGTGAATTTGGTCACATCTAAAAACTAATTTATAGCTTTTGTTTTAAACAAAATAATGAAAAGTAATAAAAATAAAATAGTTACAATTATAAATTCATGTGTTGCCAAAATTAATTAAAGAATCGTAAGTGGCATGTCAAAATAAATTAATTAAAACTCTAAATAATAATAATAAATATATTTCCGGCTTGGCTACGTCAAAGTATTCAATTAAATCTTAGAATTAAATAAACAGTCTTTATGTCAAATGTATGATTACAATGTCAATATGTTAAATTGAAAATAAGAGTTTGTAAGATATTTACATTTGCGTTAGAGGGTAACTTAAAAAAAATTGGTTGTCTGTAAAGTCGGTTTACTGACGATAGTTGAACGTGACAATGTCAACGAACGGATGTCGAACGCTGCCGAACGCAAAGGCCGATTGTGCTTCTTTGTCGCTCGTTCCGCGCTCTCGCTTGCACTTCAAGCCTTACATGGAACGCCTCAGAGCGAGGTAACGCCGCATGACGTCATGTTTTTTTATGCGTGCAGCCGGCTCTATCGAATTATAAGACGTTGTCACGTCAAAAGTCATATAAAGTCATATGCATATGGTATGAATGGAAGTAAGTGTGTAAGGAACAATCCAAGCTCGGTAGCCCTAACTTCCGTTATCGTTGATGGTCGGAGTGTTGCGGTCAGTGGTCCTTATGTGGAGTCTCGGAGGCCTCAGGGCCGGGCGCGGGCGGCCACAGGCCGGCGAGGAGCTCCGCGGCGCGCGCCACCGCCTCAGACACCTCGCGCATCGGCGAGTTCATACCCACCGCTTGCACAACAGCTGTGAGCTCCTGCAACAATACTCATATTCATATTCATTTTATTCACAAAATGTAATTTTACATGTCAATTTAAATAATAATACAATCAATGTCTATTAAAATAATACAGAAAAAATGTCAAATTAAAAAATTACACAACACAAGAACACATAACTAAAATAAAAATATTAAGAATTAAAATTATCAATAAAATTATCAATAAAATCACATGTCCGAGTTTACAAATTCATGAAAATCATAGAAAGCTTGCTCAATGAGCCATTTTTTTAGTCTTATTTTAAAAGATTGCAAGTTAATAGCTGCAGTAACATCGTCTTACTTATTTATATATACGATAAGCATAGGATCAACTCGTTCAAATGCGCTGTGGGGCAATTGCGTCTTTCGAGAATTACTGACAAACCCTACACAAAGGCAACTAACGCCATCTTGTACAGATTATTGCAACTATAGATAGAAAAAAGGTATAGGTGGCACCTAATTTGTGAAGGGCTGTCAGTGATTCTCGAAAGACGCAATTGCTCCACAGACGCATTTGCCGAACTACGTCAAAGGTTAAAAATCAATCAACTTATAATTGTAATTATAAAAATTAATTGAATTCATAAACAAGATTTCATAAGACATCATAATATTCAAATTAATAAATTGGGTATCCTAGGATATCATTTTCTGTTTTAAGAATTTTGTTAGACGTCATAGAACGCTTTACTAATCAGCCAGCGTTTCGGTTTCGTGCTAAATAAAGTTAGGTTGGACGCCTCAATAGTGTCTTCGGGGAGTCTATTGTAAATAGAACACTAGCCCATGATATGAGTCAATTTAATTTAATACATGGGTTTGTCTGAATAAAACCTTTATTTCTGAAGTGTGGTGTTGTACTACACCCCTGCCCCTTCCGAGGAAAAGCGTGACCATTTGTATTATCATGTCATGTTATGATCTTTATCGAAGTTGATCTAAGGTCATCACGGTACGGTCAATTATAACTGATGAATTTTCTCTTTCTGTTCTGAACTGTTCTGAGCGTGCATTCGCTGGTTCTCGCGTGTAGAAAACTAATTTCTTAATTATTAGAAAATAACCGCCTGGAGTGTCTAGTCAATACTTCAGTGGATCAATACTGAACTGTTTCGAGCCAAAGTACATTCGCAATTCACGCGTAATCGAAAATAAGAATTTCTGTCGAAATAACCATGTGGAATTTTAAAACTCTAAACTCTCAACACTATTTAGGAACCCCTAATTAAAATTAAAGAATCAGATTAGATAGGAGTGAACTGTCTCCGGTACCTCCTGCGTTCGCGCTAGTAAAGCGCGCGCCGCCTGCAACTTCTCATCGAGCGCAGGTTGCAGGCGCTCGAGGCGGCGGCGCGAGTGCAGCAGCAAGGTGGCGGCGTGGGCCTCCAGCGCAGCCAGCAGCGGCTTGAGGGCCTCCCGCGCCACCTCCAGCCGCCGCGCCCAGGGCTCGCGAGCGTCTCCTAATACCGCCTTCAGCGTGGTCAGCGCACGCTCGATCTCTGCTGCGCCTGCGGCTTCCGCTTCCGTTTCTATTTCAGCATCAGCTTTAGTTGCCGCTCTCGCAGTGTTCGCGCCCGCGCTCTGAACCACAATAAGTATGATTACAAATCAAATGTCTTGCTATTCGGTATAGAAGGCGCACTTATGAACGTCAGACTAGTCAAAGAGCCACTACCTAGAAGATCAGGCAAGAATCTGAGAGGCTTACTACATAGATACGTATGACACAAGTTGGCATTAATTATTCAATTTAAAAAAAAAACCTGATTATACGTTAGCCGATTTCAACCCCCAAAGAATAGCTACCAATGTCGAATAAAAAAGCAGTCAAAGCACTTACCAGAGCGACACAAGCCAGCAGCAGTAGGAGCTGGATGGCGGCCATATCGCGAAAATACATCTTGCAGTTCTGAAACAGTCTGAAATCGAAATAGATAAAAAAATACCATTTGATTTCCCTGAAGGATTCAAGCTGCCTTACAAGAAATCATCTTTGAAGGCTCAACGTCTCGCTCATGGCGCGAAATTTAAATTTTAAACAGTTTTTTTTTGTTATGGAGCTAGACCGGGTCAATAAGGAAGCAAGTTCCTTAGCAAAATATTTTACAACTGTACCTACCTATTTGTCAAATATGCCCCTGATTACTCATGTAAGCTCTGCTCGTCCGCTAATCGGAAAAATTGCTTATTTTATCATCTGGTACATTACTGTTCATTATATCTACAACTTATCATAATATGAATACAGGACCTACGATGACTGAAAATTCTATTATTACTTCATTTAATTACCCGATCTGAAGACAAAAACCAAAATCACTGTTTGCAATTTAAATTTTGCGCCATGATCGAGACGTATCACCTTGAAAGATTTAGTAGCCAGACAATAATAACACAAGTTTGTGATTACTTATTCATTGTGTCTTGTTAGTAATCCTTTTTACAATAACCACGATATCTTTACATCTAGAGAAAACAAGTCCTTTCTAGGCAAGCATGCTCCATTCGAGTTCCCAACATTGCCTAACATTAGGCAGGGCGTGAGCAAACGGCAAACCTATCGGCTTTTGCCTGGCCTGGATGTAGTCCTGTTGTCATGTCACACCAGGGACTCACGTGACTTTCCTTACATGGACCTTCAGTTCACTCGTCGCTATCGCCGCGCTCCGCTAACGAGCCCTCTCTTTCCAGCTGAGGGTTAATTGTGTTTACACTACACAATCTTACTGATTACGAGGTGTGTAGTGCCTACTGTACGAGAATGTCTCCGATTGCGACCTGACCTAGTTACTGACCGATGATGTGCGGCGAGATTGATTATTACCATACATAAGTGCACTACGTTACCTCGTGGCAGACTATTGGTTACTTTGCGGTTGCACTTACGTAGAGCAGATATTAGAAGCACCCGCACCAGCAGGTTTACTGCATTTTCCGGCCGAAAAGTGTTATGTGACCGTAAACTTGACTACATAAATTCCAAAAAGTTCGATAGAACGATTTTTTTGGATCAAAAGTTCAAAAGATCAAAAGATCAAATCAAAAGATCAAAAGATGAAAGTTCGTTATAACGAACTTTTTGGATCCTGCTTGGATTCCTATCTACTTTATAAAGCAAAAATCTAACTAACATGCACTCACTTACTAGTACGTCAGCAAAAAGAAGAAGTCTGCAGCTGTGTCGTGTCTGGGAAGTGCACGAAAGTCACGCCTGTCTGAGGTCCAGATCGTGAGTTCCAAGAGTCGGAGATGCCCTCGAATGTAGCAATTGTGACAGTCACTGTTCTCCCTAGCAGATCTTCGCGGAGTGGCACCTGTCGCGCCAGTCGCCTGCTAATACCACCGTGCATTGCCATTGTCTATTGTCAGACGTTTTAGGCAGCCGTTATTGTTCATCGACCATTACTGATTCTCTACAAGTCTTTCCAAATACATGAAGTAGGTACCTAGCACACCGATAAACAATACAATACCTACAAGTGTATTTGTATATTAAGTAACCAATAAGTGTTTAAATTCTCAAACCAATACCTGTCACAAAGCCTGTACGAATCATCGCAACGTAACTCTTGAACTCTCCACATTTTGAGAAAATTTTCCTTAAGAGCTGTAAATTCAGAATGAGTTTTCGGTTCCAAGAATTTGAAATAGAACAACGCCGCAAAGTAACGCCAGTTTCAATCAATTGTCTTAATCCTAAGGTAGAGTAGCCACCGTATCCTTACCAATGTTTTAAATAAGCTACTCGCACCTTCCTTATCTTCTTCAATGTTAGTAGGTATCTAATGCATATTTAGGAGTCCAAAAAAGGATAGTTTAATTGCGGAAGTATGTAATAAGCATGCGATCGTTAATTATTTATTGTAAACCCTGCAAAACACGCATATCTCAGTAGGTAGGAGTTTATGTTGTTAAATTAATTTTAGTCTTATTAATAGGCTTCATTAGTATTTATTTTCCGCATAGCTACAACGAGCCAAGCTTCTTTAATTCTGGATATATGGGCTTGTATTCCACCTGGTCCAATGCCTATCTCTAAATTGTTTGGGACTTACTTACATGCGTTGATTGCAACTTGATTGAGAATCATGCAGCTGCATGACGTATGGAAAAAATCTTTCAAAGATACCTATCTTTGAAAGATTTTTTCTTTATGTCATGAAATAGCATAGATGCTATTTCATGACATAAGCATTATAGCATAGATGCTATTTCATGCTACAGATGCTACAGATAAGCGCGAGTCAAATCGGGCGAACGTAGCCACACCACATCTTATTCGTAAATAGTATGTCATATTTATAATCACAGATCTTGTGCTCGCAATGCCAAGCGATGTCAGGTTTTTAACATGCACAGGTAATAGGTACAACCAGGATCATACCTCCAAATGTATTAAGGTACACAGGTACCTACTTCTCGTGTCAGGTAAAGAGTCCTTTCTTTAGACCCGTTTCTAAAGAAAGGATTACCTACCTGGATCTAACGATGGAAACAACACAAAACGGTGGTTAAGGAGATCTTAATTGCCTTCAACGTGTTTTTCTAAAAAATAATGATTATGTATGTAACTGATTAGTAAATAGACAGATTTTTGGAAATATGGATATTTTTTGCAGCGATTGTGCTGAGGCTGGCAGCCAGTTAAAACGCCCAAGCATTATCACGAGCGACGAGCATGGAAACCAATGCTATTATAACAAATATTATTTCCATTGTACACCCAACCTTGAATGTGTTATTCTTATTTTACACAGAACCTATGTGACAAAATCCGCAGCCATTCATCTGATTGTTAGTCACAGCACGCTGATGCCTAATCAGTATTGTTTGTGTATCGTTAAGCGGGAGCTTATTAATAGCTGGGTATTTAGTCTTTGTTTATCGACCCAGGTGACTAGCATCAATAGCAGGTATGGTTAACTAGGTAAGCGAGACATGTTCTTCGAAAATTTGAGAACAGTGCGTCTAACGGGAACGCTATTTTTCTTGTGTTTCGGCGAAATCGCTCTGCTAGCCAAGATGACTTACCACTCAAAGATGTAGGTAGAAGATGCCCCGCTACCTGCCTTTTAATTCCAGGAAAGGGTTAGGATATGCTTCCAACAGAGAAAGTAATTTTGCACTTAGCGCAGCTCATGCAGCGCCTATGTATATTACATATCCAACTAATATTACAAACGCGAAAGTTTGTAAGAATGGATGGCTGGATGTTTGTTACTCTTTCACGCCAGAACGGGTGAACAGATCTGAATGAAATTTGGCACAGAGATACGAGTAGATTATAGTCTAGAATAGCACATAGGATACTTTTTAACCGCGGGTGAAACCGCGTGGCGCAGCTTGTTATATATTAGGTCCTTACGTATGAAATTGGCGTTTTCTACGGGAGGAATAAAAAGTCGATTTTTTTTTGTAAAATATATTTAATTAATCAAAATTATGCACCGTTGTTATCTATGCACTTTTGCCATCTTATGGGTAGTTCATTGATCCCTTTACTATAAAAACCATGGGGGCGAGAATCAACAAACTCTTTGAAGGCGGTTTGGACTGCTGCATCGGAGTGGAATTTTTTTCCTTGTAAGAAGTTGTCCAAATTCCGGAAGAAATGGTAATCTGTTGGAGCAAGGTCCGGGGAGTACGGTGGATGTCGCAGACATTCCAATTGTAGCTCAGCTAACTTAGTGGTTGTTTGTTGTGCAGTGTGTGGTCTTGCGTTGTCGTGAAGCAGCAGTGGCCTAGAGCGATTGACCAATCTCGGTTGTTTAACAGCTAGTTCTTCCTTCATGGTTTGCAGTTGCTGACAATAGATATCTGCCGTAATCGTTTGGCCAGATTTAAGAAAGCTGTAGTGAACGACACCGGCGCTAGTCCACCAAACACTTACAAGTAACTTTTTCTGAGTCAATTTTCGTTTAGGGCAGGATTTGGCTGGGTCTCCAGGGTTCAGCCATTGCGATGAGCGCTTTCGATTATCGTACAATATCCACTTTTCATCACAAGTAATGATTCGATTTAAAATCCCTTCATTATTGTGTCGGTTGAGCAAAGTAACACAGCAGGCGACCAGTGTTTGCAAGTTCGATTCACTCAATTCATGAGGTACCCATCGTTCGAGTTTTTTTACTTTCCCGATTTGCTTCAAGTGGATTAATACAGTTTTGTCACTTACCCCGAAGACTGCTGCTATCTCTGAAGTGCTTTGTGATGGATCCGCTTCCACAATAGCCTTTAATTCTTCGTTTTTCACTTTGATCTCCGGCCGTCCACGGGGTTGGTTCTTAAGGTCGAAATTTCCAGAACGAAAACGTTGAAACCAAAAACGTACCATGCTGTCTTTAGCGACACCAGCGCCGTACACATCATTAATTCTTCGAGCTGTTTCTGCAGCACTGGTGCCACGGTAGAACTCGTACTCGTAAATATACCGATATTTCATGTTTTCCATTGCGCGGTAATAAGCGACGCCAAAGAAAAAATAATGAGGAAGATAACAAATGAATGACTGTATTCCAAAGAAAAAAAAACCAGCTAAATGAATTTATTAATTTGAATTTCGAATTCTTAACCAAAGAGGAGATATTTCAGATCAAATTGATCAGTACGACAAAACGCTGATTTCATACGTAAGGACCTAATACATTCATCTAAAGCCAAAGTTCACCATACGATTAATTTTTAACCAACTATTTTTGAGAATTCTTGAAGTTAAACGTCAACAATGGACAGTTAAATAAATAAACGCCCAATTCAAGTTCGGTGAGCATTGGCCTAACTTAAAATGATAATCGGATTTGCCCAGTCTGGACTTTATGTATGTGATGAATGATGAAGCCCAGTTTGGCCTCGGTGAATCCAATTTATCTTAAGGAATACATTCAGGATTAGCATTGTAAAATATGGTCCTCCATCCGGTCCATCATATCGCAAGCGCAACACACATTTGGATTTGATGTAGATGAGCCTGCCGCTCTCGTATTGTCTAGCTACCAACATGTATTTTTAGCATCCCACATCATCTGCTACAGGCGTCGAAGACAATCAATGTATAAAGAGCCCAGATTCAATATAAGCCAAGCGTACCATTTTCAATCAGACTATACAATACTGGCGAGCACATCTCGCCCATGAGCTAGATTTTGAGGTGGCGAGTTATACCCTAATCCAGCATGTCTGCAAAGGTTACGAAGGAACTATTGTATAATCTGTGGCATAGGTATTTAAAAACCTATAACTACCTACTTAAGACTACCTACAGAGTTAATGAAAACATTAAACATGACCATAACAGTCAATTAGCAAATTGTTTGCTTGCGATAACTCTAATCAAGTAGGTAATGAGTTATTTTCCTCCCGGTAGCGGTGAGCAAATAATGGCCTCATTAGGAGGCAGAGGAGATAAGGGAGAGGAGGGTTTAGGTACACTCAAGGACTCGGGGATATGTATAATAGTTGATTTTTACCAAGGGAATAAAGTCATCAATTATAATTACTCACTAAAAAGTGGGACTATCGAATTCCTGATGATGATATGGGCCATATGAGGCCACCTTCAGAGCAAGAGAAATTGAAAATCAGTTTTTATAGAGAACCAAACGAAACAACGTTACGAAAACAAAGCTTGCTCAGAGGTAAGTTTTGTTTCCGTAGCGGTGGAAAGATAACTTGCATTGGTATCTCGGCTAGTGCATTAGGATACAGCTGGACAATATCCACACTAATACTAAAGCGATGATAGCCTAGTTGGAGAATGCCCGCCTCTCAAGCCAAAGGGAGAGAGGTGCAAACCTAGCCGATGGCACGCACCAATTTGTTATTTGTGTGAACATATCGCACATATGTATATCATCTGCTACATGACTGGAGCCCGATGTTTGGCGACAGACTCGCCTCTGTTACATTTGTGGCTGAATATCGTCCGGCGAAGTGTGGTTGTTGTGTTACACCTCTGTCAACCCCCTCGGGGGAAAGGCGTGACGTAAAATCGAAAGTAACTCTCGTTTGCTTGTGTGATTTTCACGGCTGAATCTTCCTCATTCAATAATTCGTTTTTAAATATTTTCTATTATCTGAATAAACGCGAACGATGCAACTAGTAATGTACACCACCTAGCCGCCTCTGTGGCTTGTCTCTGTGGGCACCAGGGTCTTGGAACGCACCAGTACAAGCACGGGGCCTGATTAAAACTTCCCGTAAAATGCTGACCGGGACCAAATTCCCTTAGTTCCTAGCTTCCTGTATGCTAATTTTGAAGTACAGAAGTACAGAGTTTCTCAGAAAAAATAGACGAAAATATGCAAAAATGTACCTAAGACATTTCTGTGTTATTTTTTATCGAAGAAGACTATCCATGACTGAAAATAGACGAATTCGGGTAAACCAACATGATACCACAACAATATTTGCGAGTAATCAACTTTGACCCTTTGACACTGTGCTATCAACTTTTTAAGAGTTTACTCGAAAATGTTTGTGATTCATACTCGTAGATTTATTTACGAGCCGTAAATAAAATTCTAGTTAAATATAAGATAATAAAGTTATATTACCAAGAATCTTCGTAATGATGAAACTAACATACATTATTATAAATTATCAGAAGTAATTAAGTATTAAACTATTTTCATTGTAGGACGGTGCGGGTAACATTAGATAGATAGTTCCTCTTCCGCGAATTACAAATCATGACATAAAGAGCGCTAAAACTTGAGCAGTACCTTAGACATCAGTAAAAAATACGGATGTCATTAGTAAATGTAGTAAATTAAGCTATTAACGAAATAAATACGGGTGTCACCCGCACTATGCCACAGAGAATAGAGTATAATTTAGCTATAAGATAAGAGAAATTAACAGTTAAATTCTAAATTAAACTGATAAATCTTGAAGTGATAAGCTCCGGCATTATTGTTTCACTGGTAATCGGAATCGGCTTTATTTTGACAGTAGGAGCATACTTACTCGTAGTAGTTTGTTTCTACTATGGTAGGAGCTTAAATTTAATTAGGTGTCAAAATGAAATTGATTCCGATTACAATAATGTTAGACATAATATATTATAATACCGCTGATCCTAGTCTCTATTAATTTTAATATCGGAATCGGCTTTATTTGACAGTAGGAGCATACTTAGTAGTTTGTTTCTACTATGGTAGGAGCTTAAATTTAATTATGTGTCAAAATGAAATTGATTCCGATTACAATAATGTTAGACATTTATTATAATACCGCTGATCCTAGTCTCAATTAATTTTAATAATTAACCACTGGTGTTATTTAAAAAGGCAATAACCCACAGAACCGGCGCCGTGGAAAAGGGTGATAAAGCTGGCGCGATCCGACTCATATTCTCAATAATTCGGAAACGTTTCCGAACGGATAAAAAAAAACTCGTTTTTCTCGAATCTCAGTCCGTATTTTTAAGTTTTCAAACGTGATTTATTCCGTTTCGCCGCGAACGGTCTAATTTGTAATCGGTCAATCTTCTAGTTGGATTTGTACTCATATTTCCTATTCCAAAATTTATGTTTATTTATTTTATTTCTTTCATTTTATTCATAAATTTTATAAATAAATAAATTCATAAATAATTTCGAATCCGATCGGAAACGTAGCGGAGTGACTGAGCCGATCCTGAAAAAAATCTCTTTCGCGGCTCTTATGCTTCTGTGAGTTCTAATTTGACCTTAAATAAATTACCAATGTTAATTAGATAAAATCAAGCGCATACACATGTAAATTAGATTAAAACGGTCATTACATTATCCAATTTGCAGTACGCTGGGTGAGCTAGCGTGCTATATATAAATATTTGGATGGTGAAACGTCAGTTAGAAAGTTAGCAAACCAATTTTTTTGTTTAAAATAAATTCGAGACACTTCCACACACGGTCGCCTGACCCCAAACTAAGCAAAGCTTGTACTATGGCTGCCAGGGACTGATAAACATACTTAAATATTTTTAAATACATACTTCAATACATATTAACACCCAGACATAGAACAAACACAAATGTTCATCACATAAATGTTTGCCCTAAGTGGGAATCGAACCCACGCCCCCAAGCTCAGAAGGCAGGTTCTCTACTGAGCCACCGAGGCAGTTTATTTCTATCGCACGTGCTTAGCCATGCCAAGTTAGCTTACTTCAAATTGGACACTGTAAAGCGGTCATTACACCATCCAATTTGCAGTATGCTAACTTAGAAGAAAATGGATGGCTAACTGTCTCACAGCCATTAAACTATCCAACTTTAGCACACCAGCTCAGTTAGCGTACTGCAAACTGAAAAATGTAATGACCGCCTTAATCTAATTTACATGACTCTCCGCTTAATTTTATGCTCAACCTTGCTAACTGTCTCAAATCCATTACACTATCCAACTTTAGCACGCCAGCTCAGTTAGCGTACTGCAAATCGGAATCTGTAACGATCGCTTAAGAGGGCCGCGACGTTCTGAAATTTCCATTCAAACGCGCTACTCAAATTTCTTGAAAACCGTTTGTCAGATTATGATGAAATTTAGCATGTACAATTAAATTAACAATATCTTCGCCCCAATGTTCTTGGTTTTTTTTAAAAACGTTCTCAAGCGAAAATAGAGGTATGAAAAATATCCGCAATTTAAAGGGTGACTTTTGACTGATTTATTCAATAGGTAGACAAAGCAAATCAAAAATTCCATTACATAGGAAGGTTGTCTACATCATTAGCTGTTAAATGAATCAATAATACAAGGGAAATTCTTAGTTACTTAAGAATGATTACAGAAGTGCAAAAGTAATAAAAAAAATTGAAATTGCACTTTGTCACTCTGTAGGTAAGTTTAGAGGCTCGTCAGTATCATTACTCGCTCTCTTCACTCGTCTTCTTCTTCTAGACGAAATGGCTATAGAATACCTTAAGCCAATGCGAAGTTAGTCAAGGTCGCCTAGGTCGAAGTTAGTTAGGTCGCCGGACTCTTAAGGCGCTTAACGAGTGTTTAATAATCGAGCGCACAGAAAAGCGCGACGCCTCGCTTGATCCAGTGCGCCTGTGGCTTGTGCGTGGGGAGCTCGATCGTCATCACGTAGTTGGTGGAGTGGCCCGTCGTGGACAGCGTGCCGGCGCGCACTGCGCCGGGAGACGAACAATGGATATAGACTCGACTGGTGCAAGTGCGTCTGTGAGGCAAATGCGTCTTGCGGGAGTTACTGACAAACCCTTCACCAATCAGGCGCCACCTACATCTTTTAGTTGCAATAATCTGTAACTAGATGGCGTTAGTTGCCTAATTTGTGATGGGAGTGTCAGTAATTCTCGAAAGACGCAATTGTACCAGTTGACTTTACAAAGCTATCAGGAATGGGTGTACTGAGCCGAAAAGGAGTCATTGTACTCATCAGATCAGATCAGATCAGATAGACATGTAATTACTAATTACGTACCCAACGTCTTGTAGGTAGGACACTCGTAGAGACCTTGTTGCAGCTTGTGGTTCTGCTCGGGCTTCATGTATATTATCGCCATGTCTGTACAACAAGAGTCTTAGTCAGATATCGCTCCATCGCCAAGACGCGTTCATGAAGCGGTTTACAAGATATGGGCTCTGCAATTGGTTATGTTTCGTAGAAGACATATTTTGCTATTTGTTCATTCATTCATTTTGTCACAGGAGTGAGGAGAAATCTGAAAAGAGGTCCTTAGGCTTGCTCTCCTCCAGACTCATGTCATCTGAGTGTTGTGTTTCAGCGCGCGCACTCCAAGAACAGACCATCGACACAGCTCATATCCTGCCTTTCGTTCTTTCATTCATTCAGTCACACGAATGAAGGTAAACCAACCGGTGTAAAGGTCTTTGGGCTTGCTCTCCTCCAGACTCATGTCGCCCATGTTCCAGCGCGCGCCCTCCAGGAACAGGCCGCGCACGCAGCACCCGTCGTCCGGCTTCTTGGGCGGAGGACCACCTAGTGGCTAAACAACATAAGGAAAATTTGCTGTGCTTAACGGTACAACGATTTGATTTATCTGTTGAAAAGTTGGTTGAGAATCGTCTAGCTGATTTTTAGACTAGAGGCTCTTTTCTGGAGTGTGCAACAAGTGGATCACTATATAGCTCTTTAAAACTGATGTTATTAATGACCACTTGCACTGAGCATACGTTCTAGCTTAACCAGTTTAAACTACTCCTAGCTAGCTCCTACCTAAATTTTCTTGGACGAGCCTTATGCCATTCCATGAGACACTTAATTGTAAATGCCTGATAAACGAATATTTCGCTAGGAGTAGACTAAACTAGTTAAGCAAGGATTTAGGCAGTTTTTATATTCAGTGCAAGTTGCCATAATACATAAATCAAATCGCCAAAATAGGGTGCCTGTGTTACACCGAATTATCATCACTGTAATGTACCTCAAACGCATAAGCGACGGTGTCGATAGCGATGATGTGTTTCCTAGCGTAGTTCTGCAGCGCGCCGGTGAGGAAGGCCTGCGGGAAGTAGAAGCCCGAGATCCAGAACACCTTGGGGATGCCCTTGTCCGCCCACTCCTGCATGAAGGCGACGCGCAGGCACAAGTCCTTCACCCACGCCGCTGGCAAGAAACACACACATTCAAATCCCCGACACAGGGAATCCTGGTGGAGAGCTATGAGTGTGAAACGTTATTTATTTTTTAAAAGCTAGGCCCCGCGGTCTTACCCTTGGTTAAAAAGTATTTTATGTGCTATTCTATCTCTGTGGCAAAATTCATTCAAATCCGTTCAGCCCTTATCTGGTGTGGTTGAGTAACGAACATACATCCATCCACCCACCCAAATGTTTCGCCAGTTTTTGCTAACCAGCGTTATTTAAATAACGGATTACAAATACATATATGTGATTTATAATAACATTTGTTTATCAAAACTAATATACAGTCATAGCTCCCTTGTAGGTTTTCCTGTCGGCTATGTCATGGAATACAGCCACTAAAGTCAGCATAATGAACGATTAAATATATGATCGCCATTTTAAATTTTGCCATGTACCTATACGCACGTAGGAAGATAAACTACAAATAGTGGACCATTATGTACATGAGGCGTTTAGCGAGGGGGTAAGAGAGTCGAAAAACCGCTATAATCGTCTCACAAAATTACTGACGACCCCCAAAGATCTCTTGTCCTTGTTAAACTATTCCTTCTTCCCACACGGTGATCGGGTCTGCTTTCCGTACTTGTTGTACTACGAAACCTCTAAAACTCGCTAGCAAACAAAAGCACAAGCTTAATCAGCCAGTCCAGGACTCACCCAGCGGTTTGAGCGAGGGGTAAGCCTTGGAGCTCCACATGAGCGGCACGGCGTTCCTCGCCAGGCTGTTGGCCATGTTCTCCAGGGCCTCCGACATCACCACCAGCCCTTTCAGGGCTTTCAGCAGGTCCCTGATTGAGTATGGATAAATTATGTGTGCAGGACATTAATCAAAATCAAATTTTATTTATTTCAGGCTAGGTACACATAACAGTTTAGTACAATATTTTTAAATTCACTGGTTTTTCAAAATTTGTCTTGCTACTCAAATAGCTTTGGAGTAGCTAGTTTTGTTATTAAAAGAAAAACAAAAATTTGACTACACAATGTAGCACCTATATGATCGGATACGTAAATGAATCTAACTTCTCTTCACGATCCAAAAAAGGCCAAGTCAGAGTTCACAAAGGAACCAACAAACAGGTTTACTCAAAAAACCAGATGATAAATGTAATGTTATGATTCAAAGATTCTTTACATCCATATGTCGTGTCCAGTAGTTTCTCTAGAAAGTAAATTGTTTTACTAACTTGAGCGAGTTGTTGATGACGCCCAGCAGCCTGTTGTACCTGATGGCTTCCTGCATCAGCACAGTGTTCAGAGACTCCTTGTACGACACCGGGTACCTGCATGCCATAAAGTTTGGACTGGTAAGTACCTACTGCATGCTCATTGCCCACAATTTATCACTTATGAAATTCACACATTTGAAGTACCTACAACAAGGAACTTTTTAACAAAACGGAAAATGTAGGGGGTGACTTACTTGGACTTTCCATGTATCCCCCTCTCGTTTTGGTTTTTTACTCTTAGGGGAAATTACTTGAGGGATAGGTGGAATAGACCATTTTTTTTAACCAGACGGAAAATTTAGGGTGTGACAGAAACAGAGTACAAACGTATAGCATAGCTAGCTACCAGCAGATTTTAATTTTTCAAATAAAATTCTTTCAATGCGCATTAGAAGAATTTAAAAAATCTAAAATACTAGATACACTAGTCAATTTAAGGACCGTTTAGGTGGCTGAAAAAGTACCCAATTTTGACGCGAGCTATACCTCTGTCACTTCTCGTCAGGAACGTTTCGTCAGTGACGAAAGCTGTTAATATAGAAAGCGCTTCAGTACAGATAGTGATACTCCTTGATACTGACATCTCGAGGATGAGCTTGGTGTCGAGGGTGGGCGGCAGCACCTTCAGGATGTCCTTGGCGGCGCTCTCCGTCATCTCCTCCGCGGACATGCCCGCCGCGCCCGACACCTCCTTCGGCTGCAGGTTGCGCATTATACCTGCACCACGACACGACAACTATTTACAATTCTGCGGTCTACATTCTGAAGTCTGAAGGCTGCAATATGAACTCTGAAGTCTGAATTATCAAATCTGAAGTATGAAGTCTGAACCATAAAATCTGAAGTATGACGTCTGAAGTATGAAGTCTAAAGTATAAATTCTGATGTCAGAACTGTTGACTTGACTTAAGCTAACTGCTTCGGTGGCTTAGTTGGTAGTGAACTAAAAAGTTTAGAAATAGTAAATAAGAACTTAGAAGTTTGTGAATTCTATATTTTAATGTGTTATGTTTGTTTGTATCTTGTATCGCAGTACTCACTCAAGCTAGTATTGGTTTCGTTCATGGCGTAGCTGATGTTCGCGTTGGGATGCAGCCCGAACAGAGAGGGGTCGTCGTTCAGAGGGAGCGTCCGAATATACTTTAGGTAGTCTTCGATGCTCGAACTCGGTGGTTGCTTCACGGACAAACAATCAATTGGTAAAGCAAGAATATGCACAATTCTGAAGCAAATTACACTAATTTAGATTCTCGGTTGATCCAATGCCGCGATGCCACAGCGCCCAGCTCAAAACCTTAAATTCTGTAGAAAATGTACTTAAATTAAAGAAAAGCATAAGTTTCAGTAATTTTCCTCATCTGATTGGATCAATTAAGTCATCTACATTTTTCCCTTCCACTACTATTACTGCCAAGGGAGGGATAAAGTGGAAATAGCGCTTCTAGTTCTTTCGTGGGTTCTTCCTCTTCGCAGAGGTAAGTAAACGGCCTTGAGCATAAACCTACGTGCCGAGGCTGAGCTCTGGGGGACACTGCCTCCACTCCAGAGACATTGCAAGGTGCCAGACTGCGAGTTCCCAGCCCAGCGCGAGTCGAGTGCCATCTTAAGCACCTTCGGCCCATATGGTCCTATACTGGTAATGCTGTCTTGGTGAGCGGTACTCACCTGCTTGTATGCTCCGTTCTCGTCGAAGTAGTACTTCTCAGAGAGCACGGTGGCGGCGTAGTAGTCGGCCAGCAGGCACAGCAGGCAGCGCCGGTCCCAGTCGTCCGTCACGCGCCCGCCGTAGTTTATGTGCCCCGCGGTGTATGTCAGCATCTCAACACGAACGGACATAATTTTATTTTTGTATTTATATACAAAACAGTCGATAACCAGGCGGAATACAGAGAAAGTGGCGAGAACTGGACCATACTCCAAAATATGTGTTCTGTGAGCAGACAAAAAACTAACACAAACGAGTTATAAGTATTCGTATCATATCGTCACACTTCTCCCTCGAAAGGGCTGGCAGAGGTGGATACATACACTAGAGCCCGGTGTATGGTGACAGGCTCGCTCCTTGTCCAAGTTTGAGACTGAATAACTAATTAAAAGTTTTTTAATGATTTTCATACCGACTTTTACCATTCTACTCTGTCTTTAAAAACATTTCTTAGTTTTTTTTTCTGAGTAGTTTGCTTGGTTCATCAAATGATTCTTAATGCGTGAGTAATTTTTAAATTTACTTTCGTTAAGACTTAATAACTGTTCTGGAATGCCACCAAAAATCCATCTGTATAATATTGATTTCCCATTTCTGGGTGTCTAATGAAAGTCTACTCTTATGTTTTTCATCTAGCACACGAACTAACCTTGAGAGGCACTTCAGCGTACTCGTTGAGGAACATGTGAAGCTGCGATATGCAGATCCTGAGGTCCCCGTCAGTGAACTCGTAGGGGATGTTGAACCCGAGCGGGCCGAACTTGCGCCGCTCCAGAACCACGCCGTGGAACAGACAGATCGAGAACAGCAACCACTGAGGGGATTGACGACCATCAGAAGTTGCATACGAGCTGCTCAACTAAAAGGGTGCTATACACTTAGTCGGGCTGGTACATTCGGGTAGTATGTGCTGATTGATAAGGCCATGATCCAAAAAAACAAGGTCTAGCATTCCAGGAGCTAATGACGTCATTATCGTCATCCTTCTCTTTCGAACTATTTGTAAAAGATTTATTTAGGGCTTGCTTAAGCATTGATTGACGTTTTTTTTATGAAGTCAACAACATTTGACCACCAACTCGCCTGATGTGAAGCGACATTGTTTCCTAAGATGAAGCACGAAGACCTAGTAGGGACTTTTCACTCTGGCCTTGAAGATACCTAGGTTGTAGTTCGTTAAGAAGGTGGAGGCGAACCGCTTAGTACCAGGTAGGTGGTATATCGACTAAGCAGGGATGATACTTTTGCGTTTTCCGACTTGTTCTGCTGTAAAAGGCTTTCACGTCACTGCGTGTTGCCCACGTGACCGGAATGCTATACCTGGCGCAGTATACTTTTATACCATGGGTAAGGCCAGCCCGAAGCCACTACTCGGAACTCCACATGTTCGGCTTAAGCCGTTTAGGTATTCCATTTGGGTAAAAACCCGACTGACATAAACCTGGTTGCCCTATACAAATAGGTATCTAACATTTATCTACAATTGCCGCCCGGCTGTGTCGATTGATGCCAGCCCGACTAAGAGTGTAGGCCACTAACTGGAACTAAGTTTTCAATTCAACTGATTGCTGCATTTTAATTCTCTAGATACAATAAAAATATGAAATGGACTGTACTTTTTATGGAGGTTAGACAATGCTAAAGCGAAATGCCCATCTAATGTGATCTAGCAATTTTCCACATAAACGTTTTTAGCCCCCGACACAGAAACGTCGCGGTATTATAAGTTTGATGGTGTCTGTGTGTTTGTTTGTCTGTCTGTGGCATCTTAACTCCCAAATGCATGAACATAATTTGATTTTGTTTTTTTGTTTTGCTTGAAAGGTGAATTAATCGGTGACTTAGTAGAGAGAAAATCGATGTCGAGGGTTTTTTTAATTTTTAATTTTCATTTGTTAATATTGTGATGTGTGGCAGTGCTGCGGGGAAATTGTTTAGTTCACATCACTTAGTAGATATACATACATACACTTGTGAGACAGACATCTCGCTAGGAAGAGTGAATGCAACAGCTACACTACATAACACAAATGCAGTAAAACCTTGAAATTAGGCAATTTCGGTTCATTAGAGTTGAAATAGTCCGTGTAGTCCGGCACTTGGTTTATGAATGCTTTGAGCAGGTTCGCCTTTATGCCTCTAGGCGGCTCCACCGTCATTTTGTACCCTGAGTGAGAATTTAAAGGAGTCCACACACTAAAGTCGGTGACAGCCGCTGACATTGCCGACAACAATGGTGGCAGCTGTTGGCAACTTTGGTGTGTGGACGTCTTAAGCTTACATAAAAATTAGCTTTAGGAAAATAAACCTACCTACTGATAGATAAAACCAAAGTGTGTTTCACAAAACCCAGGCTGGATACATAATTTCAAACCAAGGTAAATAATAATATACACAATAATACATTACTAATACATTTTGGTAAAGGTTTTTTTTTCCAAAATGTCTCCAACCAAGGTAAATTCTACCTGTATTGAATTTTAAGATTTGAACTTTTGTATTTGTAATGTTAGACAGATATGATTAAAAACTGTTTCTTTAACAAATCTCTTATGTATTTCTGCTCTAACGTCTTATCAAGTACACCAAGGAATATGGGTTCAATGACTTTGATTTACTTTTTTTTCCAAAATGTCTCAAACCAAGGTAAATTGCCTATATTGCGTTTTAAGATTTAAACTTTTGTATTTGTAATGTTAGACAGATATGATTAAAAACTGTTTCTTTAACAAATCTCATAGGTATTTCTGCTCCAACGTCTTATCAAAATTACACCAAGGAATATAGGTTCAATTACATTGATTTACTATTGATCAAACCGGCGATAGTTTTGAAGATGAACTTCCGCAAAGTAACGCCTGATTCAACTATCACAGGTATGATTATGTAGAGAAGGATAGATATACCGTTCTGCAGAAGAGCGACAGGGAAGTGCGGCGAGGGAGTCGAAGTGAGCCAGAGACGGAAGTCCTTGTGAACCAGCTCTGGAGATATCTGCTCTACGTTCAGCTCCAGCACCGGCATCCATGACGGGGAAAGGTGGCAGTTCTGAACAACATACTCGTAGGAATAATCTTTTAAATTAAAAAAAACCGGCTTATCATCAGAACTTGATTTTTGGCAATAAGTAAATAATATTTACTTAACCACTCGAGCGTTTTTTTAATATTATTAAAAAAACGCTCGAGTGGTTACGATAAAATTTAAATGGGACCACTTGGGAAGTATACCCGATAAAACCAAAAACGATTTTCAAATCGGTTCGAGTAATCGGGAAACATTTACAAATCAAAGATTCCGACGAATTGAGAACCTCCTCCTGAAGTCAGCTAATAATAAGAAAATCCCAGTTGTTTGGATTTTAGGCGATTATCACGCTGTTTCGCGTTATGAAATGTGTCTCAAAAAAGCGCTCTCTGCTTGAGCAGTTAGTCGAGCAAGCGTGCAAAAAAAAAACATTTTAGCATTTAAAATATCATAAGAGTAAGGAAAAGTTGAGTTGTATAACGCTCGGCGAGTAATACCTTTCAAAATGTCCATCTTAGTTTACCTGGAAGAAGACCCAGTTCCCGAAGTCGCAGCCGATGCGCATCATGTTCTCGGCGAGCGGGCCCTGCCCCTGCCCCAGGGAGATGCTCTCGAAACGCTTGCCCATCTTCATCTTGTCGGCGAACTTCATCAGATCTGATGCAGGGATCATTGATGTATCGTCACGACTGACTAGCCTTCAACTATAAGACTAGCTATAAGACTTTTGTCTGCCGCTTCAAGAGGGCACTGAGGTATTCAACACTGGCTGATGATCGGGACTTTGTTTTCAATGCTGTGCTGCTCGATCTCTGAACTTGCATCTTGCATAATATTAATCTCTCGAGGAAGTATTTTTTCTTTTTTTATCTTAATGCTCATCTACGTCATAAAATATACTCGACTCCTATGCTATGCTCGATCCTATCCTACATAAAATTGTTTGCATCGAGATGTGATGTCTATGGTGGTATTGGTCGCTAGAAATTACCCTAGAAAGATCGTATCTATAAGTAATGGTTTTTTTAACCCTGGCCGTTCCAGCTAGGCAAAAGTGTACCTCAATCGTTTCCACTTTTTTTGTCCTGGACTAGCACTCAAGCTTATATTCATAGTCACTTGCCGTATAGAGTAAAACAGAAAAAATGTTTTAAAAATGTTGAACGTGTGTTGCTAATGCTACGAGTATTTGTATAGCAGTTTATTAAACATGTAGATTTTATCATCGTATTAGACAACTGTCATACCTGCAGCGGGATCAGTGCCGGTGGAGAGCACGAATATGAGCGGCGCGAAGGGGTCGGACTCGGCGTAGAGCGCGGCCAGGTCGGCCGGCTGCGGCTCCACGAACCGCGCGCCCAGACCGTGCACCACGTAGTCCTGCACAATGGACCACCCCTCTTACTACACGCCGTGTATCCAAACCGTCATGTCCGTCCTTTAGATACAACAATCACCATGTGTGGAAACGACGGACATAATATGCTAGAATATCATTGTAACCCATAATTATGACCAACTCTTATGATGGGGCACACTTAGTTGCTTACTAGCTCTCGAGCGCCCAAATTAGCTTTCGACCTCTTTCGGTCGAGAAAGCTTTGAGCGCTGCTTCCACTGTTTGTATGATTGTGTGGTTAAACGACGATTGTCAGCGGTGCAGTAAGCTTTAGTTTAAAGTCTCAACAAAATGGAGCATAACCTTTTTTTTATAATAGCTTCTCTATACGTAGTAATAGAACTCAATGGAATTTTTGAATGGAATGGAAGCTTTTTTTTTGTCTTTTTTTTTTTGTCTTTTACTGACTTTCTACTTTTTATCCTTTAGTTTTTTGGCTTCGCTCCAGTCAGGTAAAAAAGGGAAGTAGACAAGGACTATTTTGACATGAGAAGAAAGGTAATCGAAATATTCACCTGTAATCCTGGCACCAGTTTGTCCGGCCTGATACATTTGAGCACCAATAGCTTTTGAAAGAGATCCAACTGAGTGTCTAGCGGCTTCGGATATGGCAATCTGGAAATTTAAGACAATCGATAAGAAAATATAAAGCGATGATAGCCTAGTTGGAGAAGGTCCCGCCTCTCAAGCCAGAGGGAACGGGTTCAAACCCAGCCGACCGACGGCACGCACCAGCTTGTTCATTGTCTGAACATTTGTGCGTATTGTATGTCATCTGCTACATGACTGGAGCCCGGTGTATTGAGACAGGCTCGCCCCCTATCACATTTGGGACTGAATATCGTCCTGCGAAGTGAGGTGTGGGTGTTGTATCACACCTCTGCCAGCCCCCTCGGGAGAGAGAAGTAACGATATGTTAGGCTATGTGTGATAAAAAATAATACAAAAGGTTTGGGAATGAGTGAATGTATGCTCGTTACTTTTTCACGTTATAACCGCCCAATGAATTTGCTAAATATGTAAATTAGCTATTTCAGCCTTATTCAGACCGCTGAATGGCTAAATCTAGATTATAACAATATGATATGTCTTTGTTTTTGCTGCTTATAAGAGAAGGACATTAATATTTTTAGTTATAGTAACAGTTACTAAATTTAGCGTTATTTTGACCGCACGAGAAAGAACCCGTTCTGATAGGGCCTATTATCTTTTTTTAATCAATGCTCAATCCAATCCTAAGGTCAAAGTTACTTGTGCGGGTTCATAGACTCGTAGAAAGTCTTGAAGAACTTGAGGTTCTGCGGGAAGTCCTCGACGAACTGGCGCATGGTGCCGAGCGTCGCCATCTGCTGCATGTCCAGCCACATGCGCAGAGATATCCACTTGGGGTCAGGGTTCTCGTACTCCTGCCGATATGACACACTCATATTACAACCTATGCAAGCGATGGCAGCCTAGTTGGGAGAAGGCCCGCCTCTCAAGCCAGAGGGAGCGGGTTCGAACGCAGCCGACGGCACGCGCCAATTTGTTAATTGTGTGAACATTTGTTCGTATTATATGTCATCTGCTTCATGACTGGAGTCCGGTGTATGGCGATAAGCTCGCCCCTGTCACATTTTGGACTGAACATCGTCCGGCGAAGTGTGGGTGTTGTATTACACCTCTGCCAGCCAACTCGGGGGAAAGGCGTGACGAAATGTTATGTTATGTTATATTACAATCTAGCTAGCCACCTAGCTGCGAATAGCTAGCTGGCCTCTACCTGGTACCATCTGGTAGGTACATCGATATATTATGTACAACGCACTGGATTTCATCATCCGAACACTTAATCAAATCACGAAACTTTCGTCCAATCCAGTACACTAAAATCCTTGCACCTTGCATTAGTGTGGTCCCGAAATGCGTGCAGTGTGGTAGTGTACGGAGCGGCGCTAATTTACTGGAGTCAAAGTGTGAATCTGGATGGACGGAAATTCGCAATTCAGTAGTCAACGCATCAGCAAACCTGAGGTCAGCCCACGGTGGGCAGGCCCTACATTTTATTAAGTTGCATATTTTTTTTGTTTGGATCAGCTCTTCTATAGTACGTAGTATATTGATCTCGTTGGGTAGATACCTTTTATTATTGCGACATAAAAACAGACATTTTAATAGTGACCACATCATTACAGCATTTTACGTCCTACTGCAGGCACACCGACATACACTATGTCGAGGCTGATGGAGCCATTATCCACCACGCTGGCTCAATGCGGACATGTAGGTTTCCTCGCTGTGTATACTTTTACCGTAAGAACGATGTAAAGTTTAAGTGCACACAAACGAAATTTAAAAAAATAAGAGATGAGTACATTGGCACAGGATCAACTGCAACTACAACTCATAGTGACCACGTTTAGCAGAAAATTGAACTCTATAACCATAAAATGATAGTCCATAGATTCCTTAATGATCCCCTTGTCTAGGCTGGCTTGGCTTGGCTTGTCTTGTCTAGGTAACGCCTATAAACAGAAGAGATGCGACCACAGCTGACGTCGCTCGAGTATACTGCGACACATATCATGAATATAATAAAAGTAACTTTAAAACGTATCCAATAAGGACTATCTTACCATATCAATAGCGGCACCGTTTAGCAGGAAATTGAATTCCGGTGCTCTAATGATCCCCTTGTCCATAGATATGCGAATGCACAGAAGCAGCGCGAACAATAACTTGTGTCGCTCAAACAGACTGCGACACACGTTCTGGTAGAGGAGGAACGTGAAGTGATGGATGATTATTTCCACTCTCTCAATTATATCCTCTGTGGAAAGAAAGGTAAAATAATATATCTACCTAGTCAACCAGATATTGTATACCTAATATAAAAAGCAAAGCTTAAAAACCGACTTCCTGTCATCCAAGTAAACAATTTTTAGACTTTTGTTGATATTTCAAAAATTGCTCGACCTATTTCGATAAAAAATTTATGGGATCACCTCAAATAAAAAAAAAGAGCAACAAAACAAAAAAAAAATAATTAAAATCGATTCACAATTGGCGAAATAATCGCGTAAAAAAACATAGTCAAATTGATGACCTCCTTTTTGGAAGTCGGTTAAAAATATAGGATGGGTATTTTGTAACTTAGCGCAGATTGGCTGCAGGCAGCAAGCACTAGTAGAGCAGCTACTTTACATTACCATTATATTTTACCTACATTGATTTATTAAGGACTAGCTGCGCCCCGCGATTTCATCCGCAGTTAAAAAGTATCCTATGTGCTATTCTAGACTATAATCTATCTATGTGCCAAATTTCATCCAGATCTGTTCAGCCGTTCTGGCGTGAAAGAGTAACAAACATCCATCCATCCATTCTTACAAACTTTCGCGTTTATAATATTAGTAGGATATTCTCCTACTTTTATCGTAGTTAGTCCGTTGAAGCATTCGAAGCAGATCAGCAAATTTTGGGTGAAGCTGACCTCAACACCATGCGGGATACATAGTAGAATAGAGAGATATAGAAAGTCAGGAAGGTTAGGTTAAACATTGTAATACACGTACCGTTCGGCTCGGTCTCGGCCATGCTCCGCACGAAGAGCTTGACGAACCACTCGAGCGAGTACTGGTACATGGGGTCCACGTTGGCCATGCCCGACAGACAGAAGAACAGGATCTGTCCGCGGTTGGCCACCGGCACGTAGCCGCCGCGCGCCTCCTCGATCTCCAGCGTCGTGCGCTCTATGTCCTCCACTTTTATCTAAAAAAAAACAATAATAACGTTTCACACTCATAGCTCTAGCTTTCTTTGTGTCGGAGATGCCTGGGGACTTAACATGAGTTTTGATAGTTTTCGTTTGGCTCCATATATTTTAATACAGCGCCCCTGGCGGAAACTTTATGAAACTAGGCTACATGCATGGAGCTAAACGAAAACGAAAAAAGTTTTCGTTGACTATATTCACAATCGAAACTTCACTTGAACTATTATCATAGCCATTATAATTGAAACAAAAAATTTGACTACAAAATTTAAATTAGGTACCTATTTTAGTCTTCGACACTACAGATAAAGAAACGAATTTGTTCACACTTCAAAACCCAAAATTAATCAAGGTATTTCGGCGATAGGATTTTACATAATAATAATAATAAATTCGGGACACTTCCACACACAGTCGCCTGACCCCAAACTAAGCAAAGCATACATGCTTTGCCATAGTACATGTACTATGGCTGCCAGAGACTGATATACATAGGAACATTACATACAAAATAAACCGACACCTTACATACGCTATGCTAAATCGGCACTAGACTAGAAACTAGGGAGCCACATCAAGAATGATAAAGTTTTCAACTTTCTACCAAGCTTTCAATCGATTCTCAACCATACCAAAGCTTGTCAAAGTCAAATTCGGCTTACCAATATCTCAGCACTTTTGATCTTGATAGCCTCAAGAGTTAGAATAAGCGGCAGATCGTCGACGGGACTACCCTCACTATTTGACAGCCCATACAAGATGTCCGCTTGCATTTCAGCCAGCTGGGACGCCATTTGAGCGCGAGATACGATCAGTTGTCCTCGGAGCTCTTCTAAATCTGGTCGTTCTTGAGCTACTACGATGGATAACAGCTGTTCTGATAGACCGCTGTTACAGAAAATATCAAGTTAGCATGGCAGGTTGTGTTGTTGGTGTGATAAGGAATTTAACAGGAAACAGTCTGTTCCAATTTAGTCATTATGTTGAAAAGTTTTTACTAATGAATGAATTCGTTTCAGACTTGGTATATAATGAACTAGCTGCTCCCCACGGTTTTACCCAGCTATTCTACAGGAACCAGTTTTTCAAAATGAAAGTATCCTGTGTGTAAATCCACGGTATACGTGTCTTTCATACCAAATTTCATCCGAACCCATTCAGCCGTTTTTGAGTATTTCAGTAAAAAAAAAACATCCAAAATACAAACTTCCAACCCGTTTTCTGTTCTCTAAAGTACCCTATTTGTAATCCAGGGTATAAACCTCAGAACTGAATTTCATCCAAGTCCATTCAGCCTTTTTCATGATTGGGTAACAAACATCAAGTGTAAACTCTCAAAAGTAGTAGGTAGTAGTTGTTTACCTGGGTACCAAAGCGAAGTTGATCACTTGCACCTTGACCGAAGTCTCGGGCGTGTATCTGGGGTTGGGCAACTTGGTCGTCATGTATAAGCGGAACCCTGCCACGTACGGGATCAGAGAGTCACCCAATTTCAGCACCCATTGACCCGCTTGCCGGAAATATTGACGCTGAAATATTATATTTTGCCCAGTTTACAAAAATTAAAAGAATTTCTCGCAAATTTTTGTAGTGATGTTCCAAAGGATCAAGAAAATTTAAAAGAACTTCTAGCAATTCCTTGGAGTTGTTAACCGAACAACCAGAAAATAGCATGGTTATTTACCTTTAGAACTGGATCTAGTGCTGGGTCCAGTTCTTGTCCAACATTTTCAAGCAGTATTGGCTTTCCAAACCTCAGCGCAGATTCGAAATTCCTCAGTAGATCTCTGTCGTTCGGCTTCACCACTACCAAACCTTCGATTTTACCCTGCAAGTGAAAAAAAATATAGTATAGACCAGACTGACCATCTGATACGTTCTTTGAATGAAAACTATATTTACGTTTTGCCATGCTATTTTACGTTCTGCCATGATATTATGTTATGTTCTGTGATCTACTTATTCATGTTTTGATCTATAACTATGCGCTACGTCCTGTAATTTTTTTTTAAACTAGTCAACAATAACAATAAAATTATTTGTGATTAATTATTATATTGTCTCATTTGGATGTTCGTATGTCGTTTTACGTTCTGTAATCTAAATTTACATTCTGTAACGAACATTTACATGCAAGGTCAAATATGTAAGATCTGATCTTTATGATCTGCTACGTCGTTATGGAAAGTGTGTAGTCTGTTTAGCTCACACATTAATGAGCGTTAACCTCACAGGCAAGAGTGCTTCATTTTAGACCGTATCGTCAGTTTCCGCACCAGGTGAATTGTGGTCTAAGGTTAATCACAATAAGTAATAAATTTAAAAAACCCCCGACACCGATTTTCAACAAACAAAGCTAAGAACATTTTCGACTTTCAAACAAAAACTCTAAATCAAAATCGGTTCATCTGTATGGGAGTGACGATGCCACACTTACATACACACAAACACAAACACATCAAACTTATAACACCCCGTCGTTTATGCGTCAGGGGCTAAAAATGGTCACCATTGCGCGGATCCACTTGTTGGCCTGCGTCTGCGGGTCGATGATGAGCGGCCAGCGGCGCGAGTTCCACATCAGCACCGCCGACTCCACCGACAGCGGGTCCCGCGGCAGCCCGTACATCTGCCACGTCCTGCGGCGTGCGTCGCCACGTCACGTCACGTCATGTTCATCGGTCATGTGTTGTATTGTGTACAACATGCTGTGCGTTCCTAATCGTCGATAATATCCCCTTGGATATTGACGACAACTGGAAAGTTACTTCCCAAGCATTGACACGTTCATATTTGATTTAAAAAAAAATCTATTGTTTTTCATTTCTTTTAGGGTGTCGATAATTGAGAGTAATATGCACTTAAAGGGTGAAACGCAATTCTGTTTTTTTAGTGATTTATCACTTTTCGCTCTATTATAAATGCTTTGGAATTTAAATGTTGGCATGTATGGCAAATTACAAGCCAGAAACTTGATGACGTGCCTCATTCAGTGCCTGGTTGGCAACCAGAGTTCGCGTTATACTATTATGTTGGACCTTCTCTTTTGAAGCATTTGGACCTATTATAAAAGTTAATAATATATTTGATTTTAATATACCTACCTTATAACAACAGGATCGCCCAACACAGTCAGCGGCTCAGCGCCTTCTGTATTTGGTACACCTACTTCCTATGAACAGAAAATAATTTAGTATATATTTACCTACGGCTCTATAAGTACTTTGTCAATTTTTTAAAATATATTTTTCGTCAAGTACCCACTTTCATGTGTCGGATCCAAACTTCCAGTAGCTCTCTCCTGAACTCTTCGGTGAATGGCGTGATGTATCCGACTGCGCCTGCAAACAAACTACTGGTTAAGGCACTTGTCCACTGCCGGCGAGTAAGCGAGTAATTACTGACTATTTTCTCGCTTGTGAACGTACTTGAACAAGGCAGGATGGTACTCACATGCACTGATGAGGATGTCTCCGATGAGGTTGACGTTAGCGATGGCCAGGTCGTGGATGGTCTGGATCCAGCGCACGCGCTCGCTCGACAGCCCGTGCAGTAATCTATAGTAGAAACAGGTACTTATAAATTACAATTTTAGCAATTGTTTGATGATAACCTAGTTGGAGAAGGCTCGCCCTCGATCGATCCCAGCTTAGAGCATGCACCAATTCGTTTGATAAAGAACCTTTTACTATAACACGTTTTATTGCATGTCATCCTGTTCTGAGCTATGTTTGAAATCTCTAGCTAATCAGGGCTCTTGCAAAACTGTCGTCAAGTGGTCTTTGTAGGGCTACCGTACGCTCCAATTTCACTTTTAACTATGCGTACTTAACTGAGCCGTGTGATAACGACACGATCAGCTCAGTTAAGCACGCACAGGCCTCACTCTTGTGGGAGTCGTCGGCGTCTTTCTCACAGACTGACTTTTGACTGCGCAGGCCCGGCTTGAACACTGAACGCCCAACTACACGCACAAAAAAGTACGTACAAGCCAGGCTTGCGCAGGCAAGTCGAAATCGCAGCCGCCACGCTGCGTGGTTGGCGCGGTGTACAGATGTACCAACCACACGCGCGGTGTTCCGTGTTCAAGCCTGACCGGAGCAGTGAAAAGTGTGGGGATTTGGAGCGTATGGTAGGCCTATTAGAGGCACCTGTTAGCGCGATCCATCCTCGCGAGGCACTGCCCTATCTCTTCCTCCATTCTGCGCTTCTCTTCTTCTTTCTCCTGCAGGTACAGGTTCAGTTTCGCGAGCCCCTCCAGGAGAGCTTTCATTTTGGCTTTTGCAGTCGCTAGCACCGCTGGGGGTTTACGAATACAGTTTTGTAAGAAGAGTTTTTGCTAAGACATGCTTGGATTATGGTTCATAGATGATGTGATATTTTCGTAAACCCGTTTCTTCTATGTTATGAACTGGCTTTCAAACGAACGCCGACGACCGATTTTCTGTTTAAGGGTGGCAGCACGTGGTGTTATATAACCAGACTAACACTAAGAAATGTCAAATCCTACTAATATTAATGGGGTGCAGCTAGTTACATCATAATTCATGCTTCAAAATCTCAAACTGCTGGGATTCAATCCCATAGCCACGCATTGCGGCGTCATCTATGTATATCTGATCAAAGGATACAGGTCTCTTTTAGGACATTCTACTAAGCTCTAGCTGAAAAGCCGAAGAACGCAACCTTCTAGACTCAGTCTCTGTCATCTGCATTGCGCTACATTGGTTCTATCGCATCCAAGTTAAAAGTAACTTACCTTCGACGGCTCGTAGATCATTCATGGCTTGTTCCAGCGCCGCCTTCTTTGGTGCGACGCCTTTGTTCACGTGGTAGAACTTGTACATGGCATGCACCCACATGCATAGCGATTGGCACGCTTTTGACACCTAACAATACAAATAATACTTATAGTTTATTATTAGGCTGTTACTAACCTGGAAGTTGCGTAATAATTTGCTGTTCTTTGGAAGAAGTTGTTTATCAATCGACAAATGCCTGTAACACATTTTTTGTGACTTAATTTTTACCCGCATCTTGTATGTATGTTAATTTCTTTATTACCTCGTATCTTCTATTGTATTCTCTCTCTTAAATGGGTGAATGAATTTCAACAGTTAATTTATCGTTATATTCATCTTACAAATCCAAGTGTCCTTAGGTAAGTATCTATGCAGACTGGTTTTTTATTAGACCCACGTGACCAGATAATCAAGACATTTATGAAAAACTAGGAGTTGTTCGTGATGATAATGAAGGATGATGTATGAAGGACACTATTCTTCTTCATCTTAGCTTAACCCCAAAACAGTTATTTATCTATAGTCTAGCTGTTATTAGTAACAAGTGAAACCTTCTTAATTTTCTCTGGTTCATAGTCGGGGTTGGCAATAAAGCGTTTGAGTTTCTTGATCATGTCCTCGGTGATGGCTTCTTTGTCGTACTTCATAAGCGAGTCGAGGAAGGCCGTGGGGTCGGTGAGCATGAGAGACCCTGGCTTCCAGTAGTTTAGGATCTTCTCGCCGAAATTCGCTCCCGGCTCCTGTCGTATTCACCACCAAACAATTACAATTACATGTAAAAAATGATGCAAACGTTTTCGTTACAGAGTGATACCATGCTCATTTTCACACTTATATTGTAAATGCAACAGTTTACGTGAGATGTAAAGTTTGTAAAAAATTGAACATTGTGAATATTAATTATTATTTATTATAATTAGTCTTCTTATCCCCGAATAAAGTTCACGACTAAACTACTACGTAGATCTATTGGACGTGTCTGCAGGTCCGTTAGGTGCTTCTACCTATGATCCAAAAACAAAGTTTAGCGTTCCGGGAGTTGACACCCAGCTACGTCAGTTGTCATCGTCTCTCTCGAACTTGTTATAAATTACTAATTCCGGTCTTGTTAATGCATCGATTGACGTCACTGCGTGTCGCCCACGTGACCTTTTTTGTTTCGGAACGCAATACCTGGTGGAGTATATTGTTATATCATGGTTATTATACCTTGACAGGCTTGATGTCGAACACGACGCACAGTGACTCGATGACGAGCACGACCCCAGCGGGAGGTTTCTTCAGCGCCTTCACCTCTACTATGTCGTTGCGATTCAGCTCTTGCAGCGCTTTCTCGGCCGCTCGCAGCGCTGGCAGCGCCTCATCTGTAATTTTATGATAAACACTTTCAGCAATGCTTTGTTCGATCCTGGCCACGCACCAATGAATTTTTCTCTCGTAGAAAAATGTATGTGTAGGTATTTAAATTTTGACACGGTGAAGGAAAACATCGAAAAGAAACCGACAGGTCCTAGAATGAATAATTCGAAAGACATGTGACATCCCCCACTGATCAAACGTGGTGGATAACAGCTGATTCACTGGATTTCCGGACCGGTAGATCGGTGTCCCAACAGTGGGACGTAAAAGACTGTAATGATTACTTTCAGCAAGATTCACTATTTAGTAACTTTTTTTTCCAATTCATCAGTTCAGTTTTATACTTCATCTCTAACATAATTTGAGCAGTTGTTGTTTTAAGCTAAAGACCCGGTACCTACCTAATATAAAATACATAATACTAGACGGAAACGTGATCTCCTCAGTTATTTCTCACCTAAGTCTCTTTGCGCATCCTCCGCCATAACGTTGGTTTCGGCCGCCATTCTCTCCGCGAGGACCTGCTCTCTCTCCACTTTGATTCTTGCATCTTCTGCTATTGCCTAGATGAAGCGAAAAAGGTATAAAGATTGTAGAACCCTCTGTTCTGTTTTCACGTAAATTACCTACATAATAATACCCAGTCGTCCACACGGCTAACGACTGGGTATATTATTTTCCATACGTCGACATGACTGCGAATATACGGTGTTAACCACAGACCTAAGATTTTTTTTTGCTTCGCAAAAGACCAACGAAGCGTGGGACAGAGAAGTCTCCATCGAAATGTAAACTCCACAAGAGAGAAAGAGGTCGCCTACAAATAAAATGATAGTCAATTTTTCTTTTGTCATTACATACAGTGAGCACCTTGGAACACGCGGAAACTCCTATGATTTATATTTTTACTAAAATAATTATACCTAAATAGACTCAAAAGAGAGCAATTTTAATTAAATGCAGTTATGTCATCTTGTGAGTTTAGCGATTGTGATGTGAATCAAAGATGTAACCCACAAAATTTGTCGTTTCATGGGCAAATATGATATTTCCATTGTGACGTTTATGTCTGAATTTTGTCTAAACCATAACATAAATTGTTTCTAAAAACCGATTTACCAGCGGTATGTTGTTGTCGTTTCTTCGTATTAAGCCTTGAATATTCGCCAAACGCGTCTATTCAACTCGTAATTGTGAAGAAGCTACGGACCCTACCGATATGAAAAAAATATCACCAATAAGATCATTCTGTTACCTATTTATTAGTCTGATTAAAATATTATATTACTTACTAGATTGCGAGTAAAACAATATTAAATGAACGTTGTTTTCGTTCTCATGGCGTGCAATACCGTGCTTACGGAGATTACGTTACTATATATTTTTACACCTTCGGATAGGAAATTAAAAATATGATTGATCGTCCTTTTACCATATTTTTAGAGCTAAAATTGAGTTAGTTTAGTAATATTTTGTGTTATTTTGAAGTATTTCGTCAGATCACGTGACCACTGACACCCGCGAGCTCCTTTGCGGGGGACGGGCCAGTCGGCGCTAGCGCCTCACGAAGGAGGGACGTACTCGCCTTGCCGAAAAATATTTTCGCATTTTTTTTCTATTTGTACGTAAATCATCAATTAAACAGTGCTTAATTATCCAGAGACAATAAAAAAAAGTACTTTTTCAAGACATTTGGTAAGTTTTTAGTGACTTTACTACTAGTGAAATTATTTGGACAATAATTGATCGCGTTGTGAGTAGAGGGTACAGAAGGTTGATCCGATGAAAATGGGAGATGTCACCAAGGCAGCTAGACGTAAGAAAAAAATTGGACTCCAACTAGCTAAGTGGTAAGTACCTACCTACCTATTAATATTTAATTACCACATAAATATTTTTACCCGTTTGTTCTTATTGTGTAGACTGAAGTGACTAACCCTAGTGTCTGAGTTTTTAGTGGCATATGATTCGGTCTGACGTTTGTTTTCTTAATAAAAATAATAGAAAACGACAGACGTGTCCTCCGACCTATGTTAACTCTCAGGGCTTCACCGTCCATTACACCTTATTGCGATGATTGTTGGATTTACCCGCCGACGCTGTGCGACCATGAACCTTATTTTGCTGTGATACGAGCCGCGGTCGCGCAGCGTCGTGCTGTACTACAATCATCACGCCACGGCACGGGCCCCATTGTACATGTTGCTCATGATAATTATCCAAGTGCAAGACTTGTCAGAACTGTGTTTTTGTTTTGTTATGTACAAATGTACCTTTATGTGTCATATTTGTACATTGCACAGGGTTATCGGTATAGGGTGTACTAAGCCAAACGGGGGTCATTGTACTCTTCATTATAAACAACGATTACTTTTTAAACTTTTTTATTTGTAAATTAAATCGGGGAAAAAAGCATCTGCTTACATTTTGTCGACGATCGATGAGCTTTTTGTATGAAACAGCTGTTTTTTTTCTCGTGATTTCATTTGATTCAATTATTCACAAAAATTATACTAAGGTCAATATACCTAAGCCATTTCAAATTGAAGCTGTGGCATACTTGCTGATGCCCCAACACCTAGTTAATAACATAGAAATGGGGAGTATTCTATAGTTAATAATAATAAATAATCCTTCTTGAACAATCGGGTAAAAATAAAATAATGATAATTATTATGTGTACTTACGATGTCAATATCGGAAAGCGGTCGTTGCGTGCGAACGGTGTAAATGACTAATACTAATTTTTGTTTTTGGTATAGCACATTTCCTAAACTAACCTACCTAAACTAGAAACAATCACATTTTTATGTTATAGCTGACCAACCACGGTCCGCAATACATTATTATTTTTAGCAGTGTATTGAGCATATTTTTCTAACTTATCCTGGTTTGTTAACCGACTTCAAAAATTAGGACGCACTCAATTACATTGTATAAATTTTACTAAATGTTTGTTGCAGCATAACTTCGTTATTTACTCATTAATTTTTTAATTTGAAAGAATATGCTTACTAACACTCTGATCAGTCACTTTGATCAAAATAAAGTATTTTTTAGTAAAAAATAGTATTTAATACAAAAAGTTAAGCATTTGCATTCAGAAAGTAGTGTTCCGAGTCATGGTCATTGAATTCGATAGAAAAGTTATTACATTTTCTTACAACAATAACCGAGCGAGAGATCGTTAGCGAGCGAAGCGTTTATGCTTCAGATTCGACGAAAATGCTTTCGTATGTCCGAATTCCGTCTGGATTTCTGTCCGGATCTCTGTCCAGACCTGTCTTAATCTACAGGTCGCATTTCTTAACCTATTCTCTTGAAACTTTGTGAGTAAGTCCGATATTTAAAAAGAATTTTCTTGTCTAGGCGGTTATTGGAAATTTTTCAAAATGGCAGAGATGTGATTTAAAAAAAGATATATCTCCGCATAATTGGAAAATTTCCAAAAAACCTTTTTGACGAGATCACCAGCTCACAGAGTCACTATCGTATGTATTGTTATTTATTTATATTTATTATATACAACGATTTCTTTGGTAACTGATACCAACCTGCATCTAGTCTTAATAGTTATTTTAATTTAGTCTATTGCATGAAGACTAGAATAATAATATATTTTAAACTGGAATTATAGATTGGTAATTGTTTTATATTTTATGGTATCATGGAAAGAGACAAACGAGACGCTTTGAGTAATATGAATATTGTGTAATTAATATCTTTAAATTGCTCTATTTCATTTTTTCAGAAACAGAGATCAACGAAATTATCAAAATTTAAACACAAGCGTTCAGCCAACAACAAATGCGAGTACTGAACTAAGGTGAGTTAAAAGACATTTAACATCTTATATTATTAGGGTGACAAGCATAGTGCATAGTCAGAGCTATGCCAAATGAAAATGCTATTGCTGAAGTTGTCGTATGTCCGGCGTCCAGCGTCTGATTGCACGGATGTCCGATTGTTTTCCTCTACAGATCGCATTTCTCACCCGATATTTGTGAAATTTTGTAAATTTAGGTTTTATTTAAAATAGCGGATATATGTAATTTGTGAGACGTTGCTCATAGAGCCACTACTTGTAATCAGAGTGGCGCTGAACTGCTATGGGCATGCGTGACGCCAGTACAACCATTCACTCAGCGAGCGCGAAGCGCGAGTGAAGAACTTCCGTTTCAGTTAATAAAAATACTAAAAACTTATCCTATATTTTTATCTACAGATGCCTAGTTCAAAATCAGCCGAAGGGTATCAGAGCATCCGAGGAACAGGGACTTTTTCACCTTCGAATAAACTGGTAATCTTTTTTTATTTTTTTGTGTACACAATGTACATAAATAAATTATTGATATTGATGATAGCGTTCGGACTTGGTATGATTGCAAATTAATTATCATTTAATATTGTTTTTAGGAACAACAATATCAGTCTTCATTGCCGAATCTCATCGTCGAAGAAGAAGCAGAACAAGAACAGAAAGACAAAAGTTATTGGCGTATTATAACATTAGCTTCTTCTTCGTAAAATTGAAGGAAATATCAAGACACAATAGATTTGGTTGCGACAAACAAAAGTAAAAAAAAACTCTTGTTGATTTATTTTAAAAAAAGTCTAGTTTAGTTACTAGTGCGATAATGGTAAAGTAACAGCACACGTGCTTAATAGCTCGGATTATGAGCTAAAACTGATGTAATAAAGTCCTTTTTACGAGCGAGAGTGATGAAAAAGATATTAAACACAAACGCGTTTTTAACTTCAAGTAGGAACATTTCAGCAAAATCAGGCAAGAAACTATCGAGAAAATAATGAGGTTGTAAGTTCTGGGTCCACTATATTTTCAACAATTTTAGTCATTTTTATACTACCTACTAATTATATAAAACAGATTAGTACTATCAACTCGTAGAATACATTTTTAAAGCGGGCCGTCGATTGAACAGCTCTGCTAGTCCTAGTCAATATTTTTTTTGTTATGAGATTTTTGAAATGTTGTAAGCATTGGTTTAAGATAGGTTGAGTGATTTATCCCTGGTACCGGAGTTCTTAGAATGCTCATCAGGAGCCCTATTCTTGCTAAAAATATTTTCTGATCAATGTCTCTCTCGTTTTAAAAGTCATAGTGAGAGTGACCAAGAAACATCTCACGCGTCAAGAATAGCCCTCCAGAGCTATTCTTACGATATTATATTATTCCCCCTATTCCTACGCACGAGATATGTTTTGGTCAATGTCTCTCTCGTTTGAAAAATCATAAAAGTGAGAGGGACCAAGATCCGATGAACCAAGATATCTCACACTTCAGAGAGTCCGTGGTCTACGATTGTTTTTTTAGATTTTACACGCACGACCAAAGGGAATCAAAACCTTTAGATGCGGGATATTTGTGAGTACATACTTAATCTACCTATACTTATAATAAAACTACCGCGCTCATGCTGCTTAAAAGGCTCAAGTCTTTAAAACGCCGTTGGCTTCAAATAATTTAGTCACAAAACATTACAATAAAGCATAACATCACAGAGGGCATTCATTTTTAGGCAAACATATTTTTTTCACGGTGTTTCGTCTGAATTTGTTTAGTCTTTGAGAAATGCTAGCTCAATGTTCAAAAGCTTCGAGCGTTGATCACTAGAGGCGCTAAAACCAGCTGAGCGCCGAATGGTAAATGTCATTGGCGTATCTTAACCTCTTAACTATATTTCCTAGATGAAAGTAGAATTGATGATGAAATTCAGCACACAAATGTTAGTTAGTTTACGCTTGATTTTCACTAGAGATGGATAAAATGATGACGTCATTATTATCGATAGTTTTTTATTAGCAAAGTTCAATAGGAGTTCAATACATACATAAATGTACATTAACAAAACAAACATTTTTGATTGCCATCAACAGTAAATTAACATTTCTCCGAGTTTGTACTTGGCAATGAGGCGTAAAACATAAAAAAATAAATAAGTCCCTTCAATTTCTGGTCATAATTTTTAATTCAATTTACAAATTTTGGGTGCCCCTTTCGGTTTAACGTACCCTTTCAAATTACCCCTACATAAGCCCCTTTCGGTTTAACATACCCTTTCAAATTACCCCTACACAAGCCCCTTTCGGATTAACATACCCTTTCAAATTAGCCCTACACAAGCCCCTTTCGGATTAACATACCCTTTCAAATTAGCCCTACACAAGCCCCTTTCGGATTAACATACCCTTTCAAATTAACCCTACACAAGCCCCTTTCGGTTTAACATACCCTTTCAAATTATCCCTACACAAGCCCCTTTCGGTTTTACATACCCTTTCGAATTACCCCTACACAAGCCCCTTTCGGTTTAACATACCCTTTCAAATTAGCCCTACACAAGCCCCTTTCAGATTAACATACCCTTTCAAATTAGCCCTACACAAGCCCCTTTCGGATTAACATACCCTTTCAAATTATCCCTACACAAACCCCTTTCGGTTTAACATACCCTTTCAAATTACCCCTACACAAAAAAAGTTCTACTTGAAGTTTATATCCCAAAGAGTTTTGGTACTAATTGGGAAAAAGTTAAGGTTAATATTACCGTGTCAATTGCAATCTGCTCGATGACCTTCTTGGTCTCTTCGGCAGCCTTTTCCATGAGTGGCTTAAGTTCCGCCAATTCTATTTGGAGTTCCTTCACTTCTATCTCCGTCTGGTTTAATTTGTTTAATCCTGAAAGAGATTACTATGTTCTGATGTTCTTATTCAAAACTTGCCGACCACTTTAAAGGCATAATAATTATGGTATGAATCATATAATTATAATGGTAACACGAAATTTAAATGTGGTTTGCAGGGGATGATAGCCTAGCGAGTCGGATAAGGTTGGACTCTCAAGCCAGAGGGAGCGGGTTCAAAACCAGCCGACGGCACGCATCAATTTGTTCATGTGTTTGTTTTTTTTTTAAATATATGATGTGTCATAGTATTTTTTTTTCTGTGAATATTTGTTTGTGTAAATATATGTGCGTATTGTACATAATGTTATCTGCTACATAACTGGAGCCCGGTGTATGGCGACAGGCTCGCCCCCTGTCACATTTGGGACAGAATATCGTTCGGCGAAGTCCTGATATTGTGTTACACCTCTGTCAGGCTCTTCGGGGAAAGGCGTGACGAAATGTTATGTGCTATGAGTTGATGTGTTAAGTTAAGGGTTATTGAGCATAAAAAAATAGGAAAATAATACCAATTAAAGCGGTTACACTTGATACGGAGCAGGAAGTGACCACTCACCTGTTTTGAGCGCATTGCTCTCAGTAAGTATGGCCTGCTGTTTTTTCTTGAACATCTCTGCATAAGCACCGAGCATCCCCATGTAGGACATTGGCGTGACGTAGTTGAGGCGGTTGAGGCGCGCCAGGTACCGCGCGCTCGCCTCTGTCACGCTCTGATGCGCGAAACAGCAGACAGACTGCGGACGGTACAGTACATCACTGACGTCAGTGACTGTCACGTGACAGGCAAATATATGATAGCTACAGACTTATTGAAAAGCTGCCATGATAGTAATACACTAAAAACCGACCTTGCTTAAGGAAAATTAATGTGGAAAGTTTACGCTACAACCTCCATGCAAGACATTGTGACGTAGTTGAGGCGGTTGAGGCGCGCTAAGTACCGCGCGTTCGCCTCTGTCATGCTCTGATGTGCTAAACAGCACACATATTGCAGATGGTGCTATAGTACATTACTAGTAGGATCGACGTTACAATGACAATAATGCACCAATCAGCACGAGCTTATTTGAGAACATAGACGTGGCCAGTTCACGTCAAGCCAAGTCTCTCTGTAGGACATTGCAGTGGCCTAGTGTAGTGAAGTGGTTAAAGCGTGCAATTAATATGTAACATGTAAAAAATCACGCCAGACGGCGGATTTTTTGTGTGCAACTCGAATACTACAAATAATCCGTCTTATAAAAGATCGCAACCATGGTTATGCTGTGCCCGCTTCAGTCAGTTCTAGCCTAAAAAGAAACGTAAAAAATAACAAACAACGGATCCATACCACCATGGCTTCTATGATCTGCGGCGTGGTGTCCAGCTCAGGCATGTTGTTGAAGAAGTGATTCGCGACCGACTCTAGGGCAGTCTTGGGCCATTCGCTGAACCAGTCGATGGTGCAGCAGTTCACCAGTGACGGGAACTGGCGCAGGCGGGCGCGGAATATCTAGGTACAAGTTTCTGGTTTTAGATACTTTTCTTCATGCCACTATGTCATATCCACATACTGCTATCAGATATATGACATACACTTGATACATTTACAGACTTCTATGGCTTAACTGGCAAAGCATTTTAGACGTAGAATCGAAATAGGTGATCAATCCTCAAAAAGTAAAAAAAATCTGTCAGTTGTCGACAGTGTTTGAATAGTCTATCACAATTTTAAAAAAAATTAAAGAAATAATCATATTACACTAAACATAGTAGGTACATGCAAAAAATTATGAGTGCGTGTGTTTGTTTGTTACTTATTTATGCTAAAATGTCTGAACAGATTTGAATAAAATTAATCCAAGGTAGAATCAAACTCCATATGTAGGTAGTCTGTAACATAACATCTGTACATATAGGCCACTTATAGTCAAACGATTCCAGTGAAACTAGAATAGCATGAAAGCGAAGTTACGAGTAAGTTAGATTCGCATGTGAAACAGCGGAGAACAGTCAGAACTTAGACAAAAAATCTTTTTTTTAATTTTTTTTTAATGTAGAATAGGTCGGCGTTTGACCACCAACTCGCCTGATGTTAAGCGACGTTGTGATCTAAGATGGAGCACGACGACCTATAAGGTACTTATTCAGTCTAGCCTTGAAGTTTTGTGGAGTGAAGAAGTACAAAGACGGCAGTTGAGTGAGGCGCTACAAGTGCGCTACTGCTCAGACCCGTCTTCGGAACGGTTACACCGGACTACATCCCGAAACACGACTAGGTCATATTCACCGCCCGATACTGCAGAATTACAGTGGAACTACTGCGGAACTGCGAATCGTATCGCCGCGCAATAAGGTCCATGGTCGCGCAGCGTCGAAAACAACCATCATGGCAATAAGATGTCATTCACGGCATGGCTTGGTCCGGTGGGTGGTAACTAGCCACGGCCGAAGCCTCCCACCAGTTTGCTACCCGGTTAGCACTACCCGGGGACCACGTGTAGGGAATCAGAATAGAGCACACTCCTACGGACGTTACGGGTACGGGTAGCTAAGCCCCCAAAGTATTTACGTAAACATTTTAGTAAAGTAAGTAACCTCTCCAATAGGCGACATGACGACGACTATGTGCAGGTTGGAGCGCACGCGGCGCTGGTAGCACGAGAACAGGTTGGTCTTGGTGGCCGGCAGGTTCATCTCCATCACCGCGTGCCGCACCTTTACACATCACTAATTCGTGTATGTATATGAAAATTATCTATAGATACAAGTTTTTTTTTACATCGGATGTATCATTAAACAACGGACATGTTCCTGAATATAAATTGTACTCATCATTATGACCAACTTTGATTATATGGCTAAGTCTGGCATCGAAAAGAGTATCGAGAATCTGAATACGATAAAAGAGCTATTCCATACATTTTGTGTCGAGAAAATGTCTGAAACAGCTCTTTATTCGATGATCAATGAAATTTTTGTATGGAACAACAAACTTTTATTTTTCGATTTCAGGGTTGGCTGTGTAGTAAAAGTTGGTTGTAATTGTAAATACAATGATATCCTTTAACACCGTTTAAAGAAACAGCCCGTATTCATTTGCAAAAAGCATCGTGTGGCTTGTACAGTTTAAACAAGTTTCACGCCGATTCCGCTTGAGATGGATTTACACCATAAAGATTTTCGAGCCGATGTTTTCTGGGACGATGATACTGTTCGTCCCATGCAGCGAAAATTATTTTCAGCAAAATCCGTCTCAGGCGGGGCAGAGCTTTTGTCCCGAAATCGTAACAAGGGCGATGGCATCGGTGCCCAGGCATAAGGCGCTAGATCTTAGAAAAGCAAAAATAAGCGAAAATTTGCAAAAATGACCAGGATCCAGTTTTGGGTCATGCATGGTAGTATCGTAGTAGCAGGTAAATGAGCTTGTATCGTCTAGTAACGGCACTGGATATCATTATGAACAACTGTTGCCAAACAACTGAAAAACAGGATAATTTTATCCAAACTTACCGACATGAAGATCTTGTCCAAATCCTCGACCTCGTAGATGTTGGGCACGTCGCCCGAAGATAAGATGTTGTTCAAGTCTTCCAGGAATGATTCCATTTTTATCTGGAGGTTGCAGAATGGAAAATTCAGGACAAAGAAAGAATGGATTGATTGTCTCCCTAGAAGCATAAGACGTGGCTCTTGCGTAATCACACTTGATTTATTCTGTGACAACAACATGTGACCTGCTTTTTTGCATTATTTGTCCGGCACTAACGTTTCTTTAACAAATTTCTTAAAAAATATTTAATTATTTTGAAGATGAACTTCTCCAAAGTTAGGCCTGATTCAATCAAGTATTGTCTTGCTTCGATTTACGAAACAGGTCAAAAATCTCTGAGTCGAAATTCAAAAACGTTTTTGACTGAGATTACAAGTCCCAAATCATTAAGAGCTTACTCCATCTATTCTACGTTAGTAAGTACCTGTGCGTCAGAGAAAAGGAACACGGTGCCTCGATTCTCCGCGCCCGCCTTCATCATGGTCTGCTTCAAGTCTTCCCGCCATTCTGACTGCCCGTAGGCCTTTGTTATTTCTATTTGTATGCAGTTCAGCTCCGCCATGCTTGCCGCGAGACGCGATAGAGACTGTCGACCTTAGAGAAAATGGTCTAATACAGATATAATAGACAGACGACACCGATGTGTCTTTAGGCAGCGAGCGATGCCTTCGGCGATAAACCGTGGCACGAATAGGGCATCTATCACTGGGATACAACTTTGATAGTATTAGGATACTAACTAATAATAATAATATGTACTACTATTAAGTATAATTACTCGTAGCTCTCAGATATTATAAGTTACTCATAAGATGTTTTAGCTGTTGATTTTCCTGAAGTTAAATAAAAAATACTAGTGACGCCATTCTCTGTGATTTACTCACGAAGTAACAGAGCTGAAACCAAAGTATTTTTCTATAAATCGTCGCGCAACTCTTCTACACCACAAGGTAAGCGTCTTCCGCTACACTTCCGCACTTTCTGACCCTGGGTCACACACACAACTTGGGTTCTCTAATGTAGGAGCATGTCACGCGTGGCGAGCTTTTATCTCACTCAGTTTAGAGCGTGGAAAGTTTATCACCCAGAGCGAGATAGAGTCATGATCGGTTAGCAGAGATCCAGGTCTCCACTAGCCGAGCATGCTTCCACCTCACTCTGAACCTGAGCTTAGACTTACCGGAGCCGCCCATCCCGAGCAGCAGCGCATTAGCCATGGGCTGGCGCATGATGCGCGCGATGCGGCACAGGTGCGCCACCGCGTCCTCGAACAGCACCAGCTCCAGCGGCGCCGTCGTCGTCAGGTTGTACTCCGTCAGGTAGTGCTGCAGCACCTCGTCCAGCTGCACCAGAACAACTGAGCTGCATCATCCTTTACTTACGAGCGTGTGGGGTGTAACATCAACCTGTCACGTGTCGCTGTTCACTGCCTTAGAACTATGAGAGAACTGGTAGCGATAGTGGTCGATATCGAACCGGCATCGGAAATTTCTACCGTGTAAGCCTTGCAATGTCGTTTGTAGGTACAATTTCTATCCACTCACTAATAATACAGTTTTAGTACTACTAGCACAGACTACTAGTACGAGTAGCCATACTAGAAGTCTGTCTTCAGCACTATGTAAAAGTTAATTTGACTTGACTAAAGAAACTTCGTTGTAAAAAAAACTTCTTTTAAAAAATGATGTTAAGCAAAAACTCATTTGAAACTTGTGCTGCCAATATGGAAGTCTAGCGGGAATGGTGTAAAAAACATCACCACTGCCCCCCAATTCTACAAACCAATTGTCTCAAATAAAAATTGTTTGTATGCCAAAGTGTGAAAAAATTACAATTTATTATCAATTTAAATCAATTGTTTAAAAGAATTAAGGCCATAAAAAAAAACAAGATTTGCTAGATTGTAGATTGTGTGGTAGTCTAGGTGCTAGCTAATACCGACCTCTTCTTGATCATTGATCTCAATATACTTCTTATCGTCTGCTCCGATGTCCATGAAGTCTCCGTACAGCATGAGCCGGCCGCTGATCAAATCGGTTGGCTTCTTGCCGAACTCTGTGCGTATCTTCTTGTTTAGAAGACTGGAAATTATTTTCAAAGTTTGTTTTAAATGTTCCGTGCAAAGAAGCGGAATATTCCGGAACCCTGCCACGAGAGGATCAAGACACGCATTTTGCGATTAAGGATAGCGTTAAACATCACGGAACACTTTTATGATTGTTTTGTTCGTCCGTCCGTCTATCGCAGTGGTGTTCCTTGTATTCTGCTAACTACATGTACATTTACATAACATAACATTTATACATTTCCAACTCTAGAGTAAATTGAATTTTTCCATTTCTACATTTTCTACACTCGGCCATACTATTGCTTCCATCAGTCGAGTTAGCCGTCGGAAATAGATCTGTTTTCAAAAACACTATATTAAGGACATCTAAAAAAATCGGGTGTAGTTAATTCTCTACTCTCTAGTCAAAGTAAGGGCCTACAATGACATTTTATTGCCATGATGGTTACGTTTTGTTTTCGACACTGCGCGACATTGAACCTTATTGCGTGGCGCTATGTTTCGCGGTCGCGCAAGATGTCATGGTAGTAGCTAGCACTCACTTGACAAACCACTGTCGGTCCTCTTTATTGACGAGCCGGTCCTGGTAGACCCGCTGATGTTCGTGGTACCAGAGCCGGATCACGTCGTCTTCAGACTGATATGGGGAAACATGATCAGGCTATCATGTCATATTGGAACTAAAAGTTAGGAGAAGACTTAGGAGTCAGCTGTTATATTTGACGATGGCAGAACCAGGCTGATCCAAGTGTAATTTATTTTAACACAAGTCACATATCGCTGATGTTCGTGGTACCAGAGCCGGATCACGTCGTCTTCGGACTGATATGGGGAAACATGATCATCAGGCTATCATGTCATATTGGAACGAAAAGTTAGGAGAAGACTTAGGAATTAGCTGTTATATTTGACTATGACAGAACCAGGCTGATCCAAGTGTTATTTTATTTTAACATAAGTCACATAAGAAAAATAGTCACATAGCTCACATAAGAAAAATAAAAATTACTTAAGGTATAATTATACACTTATAGAAGGTAGCTTACAGTACCTATGTACATTAAAGCTCTAAAGGACATTTTCGCAATACGTAATACACCTCTGCCATTTTCGGAGGAGAGGGATGACGATAAGTTGTTATGTTATTTACAGTGTGCATGTGTTAATTCTTACCACCGTCTTTATTATTTCACTGGAAATATTAGATTCCAATTTAAAGCACATCAAATAGCAATGGTTGAATTTAGCTAGTAGGTACCTGTATAAATTTGGGATCCACCATGAGTATCCCCTGGAAGACTTTGCTAAGGTCTCTCAAGTTGAAGGTGTAGTGCGACTTGGTGGGCGTCGGCAGTAGCTCCTCCACAAGGCTGTTGAATATCTCAATGGAAGCCTTCAGGAAGGGCGGCTCCCGCACCGTCACCTTGGAGTCGATACTGCGGGTCCACGACTTCAAGATGGTGTTGAATATACCGTACTGGAAATGTTTATGTATGCTAGCTTCATTTTTTTACCTTTGATTTACATTTTAATTTTTAATAACTATAATGTATGTATACCAGTGCTAAATTTCATTCAGATCCCGTTCTGACGTGATTGAGTAACAAACATCCTTACATCCATCCAAATTTACACATTTATAAAATTATTGTGAAAGTGTGATATTTTCTTATTATCTGATATTATCTTTGGAATATTTTTGAAGTTATGATGTTATTAAACATATTTCGAGATAAATTGAATTTAATAGTGTAGATGCAGACTAATAAAGTCAGCGTAGACAGACTCATTGCTGCAACAATTCCCACATCGAACGTCGTGCCCGTCGTCGTGTTAAAATCACCGATATCCTAACAATGTTAAGTCATCTATCAAATCGCGTACCTTGCTAGCATACTCCATCTCCGTGAAGGAGATGTAGTGCAGATGTCGCATGAGCCGCATGGTGACGGGGTTGCGGCCGCCGCCGGGCGGGCCCATCGCCGCCACGATGCCCACGTCCACCAGAGTCTTGAACTCGCCGATGTTCAGCCGGTCGTACCAACCTGGTGGATAACGACCTTGTTCACACGCCAATATCTATATGTCTAGGGACTACTTCGTGGCGGGCGGAGTGAAACTGCGCGAGATGGCAACCTAGCATATTTCTCGACTTAGTTTCAAGAAGTATTTATTCAATGAGAACATTTTAAAACCCTGTTGCCTTTTAACGCCAAGTATAACGTATCAACTTCTTAAAAATGGCACCTTCATTAGACAAAAATGGTGGTATTCACCGTTCATTGCTATTGATTATATTACCAGACATGTGAAGATGCACCAAGTAACAAATTACTTAAGTATATTCAAATTCAGTGCACCATCTCAACCGAAAAAGATCAGGAAAAACAGACTACCGAAAACCTATTTTAAAGCTTCTTATCACAACTAACCAGAGAAGTCCATAAACTGCCTGAGCAGTTCGATGGGCGGCTGCGCCCCGTAGACCTCAAGCGCGGGCATGTTGAGGTCGTCGATGAAGAACACCTGCCGCTTGGTGGGCGGTGGACCGAACACGCCGCGCCGCCGCCGGTCCAGCTTGCCGTCTATCACGTCCTGGAGTTACGTACAACCATAGTACAAAACTATGGTCCGCCAGGTATAGCGTTCAGAGACAAAATGTAACACGCAGTGACGGCATTCGATGCTTAGGCGAGACCAGAATATAAGTCGACGTGTCGAGTGACGTCATCAAGTGCTAGCTCCCGGAATGCTTGACCTCGTTTTTTTGGACCAAGCATACAACTAAGTATGTTTTATTTTTATGTATTTATTTGCTGTGCATATTATTTCATGTTAGTAAGTTGTTCTAGAAGCTATGTTAGATTTATCTAGACATTGGTAGATTATCGGACTAGATTAGAATAGCCTTATCAGTGCCGTGGAAATGCAGCCTATATAAACATACGTCGAATGAGAGAGAAGAGCTACAAGCAGAGAAAACGAGACAATAAACACAAACCTGCGTCTGATTGGCCGACGTCCTAGCCGAGAAGACAATAAACTCGCAGATAAACTTCTTGTGCAGTCCTTTGGAGAGCTTGGAGGTGATGGTGACAGTCTTGCCAGTGCCGGTGGGGCCGATACAGATGGCGTGGTTGTAGTTGGCCACCTTATAGCCTAGGATGGCCGCACTGCGCACGTTATCCAGCGTTGGGACTTCGATATCTGGAATATGGGTGGAATTAAAATTGCTATCTTTTGATTGTCACTTTACTTACACAGAGTACCTAGTAAAATTATTACTTCCAGTTTCATTTTACCACAATTTTTGGATTTCGTTCATTTGGAACGAATAAGAGAGCATCGTGCCATAAAAAAGATACCTTCTCAAGTATAGATAGATTGAAGGTAGAGTAGCTAAAGACCTGCGGGAACTTAACGCCAGCCACTTGCTCAAAACAGAGAAGAGTGGCGCTACTTAGTATTGGAGGCTAGGTTATGGTTTGGGTCAATGCGGCAATAAAGTGGGTAAGTAAGGCCACAGAGAACAATTTTATTTAACAGACGACGGTCGGACAAACTCTAATCTCGCTCTAATCCACGCAGAATATTTCTCCAGTTCAGTGCCTTCTCACTGACAAAAAGTCCGTGGCGAGCGAGTACCTACCTGCGTACTGCCACTCTGGGTCGACGGAGTAGGCCTCCATGTTGGCCATCCAGTTGTACCAGAACGGGAGCGCTGGCTCGCCGTCCTCCGTGGGGTCGGTGAAGCCGCCATCGTGGAACCTGTACACAGTTACTATATTACCAAAACCCATTCATAGTTCGTTAAATCTTAGGGTGAAAAGGCTCTTGTCAGGAGAGAAGAGAAGTTCTTTGATTCAACGTGTTTGGAGTAAGAATAAAGTTGAATCCTTTCTACTTGGGTTTATAAAGACAGTAGCTGTGACCCGCGGTTTTACCTGCTTAAATACTACTACTTAAATACTTTTTGACCGCAGCGCAGGTAAAAGCGCCTATGTCTATGGCCTATTTGCTCCTCCAATGACCACTAGGGACAGCTCCTCCAATGACCACTAGGGACAAGTGTCAATATTTTGTGCTCCGTATTTAATTTTAATATAATAATTGTTTTAAGTGAATAATCTACTACTTTAGGACTGTAAATAAAGTAATAAATGTGTAAATACCAAGTGAAGTTGTTGGTAATGTGATGCACTAGAGTTTTTACTGAAAAAAGACTCGTGAATCTGACGTCTTTTCTCACAACGGGCGGATTCAAACTGACCGGACAAGTGAACAAATTGGAATTTCTGTGCAAATCCCTGGGAGTATTTGTGTTAATTTACATTATTAAAACAACACAATTCACAACACAACCCTACCCATTGCTCACTTTTGTGACAAACGTCCCTAACAAAACGACGACGTCCGTTATTTCTCCCTTTGCTTGACGTATATTGTGGAAGCAAAGTTGATGTCATAACTCTTTGTCGCAGACACAACCACACAACTATACACTAAACACTATTCACCACATTATAACTACAACTACGAGAGCTGCCTGTGCCCGAGTTTATATATATATTTTTCCTTTTCTTTTCTTTTTCCGGACCAACGGACAAGACAATGATGACCCGTCAGGCCAAAGCAAAGGACATGGAGCACAAACTCAAAACAGCAATCCTTGATTTGAAGGCCTGTAGAGACCTGAACACCCAGCTACTGCAGGAAAGGGAAGATAGTGAAGTAGAAATGAGCAAACTAATTTTAAAAAACACTGAACTCAAAAGTGAATTATCCGACCTACACCTAAAATATATAGAATCATGTGAACAATGCGACCACCTCCAGCATGTTATAATATCATTCAGAGAGTGTGGTGAGACCTATGAATTGGCCTTAAGCCGCATTAAAGACCTTGAGTTAGAGTTGAGCAAATGTAATAATGAATTATTAGTGCTAAAATCCAGAAAAAGTGATGAACAGGTAGCCGACACACTGAACCTATTCGATGAGCTGGTAGGTGGTGGCATGAATTTAAAACCTATAGTAAACATTGACCATACTAAGAAAAAATGTATGAATAATACTACCACCCATTTAAAAAGTCACAACAAAATTAAAAAATATATTAAAGTTAAGAAAATCATAAAAAAATGTCAAAAACAACTGAAAAAAAGGTGTTATTTCAGTAAAAATGTAGATTTAATTAAAGATAAATTGTCATTAGAAGAGCAACTAAAAAACTGTATGGAAGAACTAGACATTACTAGGCGATTATATGATAATGATACACTGCAACTTCGCTCTGACCTGCTCCAGAAAGAAAATACATTACAAGATATCTTTTCTGGATACAAGTCTGCTCAAATTCATCTAAGCGAGCACTACAAGACTGCAATTGAGCTAGTAGACCTGGTTAATAGTAATGTAGAGAGTGTGACCCTACACTCTGAGAACAACCTCATGACGGGTTCTAACCACCCTCAAAAAGATACCTCAACCCTTACTACTAGTTCTACTAGTTCACCTAAATTAATCCTAGAGGCGGAGCAGAGTGAGGTACAGTGTATTAACCAAATCTTAGTTTTTTCAGACAGAATAGGTGTAGGCTTAGGTTCCTTATTGAGCAACAGTGTTAGTTGTTCTGTGGTAAACCACTGCATGCCAGGAGCATCATATGCTCAAATTGAAAAGAAAATATTAAGCTGTAAAATAGATAGTAGTACAATTGTTGTGGTTTACCTGGGGCAAAGTTTAGGTACAGACAGGAAAGAAGTGATTGCAAGAATAACTTGTCTGTTGAAATTAAATGCATTCAAAGTAATGTTATGTGCATTTCCATACTCAGACTCTTTGACTAGAAGTCAAAATAACCACATCCATTCTTTGAATGCATTAATGTTTAACATAGTTTCCCGTCATAGTGATAAGCTGCTATTTTTTGATAGTAATCAATTTATTTATAATTTTAAGTTAACACAGGACAGCATGTATTGTCCTAAGAAATGCAGACACTTGATTGCTACATTGTTAGCCTACAATATTGATTCAGTAAGTTATAGGAAATATAACGAAGTACAAAGATAAGGTCACAGTTTTTAGTAAATGTACTAATAACATAACTGTGACCAATAGTTTAAACTTTTAAGTGAGACAACAGAGAAGTGTGTGGACATTTCACTTTTTTATCAAAACATAAACCGCTTCTCTGGCAAAATTTTAGAAATAGAACTTTTATTAGATAAGTATAATTTTGATATTTTATGTTTCACTGAAACTTGGTTAAAATCAAATAAAATACTATTTAATGTTACAAATTTTCAGGTGGCCAGTGCGTTTAACAGAGTATCCGCTGAAGGAGGAGGCTGTATTATTCTTTTTAAAAATAACATGAAATATAAGGAACGCTCTGACATAAGGGGCTATTCTGTTGAACGTGTCTGTGAAATTGCTTGTGCGGAAATGGACAGGCACATAATATTATGTGTTTATCGACCACCAGCATCTAACTTCAATCATTTTATGTCAACAATGGAGTGCGTACTAAAGAAACTTTCTAAATCAAATAGATCTATTTTGGTTTGCGGAGACTTCAATATAGATATTTTAGTCAATTCTACGGATAAAATTAATCTAATTTCTTTATTTAAAGCATTTAATTTAAACTATCTTTTCTGCGAGCCAACTAGAGTAACGGAGACCTCATCTACTTGCATAGACAATATTTTCTCAAGTTGTAAAACAAAAGATTTATCACTTTTTAACGGAGTCAGGTCAGATCACAAGGGCCTTGCAATTAAATTTGAAATTGATAAAATAAAGAAACCATCTTTAGTTGAGTGTAGACCATTAACGAAAGGTAGGTTAAAACGACTAAATAATTGCATAGAGTCGAAACTTATTTTAACTGATTTTTCTGTCAATAACCCTAATGACAGTTATGAAAAATTATTTAAAATAGTTAGCAATAAATTTAATGAAATTTGTCCAAAGAAGAAGATTCAATTCAACCAAAAAATACAGTTTAGTGACTGGGCGACCAGAGGTATACGAAAAAGTAGAGATGTTATGTATGATTTATATAACAAGAAATCTCTGACATCTAGTAAGGATTTTCATGACTATGTTAGAAAATACTCGAAAACTTTTAAGTCGGTTTGCTTTCGCGCTAAAGCTTTGTTTATAAAAGATAAAATTCAAAAATCCGATAATAAAATAAAAGCTGTCTGGAAGACCATCAACACAGAGACGGGGAAAAGTAAGTCGAGGGATTCAGAATTTACGCTGGTAGTTGAGAATCAGCCGGTTTCTGATGCAAAATCGGTAGCCAACTCTTTTGAACATTTCTTCTCTAGCATACCCTTTGATGCCACCAAAACGCTTAACTCGTCTCCAGATGATGCAGGCGCTTTTCTAAAAGAACACTTCTCGCGGGATATACCAGACTTTCGGTTCAGATACACTTCCATCTCTGAAATTATCAAAACTTTCAAAAGCTTAAGAGTTAAATCTAGTGAAGATTTATGGGGATTATCAGTAAAAGTGTTAGAGTCTTTAATAGAAACTATTGCACCACACCTCATGGTCATATTTAACATGTGTATTGACAGAGGCACATTTCCCGATTTAATGAAAAACAGCAAAATTACCCCTATCTTCAAATCGGGTAGTAAGTCAGATCCCTCGAATTACAGACCCATCTCTGTGCTTCCGGCTTTGAGTAAAATATTTGAAAAGATTATACTTAATCAACTGTTGTGTCACTTTAACATACACAGTATATTAAACGAAAATCAGTTCGGTTTCACGAAAAGTAGATCAACAACAGATGCGGGAGTTCGATTAGTTACGCATGTGATGGAAGCTTGGGAGAGTTCACAGGATGCCATCGGTGTCTTTTGTGATCTTTCCAAAGCGTTTGATTGTGTAGAACACCGCACCTTGATCCGTAAATTACACCACTACGGAATTCGTGGAATCGCTCTAGATCTTGTCGAGTCATATTTAACTGATAGACAACAAAAAGTGGGAATTAATGGCGTCACATCTTCCGGATCTTTAGTTACAATGGGAGTACCACAAGGTTCTATCTTAGGCCCGTTCTTATTTTTGGCGTATATAAATGATTTGCCGTATATGGTTAAGGACCTTACAGACATAGTTCTATTTGCTGATGATACATCTCTTATTTTTAGAACAGATAGGAAAGATAGTGAACTTGTGCATGTGAACAACGTACTGACTATTATTTCGAGATGGTTCGCTGCGAACAATTTGTTACTAAATGCAAAAAAAACTAAATGTTTAAAGTTTTCCATGCCTAATGTTAGATATATAGAACCAAACGTAATGCTTGAGGGCGATAAACTTAACATAGACAAGGCGACGGTGTTCCTGGGTATAAGCATTGATTCCAAACTGCAATGGGGTCCACATATTAGTGCTCTGTCTGGGAGACTTAGTTCTGCTGCTTATGCGGTTCGCAAGATTAGGCAACTGACGGATATAGCTACAGCTCGGATGGTTTACTTTGCTTACTTCCACAGCATAATGTCATATGGCATTTTGCTGTGGGGATCAGCTGCTGAAGTGGAGGCCATTTTTATTTTGCAAAAGCGAGCGGTCCGCGCTATCTACGGAATGGGTCCCCGTGAATCATTGAGAGATTTATTTAAAGAAATAAATATTTTAACTTTACCTTCTTTATATATCTTTGAAAATATTATGCACGTTCGCAAAAATCTACATAAATTTAAATTGAACAGTGACTATCACAATTATAACACTAGAAATAAGGATAGGATAGCTGTACAGAGATTTAGACTGACTAAGTCAAGAAAGTCATTTTTAGGCAACTGCGTTAGTTTTTACAATAAAATCCCGAAAAATATAACAGGGCTCACCGAGGGAAAATTCAAATCACATGTAAAAACTACATTAATGAAAAGAGGATATTATAAGGTTAAGAATTATTTAGAAGATAAAGATGTCTGGAGCCTTCCACTTCCGCCAAGTAGCCACTAATATTTATAGATATTACCTAGTTGTAAGCCAAAATTTGTGAGACTAATTTATTTATTATTTGAAAAAATAATGCCCCTCAGTTTCTTGCCTGTTCTTCTGAGTAGAGGCTTTTTATCCGAACAAGGCGGTCGAGTCTATTTAAATAACTTTGACGTTCATAAGTGTATCTTTGATACCTAAATTGAATAAAAACATTTTGACTTTGACTTTGACTTTGACTTTATGTTATAATCCAGGGTATAATCTGGGTACATAAGTTTCAGGGTATAAGTTGGTGTGGAGGATCATAACCAAATTCCATCAAAATGCGTCCGACTTGTTTTGTCCGAGAGTCAAGAAATGACAAACACATGTAGGATTAAATTGAACTGATACGCAATGCAAATAAAATCATTAGACAAAGTCAATAAGTGTATAACTACTAACGTATAGTCATAGACGCGTCCTTCCTTAGGGAAGAGCGGCTTGAGTCCGTTATCGGTGGTGATTTGTCGCATGAAGTCTGAGAAGATGGAGCGACCGTTGTGATCGCACGTCGCGCCGACCGACCAGATCACCGCCCACACCACCCATACTGGCGCCAGCCGGGCTGTGCGACAGTTACGTTTAGCATGTTACCAAAGGACGGTCAATCCGTAGTAAGTAGTAGGGTATTATAATACACCTCTGCCACCCCCTTCGGGGGAAAGGCGTGACGATATAATTATGTTATGATAAGTAGTAGAATTCATCTACACGACTCTAGAGCTGTGTTCTTGGAACACAGCTTCACAGCTACAGCTTCAGTAACCCATGTCAATAAGATTAAAAAAGTCAGGCTCGTGTATTGTCAGGCTTGGGAATCTGACTATCCATAGTAGAAAAAATGCTTCCAGTTTTTTCTGGGGCTGTTGCCTGAGGCCACGTCCTAGAGGTTCCGGTGCTGTTGTCAGGGCACAGAAGCATCCTACTTAACTTGGTTAAACAGCTCGAGGCTGTGTTCTATGGGTAAGGGTAATTTACCTTATAAGCCTAAGCAAAATTGGTTTTGGGCTAGATATAAAGAGAGTTAACAAACGGACGCTAACCAGTGCACACGTGTTTCTATTAAGTCACCGAATCCCAAACATGTAGCAACGGAAACAATACAAGGTACTTCAGAACGAGAGCTCCAACGATTCCGCCAGCTCCGTCAGCCAGTCAGCCAGTCCGTTACACTTCAGGATGAGTTTGGCATCCAATGACAGCGCCACCGCCTCCAGCTGGCAGTATACTCACGCATGTTGGCCAACATGGCCGACGGCGGTGGAGGGCGGTCGTCCTTGCCCGTGAGCGGTCGCAGACGGAAGTCGAGCAGCTCGAGGCACTTCAGCACGAGAGCTGCATCCAGCGACACCACCAGCTCCGTCAGTCTCTCGCGGAGAAGGGCCAGCGCAGGGTAAAGGTATATGTTCAGCAGGTTGCCCAGAGACTTGCGTATGTTCTCTGCGATCTGGAGAACTTCGTTTCGATAGTAAATAGCTTTTCACAATAATTACATTCCCTACTATATTTTCCTGAGGCAAAGAGGCGCATGTCGTACAACTTGGACCATGTAAAAAGAATGGTGAAGAAAGTGGACGGTATGGGGTTTCGCATGGGTATACTAGCGCACGAAAGTAACTAAGCATTTCTATTGTTTGTTTTATTTTTGAATTAGCCTTTCGTGGACTTCGTATATTGGTTATTGGAAGGTACCTCATACCACCAAATATAAAGATAAATTCAAATGCGCAACTTGATCGCCAGCGTTATTTTTACATGACGCGACATATACTGCTTAAACTTTACACAACTATGAAATCTGAGTGAATGAATTGCAGCTGGTTTGTGGCAGGAAGCCTGTTTTTTCAAGTTTTATTTTATGTTAATTGTATTTCCTGCTACAAATAAAGTTATTCTATCCTTTTCAAAATCTAAAATTGGTTTCTGCCAGCTGCCAGTTGCATAAAATCCAAAAGCGCATAAAAAATAGCACGCGCGCGTATTGTAGTTTCAAAATTTCTGCTAAAGGCTAGAAAGTCACCGGCGGCACGCTGGCCTTGAGCCAGGCGTTGACGAGCGGCGGCAGGCCCACGACGCGCGTGTCGAGGTACACCATGCCGCAGCGCGACACCGTGGCCGGGGACGCCACCGCCAGGTCCGCCACCTCGAAGATCATGCGCTGCCGTTCCGTCAGCTTCATGATCTCGCCGCTCGACAGGCACAGCTTCTTGTTGTCGTCCAATACCTACAACCGACGCTAGCTTGAATAGGGAATGAGGAATTCTTTACAGGTCGAGGTATTTTTTGGTCATTGTATTTCTCGTTTTTACGTCTCGTAACAACGGATTAGGCATGCCGTTTGACCACACTCGTCCGATGGGAAACAACGACGTGATCAAAGGTGAAATATGCTTGCCTGGGAGATAGATACCTATTCACTTTTCTTTTGAACATCCCTGGATTGTATTTGGGTGGAAAACATAGACGTAGGCAACGAGTTAAACACCTCTGCAGTTCATATATGAAAAGTGGATTTGAAACGTTTAGTGCGTTTAGACGGAATTTCCTCCATGACAGGGTGTCTCTGATTGGAAAGGTTTGACAAGTATGTTTGAAAAGTGAATTAAGAGTGACCAAGATAATATTTCACGCGTCAGAATAAAGGGCATAATGCGAGGCTGAAGATTGAACAGAACCACGTGCGAAATCGCGGGCATCAGCTAGTCTACTCTACCGACTCTGGCAATTCATGTAGTGCAGTGTACTAACAGTGTTCATGTTTTCAATCCACACAGCGTCGACAGGTCCGTCAAAGACGTACCAGCGCTTGTCCGTGTCTTCGGCTGCAATACCCCAACGCACGAGGCTAGACAGGATGCCATCTGTCCTGTTTGTACGGACAAAATTTTAGATAACATTGTTTTATGCTGCTGAATAGTGTATGCCCACTGTATGCCGAATCCTTGATGACAGCGCGGTTGTTTTTTCAGACGGTGGCCGATAAACGCCACCGCATACCGCCTAATCGCGTCAATTTGCCCAGAATGAAATAGCACGAAGTTTTAAAATATGAAAATTACATCCTCACTAATATTATAAATGCGAAAGTGACTTTGTTCGTTTGTTTGTTTGTAACGCTTTCACGTCTCAACTAGTCAACCAATCGTCTTGAAATTTAGCATATATGTTGTCTGGATACAGAAAAGGACATAGGGTACTTTTTATCCCGAAAAAATAAACGGTTCCTGTGGGACCGCGGGTGAAACCGCGGGGCGCAGCTAGTATCTCAATATATTCAAAGTGACGAATAAATTTGAGGAATATAAAACAAGTTGTTTGGATTATTTACTTTCGTTAATAAACGAGAATTTTACAAGTCTTCTTCTACTTCAAACTTTATGTAGTCCGGGGTCGATAAAATGAGAATGAAGTAGCGATGCATGAAATGTGGTCAGTATTCCGTCATAGCAAGGTTGAAATTTGCTAACCATTCATGCGTCTGCAGGTCGAACTCTCCGTACAGCTGCCCCATGGTGATAGACTTGGGGTTGACGACGAACGTGTGTACAGGCGTGAATGGCCAGCCGTCTGGGGCCAGCTTGCCTTTGATCGCAGTTAGTGCATCACGAAGAATCTCGTAACACTATGGGGTAATACACCTTATTGAAACGAAATAGAGTTGATAGTCACTTTGTTGGTTTTTGTACATCCATACTAGCCATACTAATATTATAAAATAATTTTATACAAATATATTTTTTTATACAAATAAATTGAGTCGTTTCACCCTTCTTTCAGCGTAAAAGAAGCAAAAACACATACATACTCACAGTTTACAACGTTAAAATAGTTACTCATGTTTATCCAAAATAGTTTTCGAATTTTAGCCTCTATGCAAAGAAATTTAGGGTTGAAAATGGAACAAAAACAACCTTAGTTTTCCCCGCGCCAGCTGGGCCAACCAGCATAAGTCCGTGTCTCACTACTGTCGTCTCGTACAGCTGTATGATCTTGAAAATGAACGCTGCAAAAAAGATGGCCATCAACTTTCGTCCTTATTTCAACTACAGTTAGTAACCAAAATTAGGTAAGTAACCAATTTAACTATCAAATTGATTATTATACATAGTTACTTACTGTAAAGATCATCGTATCCCCTTTTAACGAGCATGTTCCGTATTGACTGCTCCATGATACCGTAATCGACTATGGGTATTTCGACTCGTGGGAACAGATCAGATATTATACCTGAAAACAATATTTAAAAAAACTTATTACTTATCTATTTTAACATTTTAAGCGCCACGTCACCAACGCAATTCTATGTTCTGCAACCTAAAGTCGTAAAATAAATACAATATTTTATTTTTATTCTTTGGGTTTGCGTGCAAGCCAAATACTATTGTTCAATATTTTAGTCAAAGTCAAAATCAAAATCTTTATTTGCTAATAGTATGCTAGTAGTATGTTAGTGTTAGCTGATCATACGAGTAAGTATTACGTCCATCCATCTCAGATCAACCTAGAGAATAAGATGGCGCACGGCGTATGATTTAGGTGAAGCCAAAAACGACGCTACTGTCGTATATATGTCCACAACACGTACACATTGACGCAAAAAAACTACGCTACTCGCTTGGTCATTCTTACCTCGACATTATGTACATTGGTTTATTGTATAAATATACATAGTCCATTATAAAGTGTGGCCAGGACTACATTTTGAGGTTCTTTTTAAAAACTGTGCAGTTTTTTACAAGTCAATTTTGAAAAAGCCGTAACATTAAACTCTTACAAATATGTGCAGTTTTAGAATCTATTAAGGTTCTACTTTATATTCTTCTTCTATTCTCTACTATTGGAACGGAAATCGCTAACGTAGAGTTTAGGAACTAATATTAGTTTTCGCAACATTAACACGCACACAAGTTTAAAAGCGAAGTGGTTTCAGCGAGATATAACGCAGTGCTCCATCTTTTCCTCTAGGTTGATCTGAGCCATCCATTAACAGTCGTCAGGCGTGCAAATGAATACAATATCCATCCTTAGAATCGGATTAGTAAGGCGTGTTTTTGCCAACGACCGACGAGTCGTCGTTAGCGTACAGGGACAGCTATATCGTTTATCAAGAATTGGTGACATTAGCGATAAAAAGATTAATATTTAAGAAAAATTTGCTATTTGAAGGTAAACTCACATAATAAGCCCTTTAATAAACCAGAGTTACAGCAATGATAATAAGTAATAAATAAATTCGGGCCATTATCACACACGGTCGCCTGACCTCAAACTGAGCAAAGCTTGTACAATGGCTGCCAGAGACATATAAATACATCCTTAAATAGATATTTAACACCCAGACATATAACAAACACAAATGTTCATCACATAAATGTTTGCCCTAGGTGGGAATTGAACCTACGCCCCCAAGCTCAGAAGGCAGGTTCACTACCAATTGAGCCACCGGCAGTCGGATGCAATGAGATCAGTATGATCATACCGTTGAAGAGCAAGAGGTCGTCTGCGAGGAACTTGGGCACGTTGACGTCCCGGAGCGCGCGCAGCACGATCTGCCGCTCGTCGCCGTCCGGCATCTGCCGGATCAGGTTGCCGGCCACCAGGATCACGGTCTTCACGGCGCGCATGCCGAAGTCGTAGTGGTCCTAAAGAAACCATCAAAAGTAAGGAAAGTTTTTTGGCGGGAACCGAAAAGATGGTGTCGTGATTTTGTTTTATTTTATAAAACTTGTGATTCTTCGAGTGTTAAAGTGTAATAACTGTGGATTATTAACCTCTACCGGTTCGTTAACGTGCACGAGTGTGGGCAAATGATACAAGCGTTAGGAAATGCTACTTTTCGTGTTCTCTACAAAACTCGACTTAAAGATTCAGTAAAGTATCCACGGCTTTACTGAAATTGGAAAAGGGGAGGGATTCATCTCATCTTTCATCACTCTCTCCTCTATCATCATCATCTTCAATTTAGCAACTCATGTTAAACTGATACGGATGACAAGGCGGTAAAGCCATGTTGGATTTAGCCTGCCCTGCGGGCAAAACAAAAAAATAAATAATCATCAAAAACATCGTAACATAACATATCGTCACGCCCTTCCCCCGAAGGGGCTGGCAGACGTGTAATACAACACACACACTTTGCCGATCGATATTCAGTCCCAAATGTGACAGGGGCGAGCCTGTCGCCATACACCGGGCTGCAGTCATGTAACAGACGACATATTATTATGTTCACACAATGAACAAATTGGTGCGTGCCTTCAGCTGGGTCCGAACCCGCTCCCTCTGGCTTGAGAGGCCGGCCTTCTCCGGCTAGGCTATCATCGCTTTTTAAAAATTCATCCTATCCTCCCCTAATCATCGCCTAAAATCTATAGCTTATTTAACAAAGTTCGTGCAACATACAAAAACAAATTATCAACTCTAACACCGTTACATAAAGTCATAAGTCTCACCTGTGCGGACAGCTGTTCCGAACTTAGCCGGAAGGTGGTAGTAATCTTTCCAGCAAGGATCTTGGCTTCATAGAAGCCGTAAGAGAACAAGGAGATTTCAGCGATGAGCGCGTAATCGGGCACCATCATCGAGATCGGACGGAATAGCGCCTTCAGGTTATCCGGGAGCTCAGTACGACCTGGACATGGCAGAAAATGATTGACCAACCAGCGGTACTTGAACCCTTCGTAAATTTCGTATTTTGCAATAGCTCAGTTTCATTTAACAACATCGGTACCCATGGGCGTACCCAGACTTTTGTTGGTAGTTGGAACAGAAGAAAATGTACCTACATTTTTAAATTGGAAAACCTAAATTTTGAGCTTCAAGTTAGGGCGTTTTCATGTCATGCAAATTTCCGCCCGTGCGCGGATTTGGTCCGCATGCGAGCGATAGCACGCTCCTGGCCACACGCAGGACAAAGATTTCGTTAGCAGCTGCAAGATCGTGCGTGTCGCCAGTGACTAGTGTGTCGGCGTACCATGCGTGCGAGCCGCGTCACAGTAAAAACAACACTGAATGCTGAAGCACACCGCCCATATCCGGTTAGCACGCACCGCCCGCAGCCAATACGCGTTACGCGCGCGTGCTACCCGCATGATAAGAAACATATGTATGTAATGACAGGATGCGGGAAGCCCGCATGCGGATCAGATACGCGCGCAGGCGGAAATCTGCATGACAGGAAAAGGGCCCTTAGGAACCAGTGTGGTGCAGATGCCTCACCTTGCCCATCGTGGGTAGTTGGTAGTTGTATGTCGGTACCATCAAAAATGCATATTTTGTTCACTTGAAATTTAGCGTAACGGATGGCAATTTTCGATTGGTGAGTGCATAAAAACAGTGAAAGTGAGAAGTTGAAGAAAAAAATTTTTTAGAGCGATAAAAATAAATATAATATTTGCTTATGTTTACCGGCGTAGCCCGGGTTCATGGTGATGAAAACTGAACACGACATCTTGAGAGGCAGGTCGCAGCCTTCGAAATGAAATCGCTCCAGCCTCAGTACCTGCGCCTTTTGGATTGTCACCACCTGGAACGCACACCAACAAAACACTAAAAGGGTATCATAGAACATTAAAATGACTTGACTTCTAGGGTTTATGGTTTCTGTCACAATGCTCCTTAGATCCTTTTTGTGACAGCTTCTTGAACGGTATTTAACATTACTTAATTCAGCATTATTACCTGTTGCGCTACAACAGACAACACTTCTATGTCAATTCTGTTGAATTCGTCAAAGCATGCCCAAGCGCCAGATCTAAAAGAAAAAAAATCAAATTCATTTTAAAATCTACGCCAGCATAATTGATAAAAACCATAGTATTATATTTAGGACTCACGCAGCCAGCCCTTTGAAGAATTTCCCCATCGCCATGAAGTCGAGTTGATCGGAGCAGTTGAACACCACACACTGGACTGCCAGTGCTTTTGCCAAGTCCTGCATTCACAAACAAAATACTAAGAAACTATGGACCTACCTTTCCAAAAATTTTCATGGAATGAAAACTCTTCATGGTTTTCATGAAATGAAAACTTTTTTTTCATGGAATGAAAACGGATGAACGGTTCTTGATGAAATTTTAATATTAGTTTACAATATTATCACAAGGAAGGTTTTTGGAAACTATTTTTTAATAAATGCAAACAAAATCGCGGGTAACAGCTAGTAATAAATTAACAGTACTAGTACCCCTGGGGGCCTACCATGGCATCTTATTGCCACGATGGTGACAATAAGATGCCATGTTTTTGAAGCTGCGCGGCCTCGAATCGTATCGCCGCGTAATAAGGTCCATGGTCGCGCAGCGTCGGAAACAAACTGTAATCATCGTGGTAGGCCACCTGAACTTGTTCCACTTGGCGGTGTTTGAACATAAAAGTTCAACTTTTAATCGAATTATTGGTGGATGATATGGACCACTTTCAGAGCATGAGATATTAGAAGAATCAGTATGACCTTGGTAGTTTCCGTTTTCCCGGTGCCAGCGGGTCCGGCGGGTGCGCCTCCGAACTTGAGGTGCATAGCGCACATCAATGTCAGGTAGCAGCGATCCGTTAGCGGCGTGATCACCAGCCGCCCGCTGCGACCAACAACAAACTTTATGGCTAGGGAATAGGGGTGGTTTTTGATGAGAACACCAGCGTCTAGCAGGTGGACCGACGATCTGGTGGGGGTCGCGGGAAGCCACTGGATTCTGTCCTTGTTTGGAGGAAGACCTGTCATTGTTTTAAGGGAGATTTTTGTCCAGCAGTCGATGTCTTCCGGCTGTGATGATAATGATGATGATGATTATGAATAGCTTACAATAAATAGACTTCTTATAGATCTTGATTTGGTGTCAAGTTAGGAATTATCAGTTTCATCCTTATTTTGGTGTCAGCTAGGCGTCAGGTTTCCTCGTGCGTATCCACTATCGTATGAAGACACTATATCGCTTCATAAAGGCCCCAAAGACAAGTAGCTTTCTCTTTCAAGCTATAATATTCCTACAATCCGTAGCGCTTGAATGCAATGGTATCGAATCGGTAACGCTTCTGGTTGAGCGAAATACGAACTATATAAATGTGATCTTATTGTCAACTCGTCCAATCAGCAGCTAAAGTTTTCGCTTGGAAGCGAATGCTACTTGTGTAGAGACCCAGGTAAGCTAGATCCAAGATTGCACCTATTTCCAACATATTCGTTCTGGGAAGTAAAGACAGAGTAGGTTAAAGACCGTACCTGTTCCCAAGATATTCGTTCTGGTAAGTGAAGACAGAGTTGAGCGCCTTCACGTCACACTTGTTCTGACTGAACTGGCGGTAGTACTGCGACGTGTCTAGGTGATCCTCGTCCTGGTAGATGTCGGGGCTCTCGCCCGGCTCCAGGGGGTTCGGGGGGCGGACCACCGAGTAGTATCTACGATTGGATACAATACGGTTTGGATACAATATGTTCAGGAAAATGTATCCTATAATGCTCTGGATACAAATACGTAGGAAACTAACGAGGAATCGCACCTGGTCATGCAGCTAAAAACAAACATATGGAAACAGACTAATATACAGAGACAAAAGGATATACATGAAACAAAAGGGTGGTTTTAGTTGATGTAATATTAATTTTAGCAATAATACTGCTGAGTACACCATGATCACGTTAGGTGTCACTCGCGTTAACGGTTCATCAAGATAGTGCTTACGAATCTTACGATAGATAAGACTACGACAACGTCTGAAAACCAACATGTTCAGGCCAATAGTACCTCAGCTGGCACATCCACTGGAAGTCGGTGACGTTCTTGACACCCTCGTCGAGCACGAGCTTGGTGACGTCACGCGCGTGCACCTCGATCACGATCAGAGCGCAGAGCACCTCGCGCTGGAAGAATGTCAGGTCGCCCTTTACCAGCGACCGCAGGCTGTCCAGCTGTCAAAATACATAAACGTACATACGAGAATTGACATACTAGCTTTTCTTATCCTAGGAAATCCTCATTGGGATCATCCTCCTTGGGATATTTTTCACACACTGTCGCCTGTCCCCAAACTAAGCAAAGCTTGTACTATGGCTGCCAGAGACTGAATTACATACATATTTATTGTTAAATACATAAATCAAATTCAAATACAAATTAACACACAAACACAAATGTTCATCACATAAGTTGCATACAAAGGACATGTGGAGATCCCACCACTGACGGCCAACCCACTAAAATATTCCACCTGTGCACAGTTGTCGAGGATTCGGGCACGCTCTCTCACTGTCCCGTGCTAGAGAAGACAGACCTGCGCGAGCATCTCGTCCATGTAGTAGTCCATGCGGAAGTCGGCGATGGCGCTCTCGACGGCGGCCGTCCAGGCGGTCTGCGAGCCCGCGATCACCACCTGCCCTGGCCAGCGCAGCACCCACTGCGCGCGCGCCAGCTGCCACAGCTCTTCTAGCCCGGCTATCAGCGTCAGTCGAACTGGAACACGCATTTTATTAGCGTGGAAACTGACGTGGTTCAGGAGGAGGTGGTTGGAGGGTATTATATGATTAAGACTTATTTGGAAGACAAAGATGTCTGGAGCCTTCCACTTCCGCCAAGTAGCCACTAGTAAGTATAGATAATGCTACATGACTGGAGTCCGGTGTATGGCGACAGGCTCGCCCCCTGTCACATTTGGGACTGAATATCGTCCGGCGAAGTGAGGGTGTTGTATTACAACTCTGCCAGCCCTCTCGGGGGAAAGGCGTGACGATATGTTATGTAAGCCAAAATTTGTGAGACCGTAATTTATTTATTCTTTGTAAAAGTAATGCCTCTCAGTTTCTTGCAACAGGCAGGCTTCTGAGTAGAGGCTCTTTATCCGAACAATGCGGTCGAGTCTATTTAAAAAAAAACATTGACGTTCATAAGTGTATCTTTGATACCCAAATTGAATAAGAACATTTTGATTTTGACTTTGTTCTCCCTCATTATGATACGACTATTGATTTTTTTTATTTGTTAAATAATTGTGTACTGCATTAACAGTGTTGACCAATGCATGCAGCAAGCCGACAACAATTAGAACTAGAGTATAGTATAGTCTACTACTAACTAACTAAACAAACTTGCACACCGATCATAAAATTCTTTTCGTTTACAAAAGAAAACGTCCAATCCCAAATTCTGAGCAAGCAAGGCGATGAGCAGAAAAATAGCTTGAAACGTCGCGTCGAAGCGAATTGGGAGGTGAGCATGCGGACGCTTGGACACACGAACAGGCGACGCACTCTGCACGTGCGCAACTCCGAGCGAGTGACCACCGCAACTATAACTTCAACCGCATTTATGAGTAATTCCCGTATCGTAAAACCAAAGCGAATAAAACTTCATCATGTCACGCCATCGTCATGGCTCTTAGCGAAACGGTCGCCAGTTGTTAGTGTTAGGCACTTGTCCGACCGCCCGCGACCGCGAGTAATGAGTAGCGTAAAGAGCTAGAAACTAGAAGCGAGTTGGCGAGCAGGTAGAAGAGAGTGTAATCTTCCGATAGTTTTGTCGCTGAGCTATACCTAATGTACGCCGAGCTTGCATTATCTACTAGACTAGCGATAGCGCCGAGCTCGGTTGTGTTAAGCTATTCCTGTGTGAATTATCAAAAGTTTATCTATCTATCTTTGTCACAGATCCAAGTTGACAATCGGCTTTTATTCGGTAAGCGTGCTCCGTCGTAAACAACAATATAAAATGAGAAAAGCTATCTGTCAAAGAAACAAGTGCTAGACAAAACTGCTAGAAAAAAAATTCTACCGATTTCATTAAAAAAAAAAACAGTTTTATCCGTGGATACATTTTTTGAGAATGATTGGACCTACTTCAATGAAAAAAAGACTTCTTCAGAGTATCATTGGCTTTGCTGGAATTAAATTAGGTTTTGGAATTAGCTTAGTACTAACTGGTGTGTCTCATGGTATCCTCCAGCAACAGGAGCCACTGCTCCACGTTGGAGGTCGGGTAGAACTTGTACTTGAGCTCGACGATCTCGCCTTCGCTCGAGTGCATCTGACTTATCTTCAGGTCAGGCTCGAACGTCACCTGTTTATTTACAAACTGTGCCGGTACTTGTTTCAAACTACGAGTGTAAATTTCAGGCGTTAAAAAGTTGCGCTACGCCGCCTACTGATCTTGGTAGTTATAAATTTTTGTTTTGTTACCATCATCATCACAGTCGGAAGACATCCACTGCTGCACTAATAGCACGCGCGCGAGACAAAATTCTCCTCGTCCTTTTAAGCCGTGCGAGAACGTGACAAGGCTATGTGTAAACATACGTCTGTCTCGATAAAAAGAGTCGAAAAAGAGCTGGACAAAAGCCTTCTCCAATGACCTCCATAATGACCCGTCTTGCGCAGCAGCTACAGCAACAAGATAGGCAGTCCACCTCAATGTTTGTCAACATGTAGTTTACCCTGGCGATGTTCTCGAAGCACTTCCTGAGATGTGGCTGCACGGCGCGCGGGTTCCGCGACTGGCTGAGGATCTCCAGCAGCTCGTCGTCACTGAGGAAGAAGAAGCGTGGGAAGCGGAGCCGCTTCAGCTCCATGTAGTCGTTGAGGCCGCGCGACACCACCGACAGCAGGTGCCGAGCTTCTACCAGGCTGTCCAGTAAGCGGCTGTCTGGGCAGATTATCATAATCTGGAACAAAAGGGGCGATGGGTATATTTTCACGCCTTTATGGCAGGTCTTCATCGTTGTTTTCAGCTCCTCAATGTTCAATCATTTAATACTTACATTATGGAATTTAAATGCAGATCTAATACATTTAAAACATAAAACACATTTAGCACATGACTGTGATGGGTTATAGCAACGTTTTGTGGAGTGGGTTCATTTTATTATTATTCCATTATTGCTTTATCTGTTAGGATTTATCCTTTAGGTCTAAACCATGAACAAGAGATAATTTTAAAAGAAAAAATATCTATTTCGGAACCAGTCCCTATTCGCTGGTACATAACAGAAAAATATAATTAGAGCGACGTGGCGACGCCATGCTTATGGTGTTCCTGACCCACAAAATAAAGCATCGAAATTAATTCGGCGCACCCGTTAAACACACAACTCACAATTTCAGCTAAGCATTACAAAGTAAGCAAATTGTTTGCCAATACGAATCTTCTTATTTACCTTAATTACGCTGCCACCGTTTTGGTCTCTGTTTGTATATTCAAATAAAGGCGAGACCTTTTTTCCTTGTTTTTTATTTTCACTTGATGCCTTAACTCGTGGGGCGACACGACGCTAGTGGTCAGCAAATATCGAATTTCCAAAAATCGACCTTCGCTAATGCAAAGCAGTGTTGCTTATCGCATGTCCCAAAATTATAGAAATAAAAAAATAAAGAAACATCGAACTTACGAATGCAGCATAGCGTTGCTTTTAACCTGTGGTGCGTAAGGGGATTTAAAGAGATGGACGAGTGATAGAAATGAATGGAGGAAACTTACGTACTGTACTGACCCCACAGTGGCCTAAGGATAAGAGTATGACAATGACTTGTTGCTTTAAAACACAGGGTACCTTAGGGCATGCTTGTGCTGCGCTCATAATTCGTCGCCAGATCCTCTCCATGGTGCCGTACTTCTTGGCCTCCAGCGGCAGCTGCCGCGATATGTCCTCCGATGTGAAGATCGGCTCCAGATACATCCATTCTCTGAAACGAGTTTTATTTTTATTATATCCAAGCCTCCTAAAATCTTGAACTGCCCATATGATGACCATCATTAGCGTCATCAGAATATTGTTATTTATTTTTCATTACAACTATTCTTACAGGATTAACCTAATACAAGTAGAATATTAACATTGCATTAGGTACTACTAAAACAAAAAATATAGTTTACAAAAGTTATTCAAGTTATGATTTACATTAAATTTAGTAATTATTCCATTTGTCCAAATAAATAATGTCAATTTTTAATAATTAAATTACGTCAATAAATAATAACTAAAGTCAATGATTATTCAATTCACATTTCCACCAAGGAGTCTAGCCAGTTTGCTGAACTTGAAAAGAGACGAATTTTCAGGGTGCCGATAGCTAGTGTAAGCTCTGCTTTTGCAAACCGACATCCAGACTCACTCCTTCCACGTCTATACAACGCAGCTCTTAAAGTTCTCCCTACATTGAAAAACGAAAGGTCGTCGAAAGTGAAGCGAGCAGTCCGTGAATGGTTACTAACTTTGTCCTACGAAAACACCGAAAACTTAATAACCCGTGTTCGTACGGAGCAGTGAGCCTACCTGATTTTCAACATTCCCTTACACAATTTCAAACTCAGTTACGAGCGCACGCACATACACACACACACACACACACACACACACACACGCGCGCGCGTATGCACGCATACACACACTCAACACACTTACTAGGAAAATTGTACTTATAACTTAAATTGCTAATACTTAAATTCAATTTTGATAACTGTAGATATTCGCTAGGACACCTCTTTAATGTAATAAATTTTCGTCCTCTTGGTTGCCACGTTACGGGCCTTGAGCCTAGTGTGGGACCGCAGGTATATCTGGGAATTGTCTTTAATTTTCAGGGATTTTTAAATCTTTGTATAAACTTGTATTTAATATTTGTATAAACTTGTGTTAAAATGTAATAATTCGTATTTTTGGAAATAAATTATCTTATCTTATCTTATCTTATTCCCATCGTAACATAACTAGATTAATTTATACATGGTTATTTGTAACTTACCAGAAACCTCCTAAGGGTTCATTGTACTCATCAATATGAACAACTTTTACTATGGGACGAACTCCGAAATCGCGAAAAAAAAATCAGCTGTTCCATATATTTCGCCTTCATAGTAAAAGTTGTTCGTACTGATGAGTACAATGAATCCTTAAGAGGTTTTTGATTAGGTACAAATAATCCTGTATACATTATAAGAATAATTAAGAAACTACAATAGAACAGACAAACAGGTCTATTTGTCATACAGTCTACAAATACTACATAATATAACCTTCTTATGTCTTTAACTTGTCATTCCCTAAAATTTCGTCTAGCAGTGCAAGAAGTTATAAGTTACATAGTGATTATTATTTATTCTGTGGTATGATAGGGTCTTACTTCTGGCACTCGATCCACTCGTCTAGAACCTTCTGCGTGAGGCGAAGCTTCTCGTCCCAATCGGTGATGCGCAGCTCGAAGGCTGCCTTGAACGGACTGAACCCTAGCTGCTGCGTCGCTAGCAGGTGCTCGTCCAGGAGCTGCAGCGTCTCATCGGGGACTTTCATTATGCACGTGCCTAGGGGTTAGACATAGATAACTCCTTTAAAGAACTGAAATTAGATTTGAAACGGATAGAAAACTGAATAGAAGAAAGAATAAGTGCCGTATCGACCTCACAAAAGTGGAATTAAGATCACCTTAAGATGACATTAAGATTAATGATGAAGAATCTTAATACAAAATACAGTCTTGTACGTCCCACTGCAGGGACAACGACCTACCGTACATCGAGTGCGATTGAACCATTATTCGCCACGCTGACTCTATGCGGGTGTCACATGTCTTTCGAATAATTATTTTCTAGGACATGCCGGTTTCTTTTGTCGTAAGATCACAGATTAATAGGCACGTAAATAATAACTTTTCTATTGCATTAAAATAAGATTTTCGACCGAGCGAGCGCAACTAAGCTGTGCAACATTAAAACAGGATTGGCTAAAATGGTATAGATGGGCTAGCTAAAATCATTTTAAAACGATTTGATAGAATGGCTCCATTTCCCCCAGGAAGTTGATAAATTCGACCTAGAAGCCTACTGTAACTTCAATTTATTATTTTATCTGACACTCTTATTTGCCCTACAAAGCTTTTATTATTATTATTTAAAAATTACACTCCACGGACTCCGGGGACTGTGACTTTTGTTAACATAAATCTTTTATTATTATTTAAAGGGGTTTAGGGAAGGGGATTTACCAAAATTTGTTATGGTTGTACTTATTAGGTTCACTATAAGTCCTGTGGTATCTATAAATATTTTTCCCTTGGTTAAAAAAGTGTGATAAAAAGGCGTGGGTGTTGTATTACACCTCTGCCAGCACCCTCAGGGGAAAGGCGTGACGATATGATATGTTGAAAAAGGGCCTACCATTAGTAGGAGTAGTTACCAGTGTTCTTATAAGGCGAGACTTCCATGGGCCGCGCGGCCCAGTCGGCGGCCATGCGGTCCAGCGCCTGCTCGATCACGTACTCCTTGGAGGCGAGCTCCCCGATGTCCGCGATCAGCTGCGCGTGCGCCGCCATGCCTTGCTTCAGGCACATCGAGAACGTTTGCTTGTCGTTCATGGTCACAGTTACACCTGTCATCACGGAGATTGGTAAATATTTTTTTACATCGGACTAGGTAATCGTTCGACCACAGACTCGCCTGATGGGATGCAATGACGTGATCGAAATTATAACACGTTTCCCGGTTTGCAGGTTACTATCTACTAAGGACGGTTACTTTACATGCACTCTGTTTATTATAGCACGGTGCGGGCGAGTCCCGTATTGATTTCGTTTTTTGCTGTACTTCCTATGAACTGAGACAATTAAACTACAAACATAACTCTTATAAAATATCAACTATGAAAATTAAAAACTAAACATTAAACTAGGCATTTAGATTACCCGACTTCTCCATGAATTCGTTCCAGTGTCGTTCCTTCATACCCGGGTTCCGCACGGCTTGTATGATCGGTATCAGGGGTCTAAACTCGTCGATATAGTCCTGTAGGGAATAGGGGTCACACACAGCATCTCAACATTAACTTTTTTTTTGTAGGTAGCTAAAAATCCACTGAATGAGATGAAATAGAAAGGCTAGACTGCAATCACGCCCCATGCCTGGAGTTGATCACTCTAAGCGATAAGGCTGCCTGTAATAATTTTATAGTAATTTTTAGCCGTTATCTTTTTGTAAGTAAACTATGGTATGAACATTAAACAAATACAGACAGACAGACGGATATTGGAGCCTCACCATAAAGGTTCCTTTTTACCATTTTGGTACGAAACCCTGAAAAATATCCATCTATCAGCGTCTACGGTTTCCTCAACCAGCAAAGTCCATACGAACCCGTATGGCAATGGCGACGGACTGCACTTTGGGCATGTCAGAGAATGTGCGCACACATTTGAATATCGTCTTGTAGTATTCATTGATGAGAGGCTCTATTTGGTCCGCGTCCACGTACATCAGTGGGTTGTCGAACCACACCTCGCGGGCCTTCAGGAAATCTGAACACATACAAACAATACGGTAAAGAAGTCTTCGTAATAAAATTGAACCTAACCAAACTGCTATCCACCGTTGAAAAACTGTTTACTCCCACCTGTTCTGTTGAGTAGTTCTGTTGACAGAACTACTGGGATTTCCCCCCCATTAGTTTTGTCCACAAAACAAATGGGAATACAATTCTCACTTGTTCTGTTGTGATTAAAACTATTTACTTCTCCATGCAAGCAATCTTCTATTAAGTACTGGACTGTTCGTATACGAGACCCTATTCTGGTGCGTTAATTAGTATTGCGATTATTCTCATTCTTTTGACTTTCTAATGAGAGAGACAGTGACAGAGAAATTATCCCACCCAAGTCATGAAAGGGAAATATAGCTTTCATTAAGCTTGGAAGGTGGTCCAGTAGTGAAAATGTTTGGAATTTTTAGTTTTCTCACATTCGAAATGCATTTACCTAACTCGGGAGAATCCATCTAAATATTGCACGATTGAAATTAGGTGGCCTCGCTTCACTGCACGCCATAACATCTCTCTTAGCAATAAACGTGGTATAGACTCAGAATAGTATCACAGCCTTTTGTCTTTTTCGAACAAGTTCAAAAACGTATGAGAAAGAAAAAGACATGACATTGTGTGACGATTCCGAAGGTTATACAACGGATATTGCTAAGGGATCTCATGAGTATCATGATAGCTGTCACTGGTAAAGTGAACTAGCCTGAGGCGGTGACCCAGAGGTTCCTGTAAGGCTCAAACTCCTTAACAAGCCGGTTGAGGTCGACGAAGGGCGTGACGGGCACCCCGAACAGCTTCTGGCGCTGGTTAAGCACGCGGCCCCAGTCCTGCGACTCCTTCATGCCCTTCCACGCCTTCTTTATGTCGTTCGCTATCTCGTGCACCTGACGCACATATTAAATAATAATAATTTCGGGACATTTCCACACACGGTCGCCTGACCCCAAACTAAGCAAAGCTTGTAACTATGGCTGCCAGAGACTGATACTGATAAGAGATTACTGATATATACATATACTTTTAAATGCATACATAAATAGATATTACAGTACTGGACGAGGGTACATGTTGAGCACTCCGGATCCAGACCCAAATATAGGCTGAGATGAGAACGATGATAGTAGGATAATAAACTGACTTGATTGTATTGACTTGATTGTATTGACTTGATTGTATTGACTTGATTGTATTGACTTGATTGTATTGACTTGATTGTATTGTATTGACTTGATTATGTATACTTGTAATGATTATGTTTTATTGTTTATTGATTATTCGCATTTTTGTAATTTTTAATTTAATTTTTGTGTTTTGATTTTTAATTTTTAATTTAATTTACATTTTTGATGATTTTGTGATGATACTATGGAATGACTGTTCTGAAATAAACTTTATATATTATTATTATTAACTCTCAGACATAGAACAAACGCAAATTTTCACCGCATATATATTTGCCCTAGGTGAGAATCGAACCCACGCCCCCAAGCTTAGAAGGTAGGTTCACCACCAACTGAGCCACCGAGGCAGTCAACAAAATAACGCATTACTGAGCTGCGTTACTGATGAGGAGGGTGCGGGAAAGCAACAATAATCGACTGCCTCGGTGGCTCAGTTGGTAGTTAACCTGCCTTCTGAGCTTGGGGGCGTGGATTCGATTCCCACCTAGGGCAAACATTTATGCGATGAACATTTGTGTTTGTTCTATGTCTGGGTGTTAATATGTATTTAAGTATGTATTTAAAAATATCTAAGTATGTAAATCAGTCTCTGGCAGCCATAGTACAAGCTTTGCTTAGTTTGGGGTCAGGCGACCGTGTGTGGAAGTGTCCCGAATTTATTTATTTATTTATTTATAAAAATAGCATCCTGAAAGTTGTTGCGGACGATCCACATGCGCCGTTGTTGAGGCATTTCGTGCGGACGATGATCAAGTAGTGATCAACAGATCAACAGATTGCACGGACTGCCTCACTATTAATTAACTGCTCAGAATCTGATCTAATATAGTTAGTTTATCTTTTCTTATGTAATTTAATGTGTAAGTTCGTACTAAAATCATGGACCTTGTAGATAGGTACCCAATAAAGAAAATTGAAATAATTAATTAATTGGGAGTCAAGTCAGTCAGTACCTTGCTAAAATCATTCTGCAGCGTGAGCGTCATACATTGCGCGCTAAACATGTCTATCTTATCGTACAACGTCTGTTCGTCCTGCAAGTGTAGCTTCCAGAACTTCTCTTGCTCCTCTTCTAGGAAGTCGATTGTTACATCGATCTAAGCAACAAAAAGAGTTCTAGCCATGATTAATGTAAGTACTACTACTTACTACACTGTAAGTAAGTACTTACAGTAGTAAGTACTTACTACTTACAGTACCTACTTACTTAGTACTTACAGTAGTAAGTAGTAGTACGAGGAAAGATTCGACACCGAACAAATTACTGTAAAACAACGCCTAATAATTAAGGAGCGCGGCTTTACAAAATACCCATTAAAAAAAAATGCAATCTCATTTCACGCATTCAAGAAACAATTAGCTGAGCACATTATGAAATATACAGCCTTGTCTTGAAACATAATATGAAGTGCGTGAAATGGATCATTTAAGCTGTAAGAAATGTTGTTAAAACTATTTTTTTTCTAGATAAGACTACGAACGCTAAGCGGTCCGAAATCAAGGATGATTATCACATACGCGACAAATTGTTTTTGTTAATAATAAAGATGTTAAAACCTTATACTAAGATAATTATTCAGTAAAGAAGCAAAGATTTTTGAGAGTGAATGCTGGTTTGCGATTTTGTTACCGTAAAACGAATGTTGCTAACCGAACGTGACTAATAGATTCTCTGGATTTTTAACCTGCTTAGTAATTTGCAGCGGCCATCCGATGCCCTCCCAGAGAGCTTTGAAGTCGTCATTCTCTAGCGCCATGTAAAATGCGTCCAAAACTTCGTAGTCCTACAATGTAACAAGTAAAAAGTGAAAAATCTAACTGCAAAATGTAGTATCTGACCTGGATACAAAGACGAGTCATCTAACGACGTCTAGCAATTCGTTAAATAAATCCGCCAGGAGGGCTATTCCTGCGCGTGAGATGAGACGAGATTTTATCTTGGTCACTCTCACACCTATTACTATTGAAACGAGAGCAACAAGGCCAAAAATGGTGAGATTGAATCTCACTCAGTAAGAATAGCCCTACTGGGACCCTATTCGGAGATTTGAGATTTTCATCTCACCTTTTTTCGCCCTTGTTGCTCTCGTTTGAAACGTCATAGGTGTGAGAATTTACAAGATAAAATCTCATCTCATCTCACGCGTAGGAATAGCCCTCCTGTAACGAGAATTCGCTAATCTAGCGTTCCGTTCCTATAACATCCGCCCTATGGAATACTAAACTTATCAAAGACATGGCTATAATTGTGTAATCTGGGGGCACGGCAGTGCTTTCGACAAGTCTAGCTTACAAAGGCACAGTCGTACCATCCTTTTCTTGATTATTTTTACTGTAAGATAGAAAGGTGTAAATCAAGCCTGATTAGGCGATAGGAAGTTACAAAATTACTCACCGTGTGCACTTTCCTCATAATTTCGAATTGTTGGCCGAGCGCAAAAGGTATCGACTCCATCCATTCTCTGAAAAGTATGAATGGCCTTTCAAAGAATAATATAATCATTCAAGCTTCCTTTTTTACGACTGACTTTTAAATCGAAATTAACTAGTAACTTTTAAATGAATATCAACTAGTAGCTCTGTGAGTTGAAGACCTCGTGAAAACGTAAGAAAAATATTATTTCCGCCATTTTGAACTAATTCCAAAACCTCGCCAAAAACTAAAAACATTACCCATCTCAGCCATTTTGAATAAAATCCAAAAACAGAATAGATGAAAAAAAAGTTATACGTAAAATGAGTGACCCAGCTTACAAAATTTTACGAGAATCGGTTGAGAAATGCGACCTTTAGAGAAAAACAGCCGGACAGAAGTCAAACGAAAGCATTTTTGTCGAGTCTGAAGCAGATATGATACGTTCGCGCCGCTCGCTCGGACGATTATTAAAATTAAAATAAAACCCGACTGCAGAAAGTGGCCTATGATAAACTAATTTTAATAACTAATTTACTATTTAACTATTTTGTCATTTTAAAAAGGGGATGTAATTGAATGGTGTGATAGAGATACTAGTGAAGACGTAACTGCTAACATTACCTTATTTCGAACACGTGTTCGATGGTGTTGGGCTTCTCGCCGAGCTTGCGCATGATGTTCTTGTAGGTCTGGATGACGTCATCCACCACGAGCCGGACCTCCTCCGCCCACATCGTGAGCAAGGCCTTTATGATGTCCGAGCGCTTGGTGACCAGGATTTGCTGGACGAAATAGCGTTAAATAGTTAACAAATGTACAATATCTCTTTAATAGTTTTTGATTAACACCTACCTGAGCACACGAAGTTCTGGACATCTCAATCTATGAAGCATTTCAAGTTGCTAAGGATAGAAAACTTTGAGATTACTTACCAAATTTCAACTGAATAGAAGCAGATTGGAGACGATGGTTACGACAGAAATGAGATTAACATGATTAGAATAGAAGGAGTACACGAAAGAAAGAATTAAAATAACTGAGAAAAAGGTAAACATCCTCCTGACTTTTTAAAATTCACCCACATGAATTAGTCTGCCCGTGATGTTAATACTTACTACTCCCTTACTTACCCCTGTAACTGTTCCGTAGTTACAGCATAATATTGAGCGGAGATTCAAATATCGTGCAAACACAACACACAACAGGTAAAAGTGCCTCAAGTTACTCTCCAGAGTTCTCGAGAAAGGGTAAGGCAGCCCGTTTGATCGAACTACCGTAAGCTCTGATACTCGTTACGTAAAAACAAACCATAACAATTTCGCCCGTGATTATAATTTTAACTGACTGGCATACCTTCAGCGAGTCCACGTTGATCGAATACGGTCCAATTCCGATGTACTGCGGCAGGCGCCATATCAGATCCTGTTTGGCGTCGTAATGCATTTGAATCTCTTCGCGAGTTTCCGAAGCAGAATGCTTTTCTAGGCGGAACGCTCTGAAAATAAGAAAATACTAGCTGCACCCCATGGCGTTACCCGCGGGTAAAAAGTAGCCATGTGTTATATTGGACTATAATTTATCTCAGCCCCATATTTCATCCAGATCCATTCTGGCGTGATTGAGTAACAAATGTATATCTAAACCATGGACGATGGGGCCAGACACAGAGATTCTAATTTCTCAGAAGGAGGGAGTGGGTTCGGACCCAGCCGACAGCACGCACCAATTCGTTCATTGTGTGAATAATATATTATATGCGTACTTAAGGTCATCTGCTATGTAACTGGAGCCTGGTGTATAGCAAAAGGCTCGCCTGTTGTCACATTTGGAACTGAATATCGTCTGGCGAAGTGTGGGTGATGTACCCCTCTGTCAGTCCATTCGGTAGAAAAGCATGACGATATGTTATGTTATGAATTCGCATATAAATTTATTAAGGTTTGGTCTGGTTTGCGATTTTGTGACTTTTTGATTTTTACGTATAGGTATCACTAAGAGAAACACCCTTTTTTGAGAACCATCGTCGAAAAGAAAACAAAACAAAACGAGATGAGCATACGCAGACCAGACAAGAATGAAAACAAAACTATCTTACAGGCAGCTGAAAAATTGGCTCCTAAACCTGGAAGTGCACTGATGAGACAGATAACGAAAAAATGAAAATTCTTTTGAAAAGGTACCTAACTGACCTGCTACGCGATTAGGAAAAAGGGCATGCCGATGTTAATCCCTCACAAGTAACGCAAGCTATTTGCACCGTATGTCAGAGGCATTAGAATCGCTTACTCAACGTATTCCTCAATATCGAGCAGGAAGACTTCTCGGTAGCATTCGTACTGTCGCATATAGGCCAGCAGCGGGATGATGGAGCGCCGGTAGGCTTTCAGCAGCCGCTCGCGATAGTCAACCACCTCCGGCTCTAAGAGGCCTGCAAACAGTACTGCTTGCTTACAATGTTACACATAAGCATGATCCAAAAAACAAAGTCTAGCATTCCGGGAGCAAACACTCAATGACGTCACTAGTCATCGTCATCTATCTCTTTCGAACTATTTGTAAATAACTTATTTCGGTCTCACGTTGACGTCATTACGTGTTGCCCACGTGACCGGAATGCTATACGTGGCGTATATGCTATACCGTACTATAGTGTATTATTATACCATGCACAGGAGTGCGAATACGTATTTACTAATGTTAGCTTCATAGATTTACGTAATAGGAGACGAGGGATTACTACAGACTGGAGTTTAAAAATATAAAACAATATTTGATGTGCCTCACGCAGTTAAAAATTAGCACCTTCAGACAAAAATAACAATTTAAAATCAATGTATTCGTCTAAGAGTTACGATGACACAGAAAGACATAATAATATAGTGTGGTTTACTTTGGGGGTTAAAATAATTAAGTGCGATTCTTAATTTGTGTTATGTTAAAATCCTATAGCCGCTCGTAATAATATCACAGCCGGCGCAGACGAAAACATTCCGTGGCGTTTTCTCTTTCGCGAACTTACGCTGAATAATTTCGATTTCAGTCTCATTTTAAGACGCCTGTTAGCAGAGTATTTCTTGACACCTGCGCAGGCTTCTAGCGTGACGTAACAAACCGATGGAGGTGAGGTAGAGCTCCTTGTCGAAGACGAGGCCGGTCATGATCTGCGGGTGCACCTGCGGTATGAAGTGGCAGCGGTACAGCATCTCGCGGAATAGGCGCTGGATCACGATCTGGAACAGTTACAAAGTATATTTATTAGATTTTCAGATCAACATAATATAGCAAACTAGCACTTATCAGGAGACAAATGGCGTGTAATAATAATATTATTTAAGCAAATTTTCTGATAAAAGGTAAGAGGTAAAATATTTTTTCGGAAGGTTAACGCAACCTTCAAAACAACAAAACAAATTAATAGTAACCAGTACTTATTAATAAACTCAAGTGAGGGCGCGGGGAACATGCGGCCCGCGAATTCTAAATGTAGAGTATTTGACTGTATATTTACGAGAAGCGTAATTGGGACTAGCACAGGTGGCTGAAAATTTCACACCAACCAGCCACATTTTACTAACAAATACGCAAGTCAGTATGAAAAGACTCATGGAAGTAGAAGAAGCGAAAGACGTGAGCCAGAATCGCCGCAAGTGGAGAGAGGTAGTCTCTACCTACCCCTACGGGAAAGAGGGTCGAATGGATGTATGCGGGCGCAAGAATTTTGCATACCGTCACGGCTTTCCTCCGAAGGGGCTGGCAGAAGGTATATTACAAAACTCTCACTTTGCCGGGAGATATTCAGTCCTTACTGTGACAGAGCAAGAAGATGTCAAGAATTTTGAGGATACTTTCCGCACTACTGACCTCAAACTGCGGCGGCGGCGTGGTGTAGTAAGGTCCGTCGGCCGACATCATGAGGTGGAAGTAGAAGAGCGTGACGGTGGGCGAGCGGAAGGGCGTGTTGATGAGGTCGCTCGAGTCCCACTCGTAGTCGTCGGGGCACCAGTACGTGCACAGGCAGGGCGTCTCGCACATGTTCACGAACGTCCACATCGACATCTCGATGCAGTAACGCAGCGCGTACTGCAACACAGGATAAGCAGCTCTGTGGTTGTATGCAGTAAGCAGCATGTTGAGTTACGGCTGGTGCCGGCTTCTATCTATGCCAAAAACGTATGACAGCGCCGAACTCGTTTGTTGCACTTGTCATAACTACCCACAACGCTTCGCCGCAAAACAACGTTTCTAACATTTGAAGTAAATTTTACAAAAGCTTCCCATAGAGTTCACAGCACACATTATTAATGTCAGTCTCTACAATATCACGATAATATGACTATAAAAGTATCTGCAAGAAGTTCTTGTAGTGTAGGTCCTTTGGCGTATGAAAAATAGTCTTACTTGCATACGAAATCTGACAAGCTGCATGAATCGACTTAGCTTGCTAACCCCGTAGAATTTCCAATTCTTCTCGTATATGTTAAACCAACTAAAACAGTAAATCACGTTAGCAACCCCGATGCATTGTAAACTATCATTAATTCATATAATAATTTAAAATAAAATTATATTATGTATTATATTTAAAATATTATATTGTTATGTATAATATAATTATAATGGTATAATTGAATATCATATAGACTTATGCTGCATAGTAAAGAAACACAGTATTTACCCTTTTCCAACGTCTCTGAAAGACATTCTGATTGCATGTGCACAATTATTCAACCACGTGATGTTTAAATATTTCAACATCTGGAAATTCGTGTAAGTATATATTATTTATTGTTCCATTTAAGCATGAATGTGAGGGAGAAAGTGTCGTGTGTGAGGCGTAATGTATGTAATTGTGAAGCTTGGTTCCTTACCATGGAGGTGGTATGTTGCTGCACCGAGTCGAACTCAGCGAGGCTCACGTTCCTCCCGTAGTTGGTAGTAAAGAAAAGCATTCCCTCCACCTGACAACACGTCATTTTATCTCAATTTTTTTCCAATTCTAGTTAAATCCTACCTATAAGCACTGTGCAATCGCCGGGGACAAAATCCACTTGGTTCTCTTGAGATGTGAAAAGAGCACCTACCACTTTTGGCGTTTGTAGTCCTACTGGTAGTCCACGATACTCTATTTACAGTAGCATGGTGCGTTTGGTATTTATCTCGTTTATTGCTTTATTTACTACAGCCATTAATTATTCCTTATTTTAGTGTTGTGATATTTATAGTGCTGTTAGAGTGTTAGTGCTGTTTTAAGTTATGATTTGTAATCGCTGGAACGATTTGTCTAAAGTCACTCGCACCATCCTACAATGAAAATAGTGTAGTAGAAGTTAAAGTACTACAAGCAATCAAAGAATAATATTTTCCAACTGTCTTTTAGTCCAACGACTTAGCTCCTACGAAGTTTCATTTATTTCGAAGTTGTGTCACTAAAGTTTCTACCAGAAATCTTATCGACTGTTTCCTCTCCCCTAATTCTAACAATAAGTTTACAATATACGACCGGCAATTGTATTATACTCGTACTTTGATGCACTCCTCGACCACCAGATGTATGCAGGACACGGACTCTGTGAGGACGTAGAGCGAGTACCACTGGTTGAACTTCACGCGGCCGGCAAAGTCTTCCATGACGCAGGGCAAGTTACCTTGAACACGAACCAAGTTTAGTTAATGTTAGCAGTTGCCACGGTCATATGTGAGTTATAAACCAAAACTAACCCAAAATTGCTTTCAATGCAGGCGCATTGTTAAAGTATTTCTTTGTTCTTACGACCTAACAATGTATTTAAATCAAAACACGCACAATATTCTCGCGCTAACTAAGTACCTATGTCTACAATTGTTATTAATGCTATGCTCTGAGTTAAGTGCATGTAAAGTGGTGGGTACTTGAGATTTAATTTAAATGACTAAATTAGTTTCAAAATCTTAAAAAAAAAACGCATTTTTATTGCTTCTAGTCGGTAAATAGCACTAAGGTTTCGCAGACAAAACTAAAATATTCTTTTCAATGGCATAAAAAGAATGGTAAGTACTATTCCGGGAATTAGGGGATGTTGTAGGTATGCAAAAAAAATTAGTGCGTGGAGACCCTCCGCGCGGAAGAAGTGAAACTTCCGTGTATCTTTCTTACTACGCGCATGCGTTCGAGTGTCACACATTCACTCTCGCTCTGTATCTTTCTATTCATCCTCCCCAGGAGCGTTAAACGTTTAACGCAACCTTGTTGGAAGTCGCATTAGAAGTTTTACTTCAATAAAGCTTCAGATTTCGTTCAGTATGGAATGATTTTCAGAAAAGATAAAGTTCCGTGATTACCATACTCCGGAACCGGTGGTACGTAGTCCTTGGTTGGCACGTTTATGAAGTTGTACAAGTCGGGAAAGCGTTTTATAGTGTGTATTATCTTCATCTTCCCTTCCATCTTTTTGTACGATAACTCCGCCTAGAGCAGAATAGATAGAATAGAATTCAATCGTAATAGCAAATAATTAACCAGGTCCAAAAAGCTTATTGATTTTATTGAATTACTAGCTGCGCCCCACGGTTTCACCCGCAGATAAAAAGTATTCCAAAAAAGTAATCTATGCCTGTGCCAAATTTCATCGAGATCCTTCAAGAGTTACCGTAAGCCCCGTAACCGACGAGCGTGTATGAAGACTCATGGAAGTGGAATAAGCGAAAGATGTATGACAGAATCATAGCAAGTGGAGAAAAGTGATATCTAACTACCGTATGGGAAACAGGCGTGATTATTATTAGGTATATAACCATATATCCAAACTTTGGCATTTATAATATTAATGTGATTGTATTGTGGAGATACGAACTTCGCTATTCAGTGACTTGAACATGAGCTGGTATTTCTCGGGCACGTTGGGCACGAGCCGCTTTACCCTCTTCTCGAACGACAAGGGCGGCTCCGGCAGCCCGCCCAGCAGCAGGCAGTCCAGGTATAAGTAGAACCTGTACATCGTCGTCGTGTTTCATGCCAGATGTAATGAGAAACGTTGGTCGCAGATGCAGTTTATTCCCAGAGAAAACCTTTTGAGGATGTCAACGGCCCCTGGGCCAGGGATCTCTAAAACCAAGAGTGTGAACTCTGCGTCGTCCGTCAGGGCCACGGGCACACTCTTTTGCGAATAGAGTACAGTAATACCCCGACCTGCGCTTACCCCGTTTTACGTGAATTCGGAGATATACAGTTTTTCTTATTGATGGCCGCGCGCATCAGCTCTTGAACCCCGACTTACGCTAATACGACTTACACGGATATCGCTAGGTCCCACGTATCACGTAAGTCCGGGGTATTATCTTCTGTAGTCATTTAAGTAGTATCGTAACATTATAGTACGCTTTAAATAAGGTAGCTCAATATTCAATGGCACCATTTGCAGCTATAGGATTCCATAGGCCGGATTAATAGGCTATTTAGTGTGAAGTATTTATTTTTGTGGGAGAAAATAATTAGCACAAGCTCTCGATCGGACTGTGGATAATAAAACTTTTTGCAGTTTTAGTTGAGGTGAATTACGAGGAACTAAGGCATGTTTAGGGGCTGACGCTGTAAGTATTATTATGTGTACAGTAAAGATAATTATTGAAGGTGTTTGAAACAGTTAAAGGTTTTTTGTTTCAGTTTAGTTTATAGCTTACCTAAGATTGTTCTCGACCTCGAGCCGCAGATCGACTGCGAAGCGGATGCGCTGCGCAAACATCTCAGGATCGTCCGCTTTGAACAACAGCCGGATACGTGGAATACTGTATGTTGGAATAAGAGGTTGTAAATTATATAGACCTACATTTAGTAACGAAAACTGTCCTATCTGCGTGAGCGGCACTCAATAGTAAGTGATTAAATAAGTGATATGAAAACTAGAAAATCTCATATTAAAATGATCGAGACACTTATCCCCAAACGACAGAATAAATTAGAAAACAGCTGGGTCTGCACTGACCGACCTTGTCTCTTTATCTCTTTCTGACTACCCAGCTTACCAACCTTACCATGCCTCAGATTGAGAGAAGGGAGTTTCGCGAACACTCGCAAGGCATGCTCGGTCAACTTGGCTAATAGCAGATAAAACTGCATGCTATTCAACCAAAATCAAACCACCAACGGATCCAAAACGACAACGGTTGCAGGTGGCTCCAAGGGGAGATGTTACGTGTTATTTTAAGTTAATTGTAAAACTCCTGCTTCAAATCAAATTATTCTATTCTATTAAAATTTGTAAAATAACACTGACTTGAAATATCGCTTCGAGCCATCCAGCGCCATGATCTCCCAAGTGTCTGTTTTCTTGTCGTAACTGAACGCAGCGCAGTTTATCCACTAAAACAGTTTATATCTTTTTTTTGAAGATTACGAGTATCTCCGTGCACGTTGAGCATTTTTGGAAATCTTTATCCATACTTACGTCATACAGGTTGTTGAGGTCATTTATGATATTGCCGCTGCCTGTCTTAGATCTCTTATCCGCTTTAGGAATGAATGCCAGTCCTGGACACGGATAACTTTCTCCTTCGATTTTGCCTAAAGCCAGCCACTCTTCCGGTATCCTGTTCCAGAAATATAGCCATTACAAAAAGCAAACCAATTTACTGTGTTTATTTACCTAGTTTCTGGGCCCATAGTAAGTAATAATGTGAGACTGAGGGGAAAAAATCTGAGTTTTTTTTAGAACGGTCTAGGCATGCGTTTGACCACTGACTCGCCTGATCGGAAGCGACAACGTGATCGAAGTTGTAACACGCTTGCATATGAGATACCTATTCACTTTTTTCTTGAATATCCCTGGATTGTATTTATGTGGAAAAATAGACGCAGGCAACGAGTTCCACACCTCTGCAGTTCTTATAAAAAAAGTGAACTTGAAAAATAAAATTACAGGTAAATTACAGGCAAGCAATTCAGAGCTCTCACTGGACGAGAAACGTTACTGCCACCACCGCCGCCTACCTAACACTATCTAGCGTCGGACTAGCCATATGTTCAGGGTGGTATTTGGGGCTAGCCGGCACGGGCCCCCAACTTGCTTTGCGGGGCTTGCCGCAAGCCGGGTAAGTAGGTTGGGGGCTACACCCCGTTTCGGGCCTCTGTCTTGTGGGGAGCCACCCGGGCCCTTCCAGCTCAGTCCGACCCTGACACTATCTACCATTTATAACAAAACATGTGTCGCCCGCGGCACTACAATCTTTACGTAATGGCGTGTCGGTGGCATTGCACCTAGCAAAAAAATTGAAAGTACCGGCAATCAAACTCCGTATTATCGAAGACCTCCAGGTCCAGTTTAGGGAAAGGGCTGTAGAGTCCGTAGTACTGCTGGTCTGTGATGTTGTATTCCGCCGTCGGTAGGAGCCAGTAGGGCTGGACGTCCAGCTGGCGTAGCAGTTTCTGATACACAATGGAACGTTGTCGATCAGCTGTTCTAGCACGGGCCGGAGACATATTGCCTTTCCACCTTTTTTATCGCGCGAGAAAGAGACAAACATATCCGTACTCTATCTTTGTCAGGAGTAGGACATTTTTTAGTAAACAGTAAGAAATAACAGTTTCGGATAGGTACAGATACAGACGAACATATTTTGTGTGACACAGTTTCACATACAAGTTCTATGGACATAGTAAAATATTTCTGACAGTTAAACAGTTTTTTGAAACAATTTCTGGTAAGTAACTAAGCAGTAAAAAATACCTGTATGTAGGTATCTTACCTTTCTGTGCGTAAAATATTTTCAGACGGGAACGAGGCAAAAGCCCTATGCAACAGACTTAGGGCTACATTCTAAAACGACCCTACGTCATTAATTTTGATTAAAACAGGTTTTAAGTTTGGTAAAACTAGTTTTAAATCGACATTCATGACTAAGCGTCGTTCTAGAATGCAGCCCTTAGAGATCTACTTATACTTAGCATTGAAATAAAGAAGGCTGTGAATGATGACGATGACGATTCAACTTAGGTACTACTGCAAGTGTCAAAATGAAGTATAAAGTATATCCCAGTATAAAGACTCAGTGTAATTATAATTATATTGGTTTATTAAGGGCTTAATATAATTATTTATTTACCTTTATATTAGCAGCCAAAAACTTTCGTCGCAATCTCTCAATCTTGACAAGTCTCGGCAGTTCCTTTGGCAATACCACTTTCAGGAATTGAAGCTTTGGCACAAATGTCTCAAATGGAAATTGCTGAAATGCACAAAGCGCAGTTTGTAAAGATTCTTATTCTTTCAGCTTTTTTTTTTATCTAGAATAGGTCGACGTTTGACCACCAACTCGCCTGATGTTAAGCGACGTTGTGGTCTAAGATGGAGCACGACGACCTAGAAGGTACTTATTCACTCTAGCCTTGATTATAGTTACACCCAGGTTATAGTTAGTCGGGAATACAGACGATGGCAAGGTGTTCCACACCCTAGCGGTTCGTATTAGAAAGGTGGAGGCAAACCGTTTAGTACGAGTTGGTGGAATGTCGACTAAGTAGGGATGGTACGTATGCGTTTTCCGACTTGTTCTGTTGTAAAAAGGGGAAGAAGGGATTAGGTCATTTTATTATGGGTTTTTAGGGGCTAGATATCTAGGAAAAAGTATGAAAAACATATACCTACATACACACGATACGACGTCGCGTATCGTGCCACGTTGTGGAAATCATCATCACGAATCCATGGTGTCGTGGAAATCTACGATGTGGATCATTACAAAAGTTCACGACCCGACTTCATATCTTGGTACGATCTCGTGTACATGTGTTTTTTGGCACTAAGGCACCTACCTGTACCTACATGGTTATAATATGGACTAAGTTCTATCTCTAGAAACTACTAGTAGGTTTTTTTAACTTACAATACTATCATCTTCCCGGTAAGTGGTCCAACGTCCTGGCGGTAACAACAATTTGGGCTTTTGTGGTCTTGGAAGAGAGACCAGCGTTGGTGCCAGTTTATCAGTCTTTGCCTAAGAGAACAAAACTAATTACAAAAGGCATACCTATTTATAAAACTTTTGTAGATCAGGCTACTACCTAATTATTTGTCTAAGTATAGAAAGATAAACGCAAGGGCAAATCTTGCTCCATGCCACTTGTCTTAGAATTTTTTTATAGTTTACGCTGGTTTTTGCCTTCAGAGCTCGCTACGTAAACTTTGGGTCTACTTAGTCGTCTTAACTTTCCAATTGGACCTATTGAATTTTGATTTCATTATTTTTAATTTGCTTTTTTCCTGTTTTTTTTTTCCTTTGGCGAATTTGGCATCGCACGTCTCGTGCATTTGCCATTGTAGAGTTAATAATAGTTTTTTACAGATGATGGGGAGATGATGATAAGGCGATAATGACGACGATGAATCAAGTCCTTCCCCTTCCCCCATTTCAGTAAAATGGTGAAAGTTTCACATAACAGAACACGAAAAGTCGCGTTTCGCAATGTTTGTTTCATTTGGCCACTCTAGTGCACGTTAACGAATCAATAAAAGTGAATACTTACACCATTATTTACACTTTTACTCTCAAACTCAGATCAACCTCTAGGTTTATCTGAGCTCTCAAATAACAAAGAAGTACCTGGATGACCGAGCTTTGCTCGGTATTTTTTTTTTTTTTTTAATTGTGTTTTTTGGTAAATAAACAATTGATTTTAGTCTAACCTCAAAGCAAACACTCATTGACTTCGTGTTACTTAACAACGCCATCTGCTGTTGTGTCGTTAAAGCAATTATTAGTTGCTCACAAAAAATAGTATTATTATTCGCCAATAGATGTCAGGAAGAGTCATATTTTTCAGTTGAGACTACTCAAACGCCTTCTTTTTGTTATTTTTCTTCCAAGTTTAAGTTGATTATCGATAAAACACGAATAAAATGACATTTTCTATAAATGATTCCTAGCTAGATCGATTTATCGCCCCCGAAACCACCTAATTACTAAATTGTATGAAAATCATTGGAGCCAATTCCGAGATTCCAATTATATATATATATATACAAGAATTGCTCATTTAAAGATATAAGATAACAAGTTTTCGAAAATTATACAAAACCACGACGTCGCCTTTAAAGTTCCCGCCACAAACTCCTTGCTATATTTTTACCTTAATTTTGACATTTATTTAGACATAACGTCTCAGTGCTGCCATCCAGTGTAAAGCGTTTCAAAAAAAACCCTCAGTTTACATAATTATTATTATACCATGCAGTTTACGAACCTGAAGAATTAATTTCATGCGTTTCTTGGCGCAGATTTCCCTTGCAGGATCTTCTTTGGTCATGTCTGCAACGAGTTCTGAATAGTACCCCCTTTTTGGGATGTAATCCCTTGTTTTATTGTCGTAAACAACATCTTGTTGCTTTATTTTCTTCCTTTTACTATACATTCTTATTTTAGAGCAGAAATAATAGACTTAGCTTACAATAATTAAAAATTATTTTTTATTGATGACGTCTGCCATTTTGATTTTTAAGATCTGTCAATTTTAACTGTCATTCCAAAAAAAGGTTCATGAAGTCAAACCTAAGTACTTACAAAGGAGGTTTGACAACAGAGTTGTACTACTTGTATTCGGACTTATTTCACTTCCTCATAGCTTTGATTAAAATATCAATGGACAAATCTCCATAATTTAATCGGAAATTTCTTAGAATATTTAATTTCTCTGAGGGATAAAATATTTGATAGATAAATACAATAGCCTATTCGGAAAAAGAACTGTTAGGGGCCTTGTGAGTGCGCTGTGCTTATCCTTTTTTTTTTTGTTACGTTAGTTCCTGTTTTTGCCACGATAGTTTTGTTTCCGAATGTAACTTAGTTTTAGGATAGTTTTATGCACAGACCTAAGATTTTGCTTCGCAACATTCGCTTTCACATCTCAGATCTGTGGTTTATGCATTTAATACACTTACCATGATTTAAGGTTTAAAGTAAAGCTTAAAATTATTGAAAATTAGATTAAATGTACCTACTTACTAGATCATTACCTACCAACGTTCAACGTTCTAAAGCACGTTGTCTAGTTGATTGGCAGTAAGGAAGTAGAGAGCTACGAGTAGATGCTAGAAACAGGCAAAGTGCCTGCGCCTATAATTCTAAGATTACTAGGTAGTTTCGGTGCTCTGCAAAATTTGACAGGCGTTAGGAAGCTTAGTACTTTGGTAATACTTAGTAATTCGGTAGCTAATGGTTCAGACAGGCGTTAGTTATCGATGCTCGTACTAAGTTCAATTCTCTGCAAAGTTTCGTAGGCGCTGAGTAGAAATTGCTTGTACCACTTTAGCAGGTTTCGGTTATTTATCGATTCTACGGAATTTTAGTTACTTTTCTAGGTCTGTTACTATTTCATACATACATATCGTCACGCCTTTCCCCCGAGCGGGCTGGCAGAGGTGCAATACAATACCCACACTTCGCCGGATGATTTTCAGTCCCAAATTTGAATGGGGGCGAGCCTGTCGCCGTACACCGGGCTCCAGTCATGTAGTAGATGACATACAATACGCACATATGATCACAGCATGAACAAATTGGTGCGTGCCGTCGGCTGGCTATTACTATTTCAATGACTTATTTAAACAGGTTACCTTAGTCATGCTCTCTTGCCTTGCCTGTATAATATTAAGTACCAATTTTTTATGTGATCAGGACATCCCCAAAAACCAGATTCCAAGTCGGTCTCGTGCAAGCTCCTGCCTGATTAATTGTCAGTTAGTAATTAACTGCTAATTATTTATCTATCTGATAATTTGTATTACAACCACGTATTGTGTATCATCAGTTTTATGTAAGTACCTAGTCAGAATTTAGTAGAAGGCACAGAATACAACCTACAAGAATTTTGTGCTCCTCTAAATTTCTTTGCAATTCTAATAAAAACGAAAAAGCGGTACGATTATCACCAGGCGAGGGAATTGTTCGTCTCGTCACTCAGTCTCATAAAATAAACGTGTTTTTTTTTCGTAGTACCTATTATGAGAGCTTTAAAGGTAAAATATCGTCCGGCGAAGTGTTTGTGTTGTATTACAACTCTGCCAGCCCCTTCGGGGAGAAAGCGTGACTATAGGTATCGAAAAATAATGAAATACTGAGCATGTTTACGGGTAGGTATAAAAACAACGGAGGACTATAAAAATATGTTTAATACTTAGGTACTAATAGTAATTCGTAAGACTAAGCGACGCGAGTAGGGCTGTGGCGGCGGTCACCGGTGCGGCGCCGTGGTGGCGGCCGGCAGGAAGCCCAGGTCGCGGAGCGCCTGGTCGGCGCGCGCCACGAGCGGCTCGCGCCAGCGCCACAGCGTGGTGTCACGCACCGGGTCGGCGCGCAGCTCCGCGCAGCTCTTCGACAGCGCCGTGACGCAGTCGGCCCGGTAGTGCTGCAGCCGCGCGTGCTTCGTCTCCAGCGCATACGACGAGCACGCGCCACCGAGGCACGCAAGCGGGAAGTGGTTGTGCAGCGCCAGCACGCGGCCCGTTTCGTGGAACGCTTTCACGTACTGGCCTGGCTTAGTGAAGTTGCGCGTGCGGTACACGTGCTGCAGCATGTGCATGTACCGCGGTGAGCCCTCCTCCCAGGTATGGTCGTGCTGCAGCGAGTCTAGGAAGTATAGGTTGGACGCGTGGAACGAAGAACGTGGTGGCTTGCCGGCTGCAGGCACCGAGAGGGGCAGCGCGCGGTTCATTAACCCCGCCCAGTCTGTGTCCTCCAGAGGTATGATCACCTCGTCGATGTCGAGCAGCGCCAGCCATCGGTACTGGTACATATGCCGGTACAGGCAGTCGTTGTACGGGATCAGCTCCATCTGCCGCTTATGGGTCGTCTTCTTTTTGAGATACATGTGCTGCAGCCCGGGCAGGTTGGGCTGACCACCTGGGAGCGTGATCGGTGTCACGACAACGTCACCGCGCGCCTCGTAGTACTGTAGCACCTTCGTAATGTTCGGGTGCACCTGCAGCTCGTAGAAGAAGATCTTGTCTGCACCGAGCAACTTTATGAGCTCGATCCACTCGACGAGGCGAACGGAGAGATCCTCGTGAAGAAAGTCGAGCCCTTTGACGCAGACGGCGAACTGGCGCTGCGTCTCCCCCGCCGGGGGCGGGTCGTAGTGCACGCGCAAGTTGTTGGTGGCGCGGTCGCAGGGTCGCTCCACCAACGATACGGATGCGGGCGTCAGGTGGCGCACTTCAGGCGGCAGTACGCACGCCAACAAGTACGGCTGCAGCACGTGGTCGCGGTAGTTGCCCCACTTGTTGTTCCACACGTACTTGTACTCGAGGTTGGCGACGACGACGGGTGCATCGCGTTCCTCGAACCACAGCTGACAGTGCGTCTGCAGCGTTGGCTTGATGCGATCGTGCACGGCCAGCAAACGCACGGCTGGCCCGATGAGCGACGTGTTGCGGCGGTCCATATACGCGCCATACAGATGGAATACGCCCTCACTCGCGTGCAACGTCTGCCAATATGTGTTGTGGAACTCGAGCTCGTAAATCGAAGGGAATGGCGCGCACTCTTTCTTTTTATAAAATTTGTTCTTATCGTCCTTGTGCTTGTGCCAGTAAGCGAGTGGCAGCGAGGGTAGCCGCCGCTCGGCGTCTGCGCGGAGCTCGTCCTCGGAGAGCACGCGCGTGTCGGTCGCGGGCGCGGCGGGCGCGGGTGCGGCGGGCGTGGTGCCGCCGGGGGGCGTGGCCGCCGGCTCCGACTGCAGCAGCAGGCGCGCAGGGTGCGCGGGCGGCGCGCGCGCAGGCAGCGGCTGCAGCCGCGGCAGCGCCAGCGCAGCCAACGCGCCCCAGCACAGCAGCGCGGCCAGCCAGCGCAGTCGCGTGCGCGACCCCCCGCACCCCGCTAGCCGCACGCACCACCCGCGCATACCCTGGAACACATAAAGCATCCAATTAACTCACAGTCTCAACACCATTCGTAGAATTAAAAAATAAATAACTCAAATATCATTTATATCTTTTTACCCGACTGCGCAAGAAAGACTGTTATATTTTCCGAGTGTATGTATGTATAAGGTTTCTTTGCCACGCCCTATAGCCTAAGCAATTTAATGGATTTTGACATGTGAGGTCTCATTTGAATCGTCTTGAAGTGAAAGAAACTGACACAGGGTACAACATTTTGCAGCCGGGTTTTTGTTTTTCTTTTAATAATGTTACTTGTAATATCGTGTATTCCCGCTAGTGGATGCTACACCTACACTACGCTACACCGTTCCTATTTATTTATGTAAATAATCTATGTACGATAAAAAAACACTTTACAAATACGAGTAAGTACATCCTATTTACCAAATTTCCCGTTTACCAAAGTACCTTTAGGATCGTGCCCAATTATAAGTTGCATACATTGCAAAGGACTTTTTTTCCCAATCGTCAACAGCAATACTGTTGGTGTTACCAAGTCGGAAGTTCCCAGACAGATCTACCTCATAAAGCATGATATCGTCATTCGACTTGACGCCGACAAGGGGCGTCCAGGGCAGTGGTGGCGACGGCTTCATCTTCGGACTGGTCAGACCGGCTCCAACAAGAAACATGCACGCATTGCACGTCTCATAAAAGAACGTAGGTATGTGTAGGTAGAGATACATGTAATTACTATAATATCCACAGCCCGATGTTTCCAGCTTGACCGGTCGAGCCTAAAGCACTATTATTTATTCCGTGCCTAGGGCGGTCGGCAGACTGGCTAAGGATATGCTACGTGCTCGCTCATCACTCAGACAGAGTCGATGTGTTGCCGTCTTTTATGCATCATGAATAATGCATGCAGCAGCAGGTACAGCGCATCCGGAGCCGCAGCTGGACCGATGCCATCATTAACTATTATAATTACTTACATCGTTTTTTAATTAGCACATAAAGACATGTAAACCTAACACCCAGACCTTAAGCAGATACTGAAACCGCTCTTCTAGTTAGGAGGATAAAAAGCGTACCTTTCCCGCCTCACTCACGCAAGACGATGGTTTTGCAAAGACTTGCATTGCAATTCGCAAGAAGAGGCGTGTTGCTTTTGCAAGCTAAAACTACGTGCCGCTCCACTTAACAAGCAATGGAGTAGGGTGCGTAAATGCTTTGGATTGGGGGCCCCAAGTTTTAGCTAAAAAGCCTCAACTGCTACTGTAGGTAGGTATGTAAGCTAAGCAACTGGGCTAATGCGCTAAACTGAGATACCGCACGGAGCTACTCGCAAACTGACATTGTTTACGTTGAATGTGTAGTATACACAATGCACTATGAAATCTCAATCGCGGTCAAATTCAATGGATGTTCATTGACCGCGACCATAAATCAATTAACTGTGTTCCCGTTCCTGACATCGAGATCGAAATTTCACAATAGGTCTATGATATATACAATGGGGTCGTGTTGGCGGTTGTAAACTGAATTTGAGAAACTTTCGTTCAAAGTGCGGGGAAACCTACGAACTGTGATGGCAGGTAGAGACTGTTAGTAAGATACTGGTACAGATTACGGGTTAAGACAGCAGACTATTTCTTCATAACATCTCCTCACAAATGCACAGTAATAGTTTATGGCTTGGAAGTTCTCAGTATTATCCCATCCGAGGTAACATCCTGCAATGGCACGCCTACATTGCTATTGACTGACTGAATAGAGTTGTATAGATAAGGAACAATGACGATTGTTCGGGGCAATTGCAATGTGCAAATGGGCAAGAGCGTGGAGAGCGCGGGTGCGGCGGGCGACGACCCTGTCAGGTAGAGAAGCAGGATGCCGGGAGGGTCGCACAAGCCCTTCCCCGCGCGCCCTCTGGCGGTGCGTTGTACCACGACAGGTTCTTGTTTTTTGTCGTCTGGCAACGATGTCTGGATTCCAGTTTTCAAGGACAACGGATCTGTCCACGTTTCTGGACTTTTGTAAATGTGATACCAGGCAATAACAGCCTATGTATGCTACATATATGAGAACTAGGGTAATGGGTAGGTTTCGATTAAGTTATATTTTACCACCCCGATAGAATCGGCTCAACAGTGGCTCCCCGATAATGTTGCCCCAACGGTATACTATACAACAGTAGGTACCATAGATTATAGGATATCTCAATGGTAGGTACCCTCCCGATTGTGACATTTGAAAGCTCAGACTCCCACGCACTAGGGCGGCGCTGGCAACTCGATTGTGAAGCGCTAATAACCACTCTAATTTAAGATAATTATAACACGCAAGTTTCGCAAACTAATGAGGTGAAACACTTAGATGTAGGAACAATTATTTTGTATACGAATCTCCCGTTAAAGAGTCAGCATCAAAATGTAACCTGCCCACAAATGTCTGCCCACTCTCTTGAACGCGAACTATGGCTTTACTTAAAACTATAAATTAGTTTATTGAGTTTTAAGTTCTGTTGTGCTTTTACTGGTGAGCGTCAGAAGGGTGAAGTTTAGGGGGTGGGTCTATAGAAAGTTTGAAGAAGAAGAAAGACGAAAGAAAGTTTATTTGTAACTAATTGTTTAAATTTACTGCGACAAACGAATCGGCTCCAACTCAGCCTAATGCCGATATAGTTTGGTTTTATCATAATGAGGAATGTTGAACTGAATGGCGTGCCTTAGGAAAAGAGAAGACTATGTCCATCAGAACAATGACATGAACTGAGAAAATGTCAGTACCACTGGTATCACAAAATGTCAAGAGACAACACAGGCGAGTTGCTTCGAAAGGCCAGCCTTCCAAATGTGGGAACTAAACATTTTTCACGTGCGGCTTTAAGATGTCTTCAAAAAGTATGATAGTGGCTCCGCGACTCAACTCCACAGAAAAGTCGCTTAAGCTTTGTTCAGAACGCAGCTTGTTTCCAAACCGGATACTTTACCGAGCATATTTTTATATTCTACAGAACTAGTTTTGGCTGTTATGGTAGCAGCTTGGTTTGGTTGTATTTTGTTGTGGCTTCGGTGAGAGTGTGCGCTTCCGCCATCCGTTACGGCTCCGTACTTGTTAATTTACTATTGGCTCCGTACTTGTTAATTTACTATTTTATACATTCAAGAAAATGCCATGAGAAGATGTGACGTTGACGGATCTAGAATTTTGCTCTACTTTATTCTTATTCGATTAGGATTCGATAATGCATGGTATAATAATATAAGTTCTCCGCCAGGGATAGCATTCCGGTCACATGGGCAACACATAGTGACGTCAATCGATGCTTAAGCAAGGCCGAATTATGTCACTTACGAATAGTTCGAAAGAGACGGATGACGATGACGTGTGACGTCATTACGTGTTTTCTCCCGGAATGCCAGACCTGTTTTTTTGGATCATGCCATAATGCACTGCAGTGACATTTCGGTTGATCGTATCATCGGTTGGTCACTTGGTGCGCTATGGATTGACATTTTCCCCTGCAAACGTCAAGTTAACCTAGGTCCTCGAATTATTAATGTTGGGTTTTTATAGTAATGTAGTTATTCTAGTGCTATAGCTTAAATACAGCGCCAATGATGTTGAGAGTCAAATTGTTGCTTTGAAAATGAAAGTGAACCTGCGGGCGGCCTCGTGAGGCCAAGCATTGAATTAAAATTAAATTTATACTGAATTCTATTAATTGATTAATTAAGTTTTATTTATACCTATACCAAGCGTTACATCTTTTACTTAAGGGGTATTGTAAGGCTTGGCAGTGTCGTTCGTTCACGACAGTATTATATTAGATACTAGCTGCGCCTGCGGTTTTACCCGCGGTTAACAAGTATCATATGTGCTATTCTAGACTATAATCTATCTCTGTGCCAAATTTCATCCAGATCTGTTCAGCCGTTCTGGCGTGAATAAATAACAAACATCCATCCATCCATTCTTACAAACTTTCGCGTTTATAATATTAGTAGGATATATCAACATGAAAAGTTTTCAGAGCGCTTCGTAACCCTGTTTTCAAGTCATCAATACAGAAAAAAAGAACAAAACTACATTCTATAATTTTATATCCAATAATATAACAGTCTCGCGAGCGAGCGAGACAGCTGCCAAGCCTTATAACTTCAAGAGATAGTTATTTGAACAAAACATAACATATCGTCACGCCTTTCCCTAAAGGGGCTGGCAGAGATGTAACACCCACACTTCGCCAAACGATGTTCAGTGATAGGAGGCGAGCCTGTCGCCAACTCGCCATACACCGGGCTCCAGTCATGTAGCAGATGACATACAATACGCACATATGTTCATACGGTGAACAAATTGGTGCGTGCCGTCGCTGGGTTCGAACCCTCTCCCTTTGGCTTGAGAGACGGGCCTTCTTCAACTAGGCTATCATCGCTTTCATCGGCATAGTTATTTGGAAAGCACAAAAAATACTTCAAACAAGTTGTGTTATTGAAAGAAAAAGAAGACTTTAAATACTTCAATAGTGAGAGGGTATAGTCAGTCGCTCTATCTCATCGGGTACAGTACAGAGACTGTTCCTACGAGAAGAAGGACAAATAGTTACTTAGTTATTAGACAGATAAAAGATACAAGTTACCAAACTAACTTGTAACCTTTGTCAATCGCGTAGACATAACAGAATGTGAAGCGAGCGCAGTCGGCCGCGGTGTTGTGTAACGCGACCCGAACTCTGCGCTTCCTATAATAGTCGACATTCGACAATCTCTGGTTACAAACAGCACCACAGAACAGACAGGGGTTGGAAGCACCAGTCCCTCTAGCCAACGTGCAATCGCTTAGAAGCAGTTATATTTCTACAGTCACCATGAACGGTAACGCTGATTGGACACGTTGGTGACAATGAGACGCGTGACATTTCGAGAACTTATGTCAATTCCATGCAAAGTTCGAACGATAGCGTCTGTAGTTGAATAGCTTTGAAACGAATGCAACTTGGCTAGAGGGACAGATTTTTTTAAATAACTTAATAGGCTTGCGTTTGGCCGCCAACATGCCTGATGATAAGCAGTAATGCGGCCTACGATGGAGCACGCTTGCCTAGAAGAAACCGATTCACTCGAGACTTGAAGACACTCAGATTAACAGTGTCGGGAACACATACTCTGGCAAAGTATTCCACAGATAATGGTATACAAGTATTGGTATCCGGAACCTTTCAGGACCAGCGCACTAAGTATCCCGTATCGTTTGCTCTGAAAGTTTCCCATTCACACATAGCATGAATACATTCACATTGATAGCGGTTCTAGCCGCGACGGGTAAAGATGACGTCATACCAACAAAAACTCACCCACAAATGACAAAAAACACTTATTCTGCGAGTACAGTGTTTAAGGTTGACATGTATACTACATCCGAAACACATAACATACACAAACTAAAAAAAACGACACGTGCACTATTCTTATAGATCAATAGGCACACTTTACAGCTGTATATTGTGTACAGGCAATATAAAATAGGTAACTCCTAAATACAATTACACTACTATTGTCAAAAAGCAATTAAGCCGCATAATAATTATTTTATCTAAGCCTTTAAACATAGTTACAGTTTATCTATTCGTTAATTTATTACAACCTGCTTACTTATCTAAAATTATGCCGAAAGAAAGCACCTACCTATTTAGTGCCTACTTAATTTTGTAAAAGCGTAGATTAATTAAGAGTTAGTACTATTTTAATTAATGTAAATAGAGGCTACGCTTTCTTCTATTTTCTACCTAATCACATCACACTAATATTAAAAATGCGAAAGTTTGGCAGTGAATGAAGATGTGAGGGTGTGTGTGCTTGTTACTGCTCACTAAAACAGCTAATGAAATTTGGCATGGAGTAAAATTTTACCCTAGATTAACACGCGAGCTACGTTTTTATCTCAATAGAATTAACAGTTCCTGTAAGAAAGCGCGTGAAACCGAGTGACGCAGCTAGTTTCTTTAACATAACCTACTATAGCGCTCACAGCGTAGCTTGACTAGGTGTTCGCGGCCAATCACCGATGCTAAGCAACGGAAGACACGGTCAGTCGAAACAAAGTCAAAATATAACAAGGCTCACAAGGCGATTGGTGGAAGCGTCGGGTGTCCAGAATGCTGGCTTTTACTTTGCACAGAAGCTGAGCATTGCCATTCAACGTGGCAATGCCGCCAGCATTCTGGGGACCTTTCCTTCCACTAATGGTCTTCTAGCTTAAATTTTTGTAATTTATTTTAGTTATTATAAGTTCTAGTTTTTAGTTAATAGTTTAAGTTTTCTTTAATTTTCTGTTTTTATTTTAAGTTGTGTACAAATAAATGATTCGAAATATCAACAATAAAAAAAAAAAAAAAAAAAAACAAGGCTCATTGAAGGAAAATTAAAAATCACATGTAAAAACTACATTAATGAAAAGGTATTATAAGGTTAAGACTTATTTAGAAGACAAAGATTTCTGAAGCCTTCAACTGCCGCCAAGTAGCCACTAGTAAGTAATAGATATTACCTAGTTGTAAGCCAAAACTTGTGAGGCAGTAATTTATTTATTCTTTTAAAAAATAATGCCCCTCTCAGTTTCTTGCCTGTTCTTCTGAGTAGAGGCTCTTTATCCGAACAAGGCGGTCGAGTCTATTATACAACTTTGGCGTTCATAAGTGTATCTTTGATACCCAAATAGAATAAAAACATTTTGACTGTGACTTTGACTTTGAGTCTTAGGATGGGTGACCGCGGGTGGCATTTACAACTGAGCGCTACCGTAGCTCGAATGACACGTTAAATTTTAGACCCCGGTAGTTCTATGACAACAATCGTCAAAATTTCCCTTGTGATATGTATTTATTTATGAGACAATGATGTAGAAAACATTTATATGTAAAGGTTCTTTGATTTGCTTTGTCAAAAGTGACCACATACAGAACTTTTTTTTTTAAATACAAAAAAGAGAAGGGGCGGAGATACTCGTATAAATTAAATTTAAATTAAATTAAATTTGTTTATTGAGATAAAAACGACAATCTTATCAATTACATCTATCTCACATGAAAATTAGAAAAAAAAAAAAAATGAATATATATGTTAACAATAATAATAATACTCACACTTAGAAATCGAAAATTAAATTAGGATACAATAAACAATTCTCAAAGTGTCAAAACTTAATACATACAGACAAAATATCAAAATGTCAAAATTCAGTAATACAAAATGTCAAACAATAATACCTAATAACAAAACAAAAACACGTCAATACCAAATAAAAATAGAAGGGTCAAAAATCAACTTTAAAAATGTCAACATAAAATTAAAAGAAACTCAAAACAAACAAAATTATACCTCATAAATGTCAAGAATGTCAAAATCATTATTATCGGTTTTTTTGGCTTTGTCCCATTGGTCAAGAAGATTCTCAGAATATGTTAGAAAAACAATCATAGTAACTTTCCAATTGTCACAAAAAATGTCAAAATCGGTATTGGTGGCAAGGAGTGCGTTGAAGTGGCGGTGGGTGCGGATCAGGGGTGACTGAGACCGCGCTACCGTACGATTCAGATCGACGTGAAACAGGTCATTCGGCCGGCCACGCCTATTCGTAGGAATACCGGATCCGCTTGGAACGGAGAGCGTGCAGAGTAGATCGTGCAAATGTATTGAGTCAGTTGTACCTCTAATCACTTTGCAGCAGACGGTGAGTTGGTCTACCATCCTCCTAACTTCCAACGAATTGTAACCGAGGTGCCCAAGCAGGAATTTGGTCGGGTACAGGAACGGGTAGTAGCCATACAGCTTTTTGTATAGCGCTCTCAGGAATGCCTTCTGGACTTTCTCTAGCATGCGCGTGTAGGTGACATGATGAGGATTCCAGACGCAGGCACTAGCTTCAAGCTTACTTCTCACCAGCGAGTTGAATAAAGATTTAATTACTTGTGGGTTTTGGAAGTCTCTCGAATTCCGCAACACAAATCCAAGCCGTCGATAAGTCTCCTTAACAAGATCAGAAATGTGCTCATGAAAAGTGAGACCGCGATCAAAGATAACCCCCAGATCTTTGATATGACTAGCACGATGTATCGGTAAGTTACTCAATTGGTAATTAAAATGAATCGGATGTTTTTTTCGGTCAAAAGTCATTATATTGCATTTGTTTATATTAAATATCATTTTGTTTACCACACTCCATTTATAAATTTCGTTGATGTCATTTTGCAAGCTTTCGCAGTCATTTGTAGATTTTATTTCTAAAAAAAGTTTGAGATCATCAGCGTACAACAAACACTTCGCGGTTTTCAGGGCTCTGGGAAGGTCGTGAATCATGATCTGAAAAAGTAAAGGCCCGGTGATCGAGCCCTGACTTACCCCAGATCTAGTGTGATATGGCTGAGAAAGATGTATTCCATGCTTCACAAATTGACGCCGATCCTTCATGAAATTTGCAAAAAAATTTAAAAGACCGGGGGAAAAGCCAATGGAAGATAACTTGCTCAGCAATATATCATTATCAATTTTGTCAAAAGCTTTTTGAAAATCGAAATAAATAACATCAACTTGCGATCTACGATCTAAAGCCCTAGAAATATAGTCGACCAAGCCCAACAGATTCGTGTTTACGGAGCGGCCGGGCCTAAAGCCATGCTGCTCTTCACCTATCTGCTGTCTTACCTGTCTATATATTTCGTTGTGGAGAATGTATTCAAAGACTTTGGCAGGTGTACATAAAATTGCAATCGGACGATATTCCTCCACTGAGGTCTTATTGCTACTCTTCGGTATCGGGGTCACTCTCGACAGCTTCCACTGGTCGGGGTACTGCCCATTTTTGAGTGAGAGATTTAGAATGTGACAAAGTGGGAGAATAAGGTGTTTCTTGCCCGACTTAAGAACGAAACTAGGCAAGTTATCCGGGCCATCGTATAGTTCATTTAAGTGTACATGCCAAATTTCATCATAATCTGACGAATGGTTTCCAAGTAATTTGACAAGTGCGTTTGTATGGCAAATTCAGAGCGTCGTGGAACCCTTAATTAAGTAAATGAATTTGGGGGATATTTATATATAGACTAAACTATTTGATGGAAAACTCTTTGACGCAGCGCCCTCCACCTATTCGTCATTTTAACCTTCAACTACCCGCCACGAACCTCGAACTTTCCTTCGCGTCGAAATACACATTACGGTGCTTACCTACTCAAACAGGTATCATTAAAAGCACATTTCACAGACAAAACTAAACGAAATACTACTCTCAAACTTATCGATTAAGAAATAGAGTTTAAATTGAAGCGACCGAATTCTAATTAGATGGAGTGGGTGCATTAGATTTAGATGGTCACTGAAAGTGTGAACGTAACAAATAAGTCCAAGGCCTTGTTCAAAACGAAACTGCAGCTCACGACATTGTGCATTCGAGTTATCAAATAGAGTAGCTAAATAAAAAACAAGACGCATAGCGGTATGAGACAATGCAATCGAACTAAATGATACATTGGTTAGCCTTTGTAGCAACTTTAAAACTTACAGTTGTCTGCATCCAAATATATTAGTGTTCTTTCAAAATTTATTTGCAGAAGTCGCCTAGAGTCACACAGGTATGTCCACATAGGAATGTAGATACGACGGCACTACAATCCACTCTATAGTATATGACATCATATTTCACTTCACTACCATTATAAAAATTGAAAATGACGTCAGTTCTGATACTTATACCATTATATTATAGTAGTTTCCGTCTACTTTTTCGCATTTAGAAATGAGACGTATTTAAGTTTAATCCTTCCTAGCAGCAGTAGAAGTACAATCATCGGTTTTTTACGATCGATAAACTGACGTTTAAAATTCTACTAATCGTAGACTTTGTCTCTACTGTCTGAACAAAATTGACGCTATATAAACGTCAGTTTATCGATCGAGAACCGTACTTCCACTGCTGATTAGATTAGTTTAGTGGTGCAACAGATTTAATGTTAGTGACTATCTCTATTTGCAAGGACGATTTATTATTAGCTACTCTGCTTGTTATCTTTTGACGACTACAACGAAAATTCATCTCTCAAGATTATTATTCTCGAGATTTAGCAAAAGAAGTGGCGAGGATTACCAGGACGGAGCGAAAATATTTGTATCACTGTAATGTGACAAATCTTGAAATCTCAGAGAATGACATAAGGCGCAGCATCAAAACAATACATAACTATCCAAAAACTCTACGTATCACATTAGGTCTTCGCTAACTACATAATCGTAGCATCGTTGCAAAGAAACAACCTGAAGCTGTCAAAGGATAGCGATCTTAAACACGTCCAGCGCTGAAATAGCCCTCGAGCGAGACGCGGAATAAATTGCAGATCGTGACCGTGGCGGAGCCCCGCGGGGGTGCGGGGCGGGGGGTGCGGGGCGAGGGGAGGTAATGGGAGGACAGAAATAGACGTGCAATGCGCTGCATCCGTCCGCACTCACACGCACACCACTCAGCAGGAACACATGGAGGTAGTTATGACAAATTATATTGTCCCCCACTCGCAATATGGCACTTGCAACAAACACTTTAGCTTTGAGGGGTTATTTATGTTTATTTAAGCACTTTAGTATTTTTACTGCGAAGTTTCCTAGTGTCTAATATTTATTTGCTTCCAATTTCTTATTTCTCTAATTTGGATGAAATTAGGTGCAAAGGTTGCTTGATTAGTGCTTGATTAGCGCACGCGGGCAATTATCTCGAAAGGTTGCGGAAAGCCAGTAAATGATGCGATTAGTATTTTTTTACTAAATAAAGCTTCCCTAACCAACCTACAAATAAATCCACTTATTTAACCAACCAACTGACCTATTATCTATTCAACTAACCAACCAGACCAACCCACCAACCACAAACCAAACCAATCTACCTATGAAAGGTTTCGTTCCCAAAACGACTAAGTTGAAAAGACTAGTAATAATACGAGTACTTCGAATTGTTTAATACGGGGTTCCGAGACAACTCGTGTCGATGAATCAGAGTGCAACATGATTCGAGCGAAAAGGAAACAGAAAAGGCGCGAGCTGATTCATCTTAACATTTTTGCACGCTTCTATAAACTGCGCCGTTTTGATTGATTACAACCTGAATAGCTCTTTAGAGGAAAATACTTCATACAATATTCTTTGCAGGATAACACACAACATAACACCATATCTGACGCAAACTCATGACATCATGCATCAAGCATTGGACGTCTGCACTACAAATAGGTACTCGAAGACTGGTTTATCTAATGGAACCTTCATAGTTCATCCAGAACTTGAGATCACCAAAGATGCAGGGAATCAAAACGACCATCTATTGGAGCACGTAAGATCGTTGTAATTATTGCCAAAAGTTGTATATTCATTAAAATATAAAAAAACATATTTTTATTCTTAATTATAGATTTAAAAACTCGTTGATGATTTTTGTTAGAGTAACGTCTTTTTTGGCTAGGCTCCACGAAGTAAAATGTCAATTCTTGGTTTAATACAGTTCAAAATTAGATTAGGATTGTGAAGAAACGTAAAAAAGTTATGAGTTCATTGACTACTATTAAACAAATATTATTAAACTATTATCGTAAAACTTTACCGCCTAGCGGAGAACACGATACTAAAAAACAAATGCTACAGTAGCGTCCACAAGGAACGAGGAAGGAGTCACTTGGTGTTCGCTTCACACTTACCTGCAACAAAGAAAATAAACAAATTAGTGCCATGTAACAAAGCAACAATCGTGACGAGACGCTTTGATCTCACGTCTGCAGTGATAGATGTGACGCGCGCGCCGGCTGCGTCACAGAACAAGAATATACTGACAAGAATATCACGGAGGGCGTGTAGGGCTACACGCATAGTATGCTCTCATAGCCGTGTTGCAGTCAAGATTATCAAGATATTATCTGTGATATGAAACTGTTGCAACAAATATTATAAGAAACATTGTTATAATAATAACATTATATTATGACATTGTTATAAGAATCTAATTCCGTCTTCCATAGAGTAGAAATTTAATTGACAAACTCTTAACTACACAGCTAGCTATTTGTCGCATACGTCATCATAAGTTTTAATTTGAAATAATGCTGTGCTGAACACAATATTATGGTTCATGTTTAAACGAGTAATTGTTTCGCAGCGGAGGTGTGCTACAAGCGATTACAAACGGGATCAAAAGCGGAACTACAGCTATCGTCTTATTTTCTCTTTAATGTTTAAGTGAGACCAAAATAGTTTGGTCTTTCTTACACTATTATGAGCCGTTTCACAGTGACTCAAATGTTGAGGTTTGAATCCGGTCATGTCTAGATTAGATTGTAAGCTGCAGAAAATTTAAAAGAAGAACTAGGTCTGGTTTCTCATCAGGACTTGTCGGTTTTCCATCTGACAACCCTAACCGCTAGCACAAAAAGCTTATTAGCGTCGCTAACGTCTCCATCGACTCATCTCAAGTAGTCTCCCAATTTGGAGCAAACGTTTAATTATTTGTCATGCTTCGCTGAGCCGCACATTTATTTTTATAAACACTTTAATTTAAATAGCGTTAGGTGCCGGCCGAGTAAGTTTCAGGTTGATAATTTCAAGAAATCATCTGATTTGGAAAAGTATTGCATAGGTGCTTTTAAATACTCTTATTTTCTATTCTAGTTAATGTTTGTTTTGGTATAATTAAGTGCTATTGTTTTGTGAAGCTCAACGTAAAGTGGTTATGAAACCACCAGCGTTTGAAAGTCTGAGACATCAGTGGGCGGGCAGGATGATCTTCCATCGCAGATTGCAATATAATAGGTACGCGGGATTCGGTGATCGTTACTTCATTATAGATTAGTTCCGGATGACACGCGGTGAGGATGGACAGAAACATTGGTCACAAGAGTCACACCATCAAGATGTAGCAACTCGTTACGCCACGCCATCCCATTGGTAATTATGACATTCGTAATATTAATGTAGGAAGAGTCAAAAAGAAAAAACACTATCTGTGAACTCTATAATCTCCATCCCAAAATGAAATTACCAAATTAAATGTAATGTAAAATAACGCAGCCAGAAAGAAACTCGCTTGAGTAAAATGCGTAATGTATTACCTACTTATCTTCTAGTAAATAATAAAGTAGGTGGTCTTATTTGTAATAAAATAATTAATGAGTGTAAGCCAGTTTTAATTAAAAGAAACTATCGGAGAACTCGAGCCTCATAAAACCGTACGGTCTGTTTCGCAGCTCCCGGATAAACAAACGGTTTTATTAAAATAAATATTCAGCAAAAATTACATTTCTATTTTGGCATTGAAAATATGAAGAATGTAAAAGCCTTGTTATCGAAGGTAAAAGACACTGGAAGACTCACCTGGAATATTATGTTCTTGGGAGGACTGACAATCGCTATTCTTATCATGTTCTCAGTAAATTGATTATCGGTTTTGATACCAACTATCATTAATTGCTACTATTTTGTAGGTATCATAGTGAAGATAAACGATAAAAAAATTACACAAAAAATGTTAAAAAGGTCGTTTAAAAACAAACGATTGATAATTTCTTTGGCTGGATAGTTAATCAGTGTAACAGTTAGCGTGTTACGTGTGTACTACGCAGCGTCAAATAGAACAGAACGGATCGAACGCCTGCACCAACGCAGGCCGCTGGCCTGGCCACTGGACGGAGGCCTAGCACTGGCGCTTGCAGCAATCTGATTTCTATGTCACTTTATTTTTCTCTGCGTCTTTCTCCAGTAGACAGAGCATAAGTAAAGTAAGATGAAAATAAGTTTATCGCAAGAAGTTTTACTAACAGTTTTTTGTACTGTATTTCAATAGGAAAGGCGATGATAGCTTAGTCGGAGAAGGCCCACCTCTCAAGCCAGAGGGAGCTAATTCGAACCCAGCTGACGGCACGCACCAATTTGTTCATTGTGTGAACAAATTATGTATTTGTATGTCGTCTGCTACATGACTGGAGCCCGGTGTATGGCGACAGGCTCGCCCTCTGTCACATATCGTCCGGCGAAATGTGAGTGTTGTATTACACTTCTGCCAGAAAGGTATGACGGTATATGATGTATATACATATATTCAGTACCTGGATGGCGGAGTTTTGCTCGGTTTTTTTTTTTTAATTGTGTTTTTTGGAAAATAAACAATTGATTTTAGTCTAACCTCAAAGCAAACACTCATTGACTTCGTGTTACTTAACAACGCCATCTGCTGTTGTGTTGTTAAAGCAATTAGTTGCTCACAAAAATAGTATTATTATTCGCCAATAGATGTCAGGAAGAGTCATATTTTTCAGTTGAGACTACTCAAACGCCTTTTTGTTATTTTTCTTCCAAGTTTATGTTTAAGTTGATTATCGATAAAACACGAATAAAATGACATTTTCTAAAAATGATTCCTAGCTAGATCGATTTATCGCCCCCGAAACCCCCTACATACTAAATTGTATGAAAATCGTTGGAGCCGATTCCGAGATTCCAATTATATATATACAAGAATTGCTCATTTAAAGATATAAGATATGATTCAATGGTAAAGGATCCCGGTAGCGGTTTCTAATGAAGGTATCATTTAGCAAGCAATTGACCGCGTCATCCTCTAGCATGCACAGAACATTGGCCACACAAGCTAGACCCTAGTTAGCGGCGGCGCGGCAGTGAGTGCGAACACGGAACCGAGGGCAGCTGCTCAGCGAGTGCGGCACACTTACCGCGATATCCCCGCATTAGTGCTAATTGTTTGCGCATAGAAACGATGACCGCGCTCCGCTGCCGCACCGCCGCAGGCCATAGCGGTACTGCGGCCTGCGCTGGCGGCGAGTCTTAGACTCTTGTTTTAAATACTTCAGCGGCCAACGATTGCCACGATTATAATCAACTCGAGATTAACCGCGTGACGCATTATAATACTCTAAACAGTCATTAAAATAATTTTTATGATGGAACTCTAGCTTCTAGACTCTCGAAGCTAGAGTTCCATCATAATTATTTTTTTGCATTGTGCGTTGTATGAATTTTTTTTTTTTTTTATCTAGAATAAGTCGGCGTTTGACCTCCAACTCGCCTGATGTTAAGCGACGCTGTGGTCTAAGATGGAGCACGACGACCTATAAAGTACTTATTCACTCTAGCCTTAAATATTTGTAGAGTAAAGAAGCACAAAGACGGCAGTTGAGTGAGGCGCTCCAAGTGCGCTACTGCTCAGACCCGTCTTCGGAACGGTTACCCCGGACTACATCCCGAAACACGACTAGGTCACTAGGACTACTACGAATAGGTATGATGTCTTTAGAAGCTTAATACATTATTTATACGTTCAAGCTAAAATATTTCGCCGTGACCGTTTTTGTCATAACGAATTTATAAGCACGATTTTGTTATCGTCGGCTTTCAGGAATTTTAGGATGCAATCTGCTGTTAGAAATTGTTTTATTAAATGTACGCTGTCCGATCTCAATTTTGCTACTATTCTGACTATACTTCCAAATCATGTTTAGACATAACTTAGTCACTGGTGTACCATTCTGTTATTATCATTATAGAACTCACAAGAACTACACATTCACCAACCACACAAATGGTAAAATTGTATTACAAAGATTCATTAGCCGCATCAAAATACCTATTCTGAAAATAACAATTGCATCATTACTTGAACAATGGCACGAATAATGACCGTCAGCGAAACTAGAATAAATTAAAAGGCATCACTTTGGAAAGCCACACACATTATCCACGTTACGATTAGAATTATGCATATCTTGAATATTGTTCAAAATGATGTTTATGATAACAAAAAAAAGAACAGTAGACATCAATGCTTTCTTATCAATGCGGTACCGGCTGTGATTGTGACAATTGGACACGTAGACACGTAATTCGGAAACAAATACATATTTAGAACGCAACATCACCCGCCCGTGAAGATATATACGTCAAACAAATATCGTCAAATGTTCATAAATAAGAGGAATGTTTACTACACTATACGAAATCGGTTAAAAGAAACCGAAACAATACCAGTGAAACCAAAGTAAACACGCAAGCTTCGAGGCAACAATGCGGCAGTCACTTACTTCGATGTTGGTCATGTTGGATCCGTACTTTTATCTATTTTGTATTCGTGAATGACTCACTGTTCACTAACACTGCACTCTCTGCACATGCACGTCACGGGACTTTACCCCATATCCGAGCAGCTTGCGGACACCTGCTCGAATGAGCGAGTCCTGCGCACTATCGCATCGACGGACATCGTTATCGCGCTTTTTATCAAAAGTATTTTTATCGTCTTTTGTCTTTATCTTTATGGGGAATTCGATACTGATCAAGTTAATGAATACCTAGTGGCTTACATTTTAGAGGATACATAGTTGTCACTTCAGGTTTAGACACACGATTAATTATTTAAATAATTATCTACCAATCCTATCCAACTATATCTAACAGTATTTCTTAGAGTTAACCATGTTTTGTTACATCACTCCTCCAAACATAAAGTTTGGCGCGGTGCAACTATAAAATTACCTGGCCAGTAGCCAAGTGCACCGATCAACATAATTTTTGAAACAATAACAAATAAAGGGTAAACTGTGTGCAAATAATTATGTAAGAATGTTGCAGTGGGCGTAATGTCAGAGTGCGCGCTTGCGGAGAAAGCGCCACTAGCGCGTCCGACACAACGCCATACGATGAATATTCCAGTCATTACAAGAGATGTGTGCTCTTGTAATGTTCTATTACATTGTAAATTACCGCAACCCCCGCATTAGCGGTCATCGTACACATGTCGGTATTGCCGGACAGGCTGTTACATCTCATGTAATAATGATCCATTGTTTCAAACTTACACTTCAACTTTGGATCAATGTGTGTCATTTCCGGAATAACTTTTACAAGTTAAATGAAGTAAACCATAGCAACACTACAGTAAAAAAAAAGAAAAAGGTGTGAGACAGATAAAAAACCATCAGAAGTTTCGAGATAGTATGATAATTTTGAGAAACGATAGTTTTTAAAGCAGCACATTAATGTGTAAACAGTTCACCAAATATAAACCTACTTAAGTGGGTGATAAAACAACAGCATTAACCGGCGGCGAGCAGATTAGCTAGCAGCTGTAATGGCCGGTGATGCAACTCCTTGACGCTGCGCTCGCGCACCAACACGCTTTGTTTATAAAAACAATATTTTACAATTATTACAATGAAAAATTTCACGAGAGTGTATCGTTCATCTGACTAGGCGAACGGGTATAATTACATAGTACGTGTAATTAGCAGGTAAGACAATACTGTAACCAGCCACAGTTATGATAATATTAATCAGAAATTTCTAAAAAAGTCGTTTAATAAAGTAACATAGTAAATTTACTTTGAATTGAGAAAAGTTTTAATAAGTTTTCATACTTGGATGGTTTCTATTTCCAATCAGACTTGTAGCCCTCGCATAGGCTGAATGAATCGAAAAGTAAACTAAAATTCTTCAGTCATCAGCACACACGTTAATGTAATAAAATTATGTATACTACAATAGATAATTTTGATTTTATCAACATAAGCATAAGCAAGGCATTAAGTTCATTTATTTAGCATGGCCCTCCCGCCCCTCACTGCCGCCCCGCGGTCTCCGAGGGCAAGGCTGTAGAGTAGAGTGTAGTTACTACCGCTGTTGTTACGTTGAAAAATTATGAAACTTAAACGTACTTAGCTCTGCTGGCAACTAAAATACGCAGATAGCTTTAAATTTAATTGTGCCATTACGTGTTTTATCGACTGTAATCTAATTAAAAGAGTACAGGAAACGATCATTAACAATCAAACAGATTACTTTCTTAAAAATAAAGAAGAAATAAAAAGAAACCTAACTGCAAAATGCAGTCAATGACACTTCGGTTAGAACGGCGAATCTAACGACACCTTGCAAACCGAAATCGTAGAAACATGGTAGAAGGTCACACAGAAACACACTTACATACACCCGAAAAACGGACATCAACATGAGACGGACATGAATGACAATGCATATGTGTACATGACGACAGCGCTATAAACTATTTTTGACTATTATAGCTAAATAGACAGAATCGCCATAGAAATAACATTACCTGTGGCCCGAGCTACTCAGCGTATTGTTTGAGAAATCTATACAGTGACAATTGGGCAAACATCTCATTGTGCCCTGCTCTTACCGATTAAGAGTCCGGCGACCACTTTAGACTAACTTCGCATTGGCTTAAGGTATTCTATAGCCTTTTCGTCTAAAAGAAGAAGACGAGCGAAGAGAGCGAGTAATGATACTGACGAGCCTCTAAACTTACCTACAGAGTGACAAAGTGCAATTTCAATTTTTTTTATGACTTTTGCACTTATGTAATCATTCTTAAATAACTAAGAATGTCCCTTGTATTTTGGATTCATTTAACAGCTAATGTAGACAACCTCCCTATTTAATGGAATTTTTGATTTGCTTTGTCTACCTATTGAATAAATCAGTCAAAAGTGACCCCTTAAAAATGCGGATATTTTTAATAGCTCTATTTTAGCTTGAGAACGTTTTAAAAAAAAACCAAGAACAGAGGGGCGGAGATATTGTTAATTTAATTGTACATACTAACTTTCATCATAATCTGACAAATGGTTTTCAAGAAATTTGAGTAGCGCGTTTGTATGGACATTTCAGAGCGTCGCGGCCCTCTTAACAATGTTTGTCAGATTATTACGAAATAGAAAGTGAATTTAAATTACAAAACTCTTTATCCTGATAACGTAAATTACAAGGACTGTTGTGAAAAATCTTTGTTCACATGAGCACCGCAGTGAATCGCAATGGTAACGCATGCGTCGCAACGTTATTGCTTTCGAACAAAATGCTTGTTTTGTGCGTTATAGAAAACTCGTCTAGTGTGTCTTCACGGCGATATAATTGCTGAAAGAGCTCGATTGGTCTCGGCGCCGCCGCGCGCGTGTTCGGCCGCGAACCGGTCTGCTAGCGCTGACCCATTTTCGAAGTCAGCTGCAAATGGTAGCAACGCCGTCTACAAAAGTTTGAGCGTCTACTATCTATGTCAATCGGCCAGCCATTTGAAACCAAAATATATTAAAGCATTTAGTTTTTGGCTTAGTGAACAATGTAGAACGTGTTATGTGACACAGAGGCGTAAGCGTAACTTTGTTTCTGGGGAAGTCGTGTTATGTAATAGTGAGACCAATAGTTTATACCATAATAGCATTAAATAACGACGATTCGGATTCACGAACAGTAATCAAAATGCAAGTAGATTACGAGTTAATATGATCTGATTTTTGAATGATTCAGCGAGAATGTACAAAGCTAGCCTCGAGTGTCTGTCGCGAGGGTCGTGTCTAACGACGAGTCGAGTGTGACCCCGATACCGCTCGGTGCTGTAAAAGCAGCGCGAGCGCAACTCGCGAAGGACTTCCGCTGAGAAAGGCCAGCGCGGGCACGAGCAGCGCCAGCGGCGCCGGCGCCGAGCTCGGCAATGGTAGCCACCATTTCACTGCTGTCAAAACGACATCACGACGTGGCAGACAAACTTTTTTACTATTAATTTCCATTCCGTGTAAACAGGGTTATCAAGAAAGAATGTACTAAGCCGAAGGGACCATTATACTCGTCATTATGAACAAATTTAACCACCCTGAGGTCAACCCTGAAATCGAGCAAAACATTACAGCCGTTCCATACATTTTGTCGACGATCAATGAACTTTTTGTATTAAACAGCTGATCTTTCTTTTACGAGAATTTGGGTTGGCTCCAAAGTAAAAGTTGTTAAGAATGATGAGTACCTACAATGACCCCCTTTTAGTTTAGTACACGTTATACCGATAACCCTGTATATGCTAAATGCTAATTTTTTTTTTTTAATATTCTACCTACAGTTTCTGATAAAATATTATGACAGTCGATTTCTGGAAAGTCAAATGTTTTTCCATCACAATGTGATAAAACGAATGTTTCAATTATCTTTTAAATTCACCTATAGTCTGGTGCGCTGGTTGGGTGGGAATCCGAATGAGTTTCAGAGTGGTCGAGATTAGAGCGTGGCCTCCGGGCTGAGTACATACGTATTATTTAATCGATTATGTGCAGATAGCGGCCAGTTCCCAGCTATTGTGACGCGTGGCGTGGCGTGGCGTGTGGGAGCAGCTCCAGCTTACGTCACACCGCTGGGGGGCGACGGATTCCTTCCATAGCATCATCATCATAGTCACCAGTGTTTATGAGCGTAGCTATTGTGTGTGGAATCATTTCGTGGCTCCACGGTCTTCTTCTAGCGTTTATGTCGGTTGGAGTTAATTTGTTTTACATTGTAATACGTTGGTCGCACATCTTGCCTTATATTAAAAATACTTGTAAGGAGACTTTTCTCATTTACTAAATCTAAACCATGAACGTACATTTTTATTTTCATGATCTAAACAATCACTGAACTGAAACATGGAACTAAAAACATGTATGTTGTTAAATCACAAACGAAGTATGTAGTTCAAACAAATTAATATATTCGAGGCTGGAGAAGACGAATTCATCGGTACCTTGACATTGTAATGGCAGCGTCAACTGGCTAACTGGGACACAATAGCCGCGGGGATCTGTGGCATGTCGAGGGCGCGCGTGTTGATTGGGGCTACCATATGCGTCTACAACACAACATACTCGTACTGCGCCGCAAGCGTAACGAAGATACTGCGTAAGAACTAACAATATTTCTTTTGATTGCTTAGTGTGTTTGGCGCTTCGAGCTCGAAGTCTGCTTTTCTGCTGTTTCCTCCACGCGGTTGTTAGCATTTGTCATGGTTAGTTGGTTGGTTCTCAAATCATCTTCTTAACATCAGTCATTGTCGCTTTGGCTGGCAGCGAGGTCTCGCTCCGTGGAGCACAAGGTTACTAGGTAAATTGCTGACGTACTTCTCTGCTATGTAAATAATATTATGTCAATAAACAGATAGAAATAAAGGACAAATTTAAAGAGAAATTTAAATGGATTAATGAAATTTAGTGATGCCTCTTCTTAAAAACTGTCAGAATGCAAAGGCAAGCGTAATAAAATTCGCTAGGGGAAATAAGTCCTTAATTAAAAGTTATACAAGTTATTCGTAAAGTAGGTATACGATTAACTAGGTAGGTATATTATGTGTATGCGCAATGCAAATAGGAAAGTAGGAAGCTGACCGCATTTGTTTGAGCCAGGAAAGAGCATTACCGTCCGCGTTGCACGCGTAGAGGCGCAAGCGCAGATCGCCTGAGCTCATGCGGAAGGGACAGCGGCTGCAAAAACTCATAGAGCGATCTACATGACTTTTCTGTTTTAGAAATAACGTCACATGCCAGCGATTTAGGACCGTACTAGCGAGACGGTAAGGCACATAGTCGATGGTGCGCAGTGGTGCGGTGTTGCGGCGATGGCTGCATTTCTCTGCGGTCCCCGGAGGAAAGCGCGTTTCACTGCGCGACCTGTTCCTGCCCGTGCGCATCGAACACACGCCGACTGCACTGCGTCATTACGGAGCAAAAACTATTCATGTCACGTAATAACAGCTCCTAATCGTAATGATTCCTCGCTGCAAATCCATTAGTTCTGATGATAACTGAAACTCCATTATACTACAAGTCATGTTCGCTCCTATTGTCGTGGTTAACGAGCTAAATGTAGCTTACATACATGATTACCTACTTACATTTTACAATTGAATTAACTTTTTTACCTACTTGACCAAAAGAATGAAAATGATATTTTTCAGGTAAGTAAGGAAGGATGGTATTGTATTCTCCTATTTAATCTACCTAAACAATTTTGACTAATTTTAGATTGCGAGGCTTACTTATCTAATGGATTCGTTTTTATGTCGGGATTGTCAAAGATTTCATTTTGTTGTCGGATTCTTTTTAACAATAGTATGTGTTTATCTGTACAAAAATTTCAGCTCTATCGAACTGAAGTTACAATCAGCGCGTTTATTTTTCTTTGAACGGCTTTATAATAATGAATACAGAGAAAAACTTTTAATGGTCTTTGTTTGTCGTTCAATCTATCATTAAAAATGTTTGGAATAATCAGTAAATAGGAGTCATTTATCGACTAACGCGATGGAAGTCATTTAAAATTTAATTAGGCAATATGAGCTCCGACAACCATGATCCAACATAATCAGCACTCTAGATTACCGCCGATAGCTAGTAATTAACGATTTTAAACCACCAATCAATAATACTCGGTTATTTATATAAAAGGCTATTGAAATTACAGCTGCCATTGTTTCAAATGATCGGGAACCAAAGACAAAACAAAGAAAGGTGCTTGATAGGTGCCAAACGCATCTGAAGGTAAGATATGTTATGCTAACCAGATTCAATACCTTGCTACATGATATTTGAAATGCATTTTTTGGCAATAGGACTAAACTTTTAAGAACTAGTGACTGTGAGCTGTGACTGCTGAGAACTCGCGTCTGACGTCTGTTTTCCTCTACATGTCGCATTTTTCAACCGATTCTCCGGACCGGATCGATAATGATTTTGATAATTGAGGAGATTTGATTTTTTTACATAAAATCATATCTCCGATATTTTGAAAGATTTCCAAAAATTGACAAAAAAATATATTTGTTGAACCTACTCAAAAAAGTTCAAGGGATTCGGTTAGGTGATACCACCTATAGATGAAGACAACGATACGGACAGAAATTCAGACAGAATTATGACATACGATTTTTTATTGTCGTAGCTGAAGCATAGACTCCGCTCACTAACGCTTGCTCGATCGGTAATCAGACACAGAGCAGAGAAGAAAATGATGAGGATGATAAGATGGAACACGGAAGATTATTTCGATAAGGTTTTAGTGGTAAGATCGACTACTTTCCGATGACTCTAATAAAGCATACCTAACAAAATTTAAATTTGTTTAATTTTCAATTCATTTAAATTGATTACTATAATCATTAAATAGTCCTTAAATCCCAGTTCATCCCACACCTACTAAGGGCCCATAGCTCTTTAAATCGGCTTTTGTGACAGACGCTTAAAAGTCCATGAATGTTCATTCGACAAACCCAAAGCGGGAAAAAGAGTTTTCTAAGGTTCAGAATCAACTAGTGTATATCCGGTAGGATCTTTTGATGTAACATAGACCGACTCACTCTGAGTCGAGTATGGCACTCAAATTCTATGAAGCGTACAGATGCGTAGTGTTACGCAACTTCCGGCCTGTGTGCGTTGCTACGGCGGCGTGAGATGTCGCGACACCTCACGCGGGGGTCTCTATTGAAACAAACTCAATGACCATTCATACGAGGCCTGACGAGTGACGAGACACTGGCTCCGGTGGAAAGTGACGACCTCATAATACATCAATACGCAAGTACTGACTATTCGATACGAGTAAACAAGACGAAGTTTGAAAGGGTACTCTGAACTGTTACCCAAGGTGGTTCTGTTTGTATTACAGTTCAGCGTAACCATTATAATGTCTCAGCAAACAACCGCTCCAGGTAGCTGGCGGTAGTTTATTTTAGATACAATGGAGTGACAAGAAGAACATACAGCTCGCATGACAGATAGCGCCTCGTTAACCCATAACCGCTCAGCAGTAGATAGAAAAAATACTTGACAAATCAAAACTATTTGCGGCACCGTACCTATTGCGCTCGTCTGTATGGAATTTTAGATGTAATGAATATGTGATTCTATGGATAGATACAGGTTGGCTGTATCTGAAAAAATATTGAGCATTTACTTACACACTTTAGCTTCAAGGCAAATACTATACCGGGCCCCGTACCGGTTGGTCTTTGTAAAATATTCCAATGACAGTGTTTGTATTTATTGGCCATCCCACGAGAAACTAACTCGTCGAAATGGGGCACCCAACTATTTGAGAGATCATTTATTTTCCTACAGCATTCCAGAACCTATAGAGTACAGTCGAACAGACTAGAAAAAAACAATATGACTCGCAGATTAGGTACCTAACGATTCCAGCTCTTAGATAAATGAATAATGCATCTCCATAAGCAGGAAGTTAACCATATATCTGGTGAACTGTGGGCCAGGCGAGTGACGCAATGCAAACTAAGGAAGGGCGGGAGGACCGGCGGCAGATGGAACGGCAGAGTTGTGCAACCCGTCGACACGAGTCTGATTCTGGGCTGACTGCAGAAACGGCACTTCCGCAACCATCGTTTGAAAGACGATAGATAACATCAGCCGAAGCAATTACTCTATCTTTATGGTCCATCGTGTCGTGAGCACAGTTTTGACAATTCACCTCAAAAGCCATGGCACAAGATAATACGTAACAATCACAATATTTGCTCAATGTACACATCGCAAATGTGTGACTTTATAATCATGCATGAGAGATATAGCAAAACTCTTTACTTCATTGGCTCTCTAATCTTGACATGAAACGAAAATGTACGAAACTTATAGGTACCAATGTTTTTTCTACTTCTTATTGCATTTTAAGGAACAAGTAGGTAACTAAGTAGGTAGATGTAACGAACTAAAATGGCAGTTACATACTTTGTAGTGACCGTAGTCTCGTCGACACAACCTTCCAAGAACTCTGTCTTCTTGGTAGTGGTTGAATCAAACCCGTCAAGAATCAAGAATCAGATGATTTACCTATTTTGATGTTAGTAATTAAATAAAAATTTAAATAAGCGACCTTTACCTGACTTGCCAATGATTGTTGTAATCTACTTTACAGTCTGTCTGTTTTGGAAGTCTACTACCTAGTATCTGTGAAAGATAATAGTTGAAAAAAATCAAAAGCAGAAACCCATACTGCAGTGTGTAGGTAAATTCAATGTTCAGCGTCGCAACGGTTGGTTTCTTTCAGTAAGTAATGTTGGTTGGTGGTGCATATGTGTGCAGTGCTCCCGAGGCAGTTGGTCCTCTCGGTGACGCGTTTCCGGTCGCAATGAACCGGTTTTTCAAAAGCTCTCGTTTGTATGCGTCTGCGCCGATCAGTTTTTTGTTTCTTTTTGTTTTGACTCCAATTACAGTAACCATAAGCCAACAAGCGATCATTATTAGGCGTGTACAAGTGCACGACAATAATTAATTTAAGAGTATACCTAGGTAGGTAGGTATGAAAATATTATGATCTTTTTTGAAATCAAAATCTGTTGAATGTGTTACAAAACAAAACTAGCATGAAATAACTTTCTAATCAGATGATAATGAATCATAATATTATTGTGGTCCGTGTTCGTACCTATTCATGGTGTCGTTAGAGCGAACATCAAAACATCTTATTATAATATGTGTGTTGTTAAAGGTAAGATCAGAGTTGGTTTTCTTTAGTTGGTCTTCTTTCAGCAGTACTAATTAGTGCTTGTTAATGCCTCGTGTATAAACGAGGCTATGTATCGGAATCCGAAGCCGATCAGACCCTGACACCTTCAGCTTGACAATGCATCGTAAACTCATCGCTTTATGGTTTATGAACGCGCTCTCTCGTTACGAATAAGACAAGACACAATTGGCTCGCACACCTGCCTCACAGCGATCGAGACTGGACGTACGATATCAATCAACTAAGGACCAGAGTTTTATTGATGAGTTCACGGATCTACATTAGGTTGAACGATAGAATTTAAAGTAAGCATTAACTAGCGATTACCATTTGTAATCTGAGGCCTACGGCGCTGAGAGCCGCCCGGTCCGACCACATTCCGTGAAGCATCTCTTATCTGAAGATCTCTCTGTAACTGTTCCACTAGATACGAAAACAAACCAGAAATAGACGACCTCATTCAATTCACTCGGTCCATTCAAATTTCGCTGAGAAAAGTAATAAAACTCTAGCATCGGAACGGCATTTGGACGGCCAGAGGTCGCCGGCGCTAATCGAAACACGTTTGGTCGATACCGCGTCACGGGCGTTCATCGGTTCCGCTATCGATCAAGCAGAGGTCCACCGCGGGCGCTGCGCCCCGAGAGGGTGCCTCCGCGGCGGTAGGGGCAGGTCGCGCTCACCTTGTCGCTTGTCTGAGGCCGGTTAGAGACGGGAGTGGTGCGCGGGGAGAAGAGGCGAGCGCGCGCTCATGCTCGCGCGGTCGTCGACCTGTCGACTCGTAGTAACTGTACAACACACACTGACACTTCAGAGCTGGAGACACGGCCAATCGCTGCCGGGTCGCGGAACGGACTGAGGCGCGGAGCCGCGTGCGCCTGCGCCTGCGGCCTTGACCGCCGCCCCCCGCTCCGTGCCGCCCGCCGCGCCGCCGCGCCGCTCGGCGCATCCGTAGGCCACCAGCGGAGCCCTACGCCGCGCCGCGCCAAAGCTCGCGGAGCGCGCGAGCGTGCAGGCGAAAGTCAATACCGTTAGATAATCATTACCTACGATTGCGCTTTTTGTGCACGTTATCAGATAGCGGTATACCCAGAATTGGAGCGCACTATAGTTGGCTACACTGCCTTCCTTTCATAGGATCACAGTTGGTAAATTGTGAAGTTAAAGACTTTTCCGTTACCGCATTAGCAAATAGTGAAATACCTACTATATTTCACGGCAATAGACCATGAAAACGTAGTAAATAAGGTACCTACTCGTATATATTTTGCTCGGCAGCTTGAATTATATGTAGCGAGTGCGGCCAGTGAGTCGCGGCAGCGACAGCGGCGCAGGCGCACCTTGACCCCGTTGTGCACAATGCTGGCTCGGTCACCCATCACTTCTCCAAACTATTTTCCAATCTCAATTCAGCCTATACGCACCAAGACTTAGGAAACAAAACAAGACGGCGGCAGCGCTCGTTTTTGTCATTCAGCCGACCTTTGCACGTCTTTTACGAACGTTTTCCTGAGTGTTTTTATTAGCGCTGTCGTCACAAATCAGTGCCGAAGGTCTCGACGCGACGATAGTCACGAGACAAGCACGAGCAGATCTCAGGACTCCGCTCAACGAAGCACCGCGTCTGCTGCAGGAAGATGTACCTACAACAAAAACAGTGTTTCTTGAAGCATAAACTTTGTGAGAATAGACACGCTTTACGCATCAATAAATGTGATAAACAAGCATCTATTTAAATATTTTGCATTGTAAACCTAACACAGGTTTGTACCATTGGTTTCACACGGATTTTACTGCCTGGATAATCCAACTAAAACTGCTGCATCTCACCGCTTTTGGGCTTCAACTGTTCTTAGAGAAATAAAGAGAACAAGTGGATAGAGCCTATTTATAAAACTTAGTACTTTTAATATTTTATTTTTTAACAGCGACCCTAACCCGGGTTCGCACAGTACCTTACGAATAAACTTTCCCTGAAAAATTATCTAAGTGATGGTGAAAAACACATTAAAATCCGTTGTGTGGATTATGAGAAGTTAGCGGATAGGAATACAGACAGAGAGACAAACGTGGAATGTGACTTTGAGGTTCTACATAGGTACTCGTATGTAGAGCCAGAGAAAATAATAGTGTTCGACGCTATTGAGTTGGCTTAATGAGTTAAAAGTAAGTGATAAAAAATGATAAGCATAGGCAATTATGCCTATGCTAAGTATTTTTCAATTTAAATTTTTTTTTTTTTTGGACACTTGCACACACGGTCGTGTGACCCAAAACTAAGCAAAGCTTGTACTATGGCTGCCAGAGACTGATATACTGATACATACTTCAATAGATATTTACACCCAGACTTAAAACAGACACAAATGCTCATCGCATAAATGTTTGCCCTAGGTGGGAATCGAACCCACACCTCCAAGCTCAGAAGGCAGGTAAACTAGGTACCAACTGAGCCACCGAGGCAGACACTGGTGGTTATCCCGCGAAACTCTAAAGACCTGGAGGGCTATTAGGCGTAGGAATATCTTGGTCACTCTCACACCTATGACGTTTCAAACGAGAGCAACAAGGACGAAAAAAGGTGAGATGAAAATCTCAAATCTCCGAATAGGCTCCGTAACCATAGAATTCTCGACGCTCGAGATGTTTCCTGGCAATCTCACTCTTATGACTTTTGAAACGAGAGAGACATTGACAAAAAAATACCTGGACTTGTAAGAACAGCTCTCCAGTTCGTCATCGTACTCTGCTGGTCCCGACGAGGAAGCCCGGAGTCGTTCAGTCAAACCATGTTTACTTCAATTACCCACTGGTCTATGTAACGAATGACATTATAAAATAGTTGTTCTCTGACGCCAAACTACATTCTAACCGGTTCGCCCTGTGTGCTTGCGCTATGATCTATATCTAATTGCAGCTTTTTGTGGCTTGAATTATTAATCTGATCCAAATCGTGTAGTTAACATTTTAATTTAGGAAACGGTCACGCAGATCGGATGTTGACGATAGATCACTATTTTGTTTTATTGGTCTACTTGGATGGCTTTGAATGTGGTCTTGTCTTTATAGGCGGACGGGGAGAGTCAGTAGTTTTATAAGCTTCTTTCAGGACTTTACGTTGCCATGTTCTTCAGAAAGTATTGATTGAAAATTGAAAAAGATACAAGAACCACAAAATGAACGGTCTGCCTCCCCGAACGACAATGATCCCAGTGTAGGGGTCAGATCAACCTACAGGATAAGATGGCGCACGGCGTATGATTTAGGTGAAGCCAAAAACCATCCAACAACTACGCTACTGTCGTATACGTACACAACACTCCTCAGATCAACCTAGATTAACACTGTGTTATATCTCGCTGAAGCCACTGCTTTTTAAACGTGTGCGCGTGGTGACGTTGTCATGAAAAACATTTACAATTGCACGAATTAACTAATAATAATTCCCAAACTCTACTCTACTCCCAACTCAAATTTAGCCATTTTCGTCCCAATATACAACCTTAGTAGATTTAATATTCTAAAACTGCACATACTCGTATGTATTTGTAAGAGCTATTGTTACGACTTTTTTAAAATTGACTTTAAAAAAAACTGCACAGTTTAAAAAGAAGTGGCATCAGCGAGTTTTAACGCAGTGTTCCATCTTTTACTCTAGGTTTATCTGAGGTGTAGGACGACACACACAACACAGTCATGCAATGTGTATGCATTTTTACGTAGATCTAAAATGGAATTTCCCAATTACCAAATCCAAATTATTACGATTTCAAAGGCAACATAATAGAAAGACATTACTGTCCATAGCCTTGATAACATATACGAGTAGTATAACACTCTGTCGTAAAGACGTAGGTTAGTCATACTCGTATGTAGTTCAGATCTTTACCTAAATATTTGTTGGTACCGACCAGCTGTGCAAACCTCACGACCGAACGACACGCGGAAGCTGTTGGATTCTGATTCGTGGCTACAATCTAATAATTATATACCTGAAAAGCATGAACTTGGATTGTGTTGGCTTGTATTCAGATTGGAGCACGATTGTTTTAAGCCTCCTTCCTTTATTTTGTTAGTCTTGACCCCAAAAACGAATACCTTGTATTTGTGAAACATATCACTAGTAAACATAGTGATACCAGGCAGTACCTAGTAATTCGTCTCTCCACCTCTCTCTTCGTCCGATTTAGCCACAAAAAATGTTAGGTCTGTGGATTTAGATAACGAACTTAAAACTTCTATTAAGATAAACAACATGCCTGCAAAATAAATTGCAATTTGTATTTCACAAACATCAACGATACTTATGTTCTGTTATCGTCGAACAAACAAATGACGAGTGGTTTCAGTAGACTCTGAGACCTTGCTTGGCTAGGTTAAAAAAAGTAAGCCCATATAGCTCTGGTATCAAAACAACGTTTTAGGCCACCTGAAAGCCTCTGACCTGGCTTGTGATATCATTAACTAACGCCGCCTAAAAGATTATCGTCTGCGGTGATTATACGGCGCGTGGTGTGGCATGGATCCCTGCACAACGTCTCTCAGCAGGTGTGTACAGTGGTGTTTACATGAGCTATCCTTGACCAAGAGCTGCTCTATATTATTACTCTATATTCGTAAAATTAGATGCTGTGTAACATTATCGTTGTTATTAGCCCTTAAAAGGTGCCAGGTATCTTTTTTATGGTTGGCGGCCAATTCCACTAAACATACCGTGTATGGTTCATGATTTGGTCCCGATGTCAGTTTTGAATCAGCGCAAAACGCAACCTCTTTGAGATGCTCAGTACCATGGAGAGAGACATTAACTACAAGCAAAATATCTAATGGGAGATAGTAGTGGAAGTTTGTGCTATCGTGTGTCCAGTTCTTATCTATCTCTCTGTACAATCTGTACATAGATCCTTTTCAATTTAATTCACGTACAGATTTTTCCTGAACTATTTAGGGGCGTATAAGTAGATACAGTCATAGACATGTAATATGAATTATTCTGTGCGTACAGTATATACCTAGTAGGTACATCATGATTTGTAGTTTTTCCAAGCGTGCAGATCGTTGGATCGTACGGCATCATTGAATGGTAGTGGTCAATCACTGCAATGGCGGAACGGATCAATTCGTTTCGCGTTTTTTAATAAAGTGGAATAATTCAAATAAGTACAATATCACAAGGTTAACTATCAATGAACAGTGGGGTAATCCTTTGACTCTGTACTGTACCGTTTGTATGGGGTATTGTAGCCTATTTTTTGTTCCGGAAAATAGCGGTGGCTGCACGATAGTGGGTGAAACCGTGTGGCGCAGCTAGAGAATAATAAACTAGTGGTTGTGAGCTTTAGACCTCACGGCTGATGTCTGCCCACCTCTACAGGTCACAATACGGTTTCTTGAAATTTTGTGAATAGGTTCAATCTTAATATATATAAATTACGTGTCACGTTGTTTGTCCGCTATAAACTCCTAAACTACTTAACCGATTTCAATCAAATTTGCACACCGTGTGCAGTTCGATCTAACTTAACAGATAGGATAGCTCACATATATATATATATATATAAATAATAAACGCGAACGAAGTCGCGGGGTGAGAGCTAGTAATTATATAGATTTTGTTATCGAGTAAGTTTTTGGAAAAAAATCAAATGTCCGCAATTTGAAACATTTCTAATGATAGCAAAAGATGCTAGATGATAGATGATGAATGATGCTAGAATGATGCTAGATGATAGCAAAAGATGCTATCCTCAACTAATATTATAAATGCGAAAGCTTGTTTGTTTGTTACGCTTTTCCGTCTTAACTATTCAACCCATCATCTTGAAATTTTTCATACACGTTGTCAGGGGTACAGAAAAAAGCCGTAGGGTACTTTTGAACCGAGGAGACGCACCCCGTATAAAATAAAAATTGAGGGAAGACAGCCCAAAGTGACTCAATATCAAAATCAGGTTAAATCTACCAAGATACTGAGTTGCTATGCTGTCAGTTTGTACAACGAGACGGATTAGCGAGTTATCCCGCGTAATCTGTCCGCGTCCTACATACTTATCATCATCTCCAGTAGCTGCCTCTAATCACGATAAAAAAACCGGCCAAGCACGAGTCGGACTCGCGTACGACAGGGCTCTGTAACATTATCTAAAAAAATCGGCACAAAAAATCACTTATGGGAGCCCCCTTAAATATTAATTTTATTCTGTTTTTTAGTATTTGTTGTTACAGCGGCAACATCTACATATACATCATCTGTGAAAATTTTAACTGTTTAACTATCACGGTTCATGAGATACAGCCTGGTGACAGACGTACAGATAGACAGACGGACGGACAGCGGAGTCTTAGTAATAGGGTTCCCTTTTACCCTTTGGGTGCGGAACCCTACAAACTACGTTAGCAACCGGTACAGGTGTTACAGGTTTTTATTAAGCTGACTGATAACGAAAACGGCAAGAAACTGCTGCAACATGGAAGTAAATTTATATTCCCCGCGGTTTCACAGAAGAATTTCTAAAAACCCTTTCTTAGTGGATACCTACACTTCACAAATTTCATGTTTCTAGGACCAGTGGTTTGAACTGTGCGTTGATATTTACAGGATTATAGATAAACTCACCATAAACTTCTTAAGGGTTCATTGTACTCATCAATATAAGCAACTTTTACTATGAAGCCAATCCTGAAATTGCGAAAAAGAGCAGCTGTTCCATACAAAAAGTTCATTGAACTGAGACAAAATGTATGGATCAGCTGATTTTTTTCGCGATTTCAGAGTTTGCCTCATAGTAAATGTTGTTTACATTGATGAGTACAATGAACCCTTATGAGGTTTTTGGTGAGTTACCTATCACCCTGTATAGCAGTCAGTCAGTACTTTGGATTTTAAATATATAATACTAGCTGTCACCCTGCGACTTCGTTCGCGTTTATTACTTATATATATACGAGTATATTTATATATATGAGCTATCCTATCTGTTAAGTTAGATCGAACTGCACACGGTGTGCAAATTTTATTGAAATCGATTAAGTAGTTTAGCAGTCAAACAACGTGTCACGTAATTTATATATATTATGATAAAGATAATATGTTTGTAGAAAAGATAAAAGTAGAGAAGATAAAATTAGAATATTTAAATTATATTGAAAGTTATGATTATAAGACGCTATTTGTGCATTGCCTCTCGTCCCAAGATAAGATCGTCGTAAGATTAAATTCTTGATTGAGTCAAACCGTTTAAAGTTCTACTGAATTCGATGCATATTATGTGCTACATAACCTGCAACCTACAACCGCTAAAGACACTCATTGCCAAACATTTACATTTTTCTTCATTTTTTCACCCCCTAACAGATAGCTCCGAAGTGGATCAACTGGTTATACAAAAACATGCAAAATATAAGTAGGTACTGCCTTTGCTCAAAATTTTATCAGCATCAGGAAGGTATCGAGTTAATCATTCGTGTATCACAAAAGCGCGGCAAGAGTCATATCAATCTAGGAATCCACTATTCTGCGAATTGAACGGTTTGCGACTGCTTAAGTTTTCGCGAATTGGACATTATGCGACTAAACATTTATTTTGGCTTAAGCCTTCTAGCCTAATAAAAAGTTTATTTTAAATTTATATAAATTATAACCTTTATAACTTTATAGCGGGTTCGGACCCAGCCGAAGGCACGCACCAATTTGTTCGTTGTGTGAACATATGTGCGTATTGAGTGTAATCTGCTACATGACTGGAGCCCGGTATATGGCGATAGGCTCGCCCTCTGTCACATTAGGGACTGAATGTCGTCTTGGGAAGAGTGGGTGTGACGATATAACTTTATAACGTGTTCATGAAAGTTGATTCCCGCGCTATCTTAACAAATAACATTTGTAATAACTGTAACATATTCTGTGCCTTGGACGTAGTAAACATCTGCGTGTGCCAACTCGTCGAGTTTTAGAAGTAGCGTAGATCGAGTAGATAGCTCATAACGACGTACACACCCACTATGGTGACCTAAATACTAATAATAGAGCCCGTAGAGTTCAATAACTGGCGTTATGTCTCGCACTCACTAATACTCGTACCTAATTGGTGTTTTTATCAATGGCCGGTAAGGTCCGGCACGGCGCCGGCGGTCTCGCCGTACCGTACCGTGCCGTCGAGTGGAAAAAAAACACTCATTCTGTATAAATAAATAATAAAAAAAAATCGGGCACTTCCACACACGGACGTTTGACCCCAAACTAAGCAAAGCTAGACTGATATACATACTTAGATGTTTTTAAATACATACCTAAATACATATATATTAACACCCAGACTTAGAGCAAACACAAATGTTCATCACATAAATGTTTGCTCTAGGTGAAAACGAACCCTCGCCCCCAAGCTAAGAAGGCAGGTTCACTACCAACTGAGCCACCGAGGTAGTCGATTGACCGACGGCAGGTATACAAAAAAAAAAAACAATAACTACTTACTAACATAACTAACTATAGGTACCACCCCATATAAGCACTAACACTACTAAACAATACTTATAAGCAAAAAACACACATACACATACATAATATTACATACATTATTACCGTTTAAGAGTGTACCTTCTTTATATACCTATAAGTTACTTACCTTAAATACCTAAACATTTTTTTCTCTTAATTTTAATATAATAAGTACCTACCTACCTAGTATAAGTTTTTCTGTATAAGTTTTTACTAAGTTAGTTATAATAATAATAATAATAATAAAGTCTTCTTTATTCCATATCTTATTTCCATATTTTTTACATTTCACACATAGTTATTTTTAGTTCCAGAGATATGGATCTCGTGTTGAGTAAAGGCCTCCTCCATTTTCTTCCACAATTCTCTGTTTTTACTTTTACTCATCCAGTCTTTTCCCGCTATCTGAGTAAGGTCGTCAGCCCACCGTTTGACTGGTCTTCCAACTTTTCTTTTGCCGGTTGATGGTCCTGTCCATTGTGTGGTTATTAGTGTCCATCTACTGTCCGTGTACCGTGAAGTATGTCCTGCCCATTTCCACTTGAATGTGAGAGCTTGCGTGAGTGCATCTATTACTTTTGTCTTTTGTCTTATTGTGATATTCTTAATTTTATGTTTTTTACGAATTTTCAGGATGCTCCTTTCCATTGCTCTCTGTGTTGTATTAATTCTTTGTTTCACCTTGTTTGTATATGTCCATGTTTGGCAACCATAGAGTAAACTAGGCAGGAGACAGGTATCCATTATAGTTCTTTTTATTTTCATATTGTATCTTCCTTTCAGAATTTCTTTTAATGACCAAAACTTTTTCCATGTGATATTTATTCGTCTTTCCACCTCCTCTTCATTGTTAGTCTTTTTGAAGGATATTTGTTTCCCCAAGTAGGTATAGTTATTAACATATTCTATGGTGTTTTCTTTTATGGTGACGGGTATTTCAAGGCTGTTATTAGTCATTATTTTGGTCTTGCTTCCATTCATTTCCAAGCCTACTTTTGAGCTTTCTTGGTCTAGTGTGTGTAGCATATATTTTAATTGTTTGGATGTTTCAGCAAATATGACTATATCATCTGCAAACCATAGATGATTTAATCGACGTCCATCGATTTTAATGCCATATGTTTTCCATTGCAGTTTATTAAATATATTTTCTAGCACAGCAATAAAAAGTTTAGGTGAAAGGGGGTCGCCTTGTCTGACTCCTCTTTCTATTTTGATAGGATCACCTCTTTTTTCTAATTTAACCCTGCTAGTACTATTTGAGTATATATATTCTATTATGTTTATGTATTTATCTTCTACATTTGATGATTTTAGTGCATTCCAGATTGAGCTGTGGCTAATGCTGTCAAAAGCTTTGCTGTAGTCGATAAAGGCAATATATAGACATTTATTATATTCATTATACTTTTCTATTAGTTGTTCGACAGTTTGTATGTGGTCAGTTGTGTTAAAACCAGAGCGGAAGCCTGCTTGTTCTACTGGCTGAGAAATGTCAATTTTTCTAGCGATTCTTTTGAGTATAATCGATGTGAAGAGCTTATATACACTGGACAGTAGGCTTATAGGCCTGTAATTTCCAATGTCTAAGGGGTTACCTTTTTTATAAAGTAGTATTATGTCAGATGAACACCATTGTTTTGGTACTATTTCAGTGTCAAGAATCATATTAAAGAGCTTTGTTAAGTGTTTCAATAGGATGGGAGCGCCTAATTTAAGGAATTCATTTGATAACCCATCTGGCCCCGGACTCTTCTCGTTTTTTAGTATTTTTATATGTAAGTACACTTCTTTTTCTTCTATTGGGTTAACTGTGTTTGCGTTACATTGCTTATCATGTTGTTCATCAGGTACATTCTCGTCTACTTTCTTTTTGTATAGTTCTGTGTAAAATTCGGTGGCAAGGACTAGGACATCTTTTCTTGTTTTTGTCTCTATTGAGTTACTTTCTAATTTTTGTATCCATTTTTTTTGGAGGGTCAGTTCTTTGTAGGCTCTTTTAGCGCTTCTATAGTCATTTAGATTTCTTGATATTACCTCTTCTCTATGTTTGCTGTAGTCATGTTTTATTGATTTATTAGTGGTTTTAAAAAGTTCGGTGAGTTTCTTTTTCTGTTCTAAATCTTTGTTTTTTGTGTGTATTAATTTTGAGCGTTCTTTTATTAGTTGTTTTGTATGATCGCTAAGTATCGTGCGTTGTTTCTTTTGGGTATTAATATTGGTTTTTAAACTGTCTAATATGGTTTTTTCGATTATATCATAGTAAGTTTGAACATTTTCCTGCATTGTATTTATTTTGTCTTCAAGATTGGATTTTAGGTAGTTAGTGTAATTCTTGATTTCGTCTTTGGTTTCAGGCGTTTTTATTGGAGTTTTGAAGTTTTTTCTACTCTTTTTACATTGACTCAAATGAAATGTTGCTCTTAGTAGTCTGTGGTCTGAAGGAAAATCGACTTTGTTCAGAACTTCAAAGTTCTTTGCCATGTTAGGTTTGTTCGTCATAATAAAATCGATTTCATTTCTGGTCTTCTGATTAGGAGATATCCAGGTCCATTTTCTTTTTGCCTTTTTCTTGAAGAATGTGTTGATGATTGACAGTTTATGTTCGAGAGCGTAGTCTATTAGTTGTTGGCCCCTTTTGTTGCGTTCACCATAACCATAGTTTCCCATGCACAAGCTTTCATCTTTTTTGGGCAACCCGATTTTGGCATTAAAGTCACCCAAAATTATTAATAATTTCTCATCAGCTAGGCAATGTGCTTTCTCCATATCATTGTAAAAAGCCTGCATTTCCTCTTCTTGCGATGCCTCTGTTGATGCATACGCCTGAATTATGGAAATATTTAATTCTTCAGTTTTAAGTTGTAGTAAGGCAATCCTTTCGGAAATTCCTATAAAATTAGATATTTTATTTTTGTGTTTTTTCTTTACCAAGAATCCTACGCCATGGAGGCCTTTTGTTTGCCCCACATAGCACAAAATGTATTCCTGGTATTCTTCAATGTTACAGCCAATTTTCTTTACTTCAGATAATCCCAGTATATCGAAATCGATTTTTTCTAGTGCATAAGTTAATTGTAGGTATCTCTCAGTTGACGAGAGGGATCTTACATTAAATGTACCTATCTTCATAGTGGAAATTTCACTACTAACAATTATATTTCTGTTCCAATTATTGTGGTTGCATTGAACATTTTTCAGTGGAGGGTGTTGGTCTAATTTCCCACGAGGACCAGTCGGCTTGGGAAATGTTTTAATTTGTTGAAATTTTTCTTCGTTCTTCTGTAGTTTATTAGAGTTGGCAGAGGTGGTAGGAGGAGGTGTAGTTAGTTGCTATTCGATAGTGTTAGTATCTACAATTTCGGTAGTCAGAACCGGCTTAGTTGTCTGTTTATCATTTCGCTTTTGAACAAAGCTGGTAATGGACCCCTGGCATCCTGAAGATAAGACTCTGTTTTTTTTGGCCGGTTGATATTTGTTCCTTGGTTCACGGTGTTATCTAAGCTAAATTTTTGTAATATGTTTCTTAACCTAAACGAGTAAAGAAAAATAAAGCTATTTTTATTTTTTATTTTATTTATTTATTATAATATTATGAATGTAGCTGTACATGTGAAGCCTTATTAAATAAAAAAAAAAAAAAAAACATTATCGACCCAGCGAGCGTTAATGCGTCTATGCTTCAGCATCGACTAAAATGCTTTCGTTTGTCCGAATTCTGTCAGGGTCTCTGTCCGGATCTCTGTCTTCCTCTACCGGTTGCACTTCTTAACCGATTCTCTTAAAATTTTGTAAGAAGGTTCAATAATTATAGGATACTAGCTGCACCCCGCGGTTTCACCCGAGGTTAAAAAGTATCCTATGTGCTATTCTAGATTATAATCTATCTCTGTGCCAAATTTCATCAAGAGCTGTTCAGCCGTTCTGACGTAAAAGAGTAACAAACATCCATCCATCCATTCTTACAAACTTTCGCGTTTAAAATATTAGTAGGATAGTTATATTTTTTGTCGATATAGTTTTTGAACATTTTTCAAAATTGCGGAGAAAAGTTTTTTTTTTTAAATCATAGGCCAGTAAAGAAGGACATCAGCCGCGAGGTAAAGACAGACGTTAAACTTTTAACAGACCTGTGTTTTGCGTCGGGTTGGGGGCCTTAAATAAATCAGCTGTTGTAAGCCTTTCATTGTGTTAATGACAATTTTCTATGGAACGGCTATTTTTAGGTACCTAGGAGCATGGTACGGCCCAGGCTAATAACCCTGTTAATAGAGACTATATTCCTGTAAACTGTTAACAGAATCACCTCAAAAAGTGTCTGTGAACTAGAAAATAAGCAGGTAGAGTCTGTCTCTTGGAACGTTGGGAAATTAAAAACTTCACTTTCGCTTTTCAAATGGCAAATAGAATTTTAATCTTAAAACAACATAAACCCACATGAATTTAAATGATATTATTATCCATACTTGTAGAAAACGGCGCAGGGTTGTTGCGAGGGCACCACCGGGCTTTTCAAAATAAAAGCAATTTTCTCATTTGAGTCTTTTAATCCCAAAACAAAATAGTTTTGAACAATTGACACGAGCCGCTCGCGACGCGGCGGATTCTCTCACAAGACTAATAACAAAATGGCGGTCGCGCCGCTTGCTGGTGGAAGCACGCGGATCGGGATGCCGACATATATCTCGCTCACTTTTACTGCGCGCGGTGCGACAACAAATGCGTTCGACCGAACTTCGCCCGATCGCGGCCGAGTGCTCCCGATCGGCGCGTCTCCACTACATCGGTTGCCTACATTCCCACCCCTTGTTCCTGAACAACATGAGTAGGTAACACCACGAGTTTAACTACTGGCCTTGTTACAGACCCTTTACAGGTTTTAATGGTTGCTATTCTTATGTGGCCGTCACGACCAGGGTGAACTGCGCTAACTACGCCCCTAGGCCACATGTTACGAGGCTGCTTTTCGTCTAAAATTAGCACGACGTCTCCTACCTTAATGGGCCGTGTTTCATTAAGCCACTTCTGGCGTCTTTGCAATGTAGGAACATATTCCTTTAGCCACCTTCGCCAGAACATGTCCGCTAGTGCTTGCGCCTTTCTCCACGCTTTCCTACCATTCAGATCTGAAGCATCGAAAGACCCTAACGTGGATGCGCCGGATGCGGTCCCTAACAACAGGTGGTTAGGAGTCAAAGCAATTGGCTCGTCGGAATCGGTATTGACGTACGTAAGAGGTCTGCTGTTCAATGTCATCTCTACCTCTGCTAGTAAGGTGAGTAAAACTTCTTCTCGTGGCGCTCGCTCTTTCAGAACGGCTTTTAGCGCCCCCTTAACCGTACGAATAAGTCGTTCCCAAGATCCCCCCATATGAGGAGAAGCGGGGCTGTTGTAAATCCATGTTATTCCTTTTGTCGTTACAAAATCACGGATCTTGTCATGCTCTAATCTACGCATTGCAGCTTTCATCTCTATGTCTGCTCTTACAAAGTTTGTACCCCTGTCGCTGTACATGACTGTCGGCTCACCTCGGCGTGCAGCAAAGCGCCGGATCGCCATAATTGCCGAATCTGCTGTGAGAGATGCTGCCAGGTCCAAATGAACAGCCCTAGTCGCCAGGCATGTAAAGATTACTCCCCACCTTTTCTCACGCCGCCTACCAATAGATATCTCCATTGGGCCAAAATAATCTATTCCTGAGTTTACAAAGGCTCTTCTCGTATTTTCAAGCCTAGCAGCTGGCAGATCAGCCATTTTCGGAGGTACGGGCAATGCACGTCGGACGCGGCAAAACTGGCAAGCAGCTGTGATCGATTTTACGGTGCGTCGAAGCTTTGTTATATAAAACCTTTCTCGTATGCAATTGATTACTGTCTCTAGGTTCGCGTGATGCGTTTGCTCATGTATTTTCAGCACAATAAGCCGCGCTGTATGACTATTACCATCCAGTATGATCGGGTGTTTCTCGTCAAACGTAAGGTCCGGAGCCGCACCCAATCGCCCTCTCACTCTGATCAATTGCTCGTCTTCGTACACAAACGGATCCAAATTCCGAATATTACTTTTCACAGGCAGGGTACTCCCGGTTTTCAGACTTTTGATCTCCTCGGAGTAACTTTCTGACTGTGCTTGTCTGATTAGCAACAATTCAGCATCACGAATGTTCTGGCCGGTTATTTCTTTCGCCTGTCTCTTCCGGCACATACCCACAAACGCGAGAACTCGTGCAGCTACCCTCAGCGCTCGTATCCAGGAAGAAAACCGACTAACATCAATCAACGACTCATGTTGCTTAACGACGTGAACTTTTTCCAAACGCTCAGAGTCCACATTCGCTGCGTCTTGAAACTCGTTCACTGGCCACTGGTCTTCTGGTAGACACAGAAAGGAAGGACCCTTAAACCATAAATTGCACTTCGTGGGCCAATACAGCTTCGTCGCTTCATCCGCAGGATTCTCGGCAGTCGGACACCAACGCCACTCTGTCGTACGGGACTTCCGATCGATTTCAGCTAACCTATGCGACACGAATTTCTGAAAGTCACGAGGATTAGAATGAATCCATTTCAGAACGGTTTTCGAATCGGACCACAAAACCCTGCGCGCAATCGGCAACCCTAGTTCTTTTTCGACCGTACTTGCTAGCCTACAGGCTAGTACAGCAGCTTGTAGTTCCAAACGCGGCACTGAAACGACTTTCAACGGAGCGACACGAGCCTTGCCAGCGACCATCGCCACTGCTGGTTTTCCTGAAGTGTCTTCACCGACCAGGTAAGCTACTGCTGCGTACCCTAACTCGCTAGCATCTCCGAACACGTGCAAGTCCACACTCGAGGGAGCCAATCCATACCATCGCGGGACACGTAAGTTCGGTAATTGTTTTATGTCCTGCAACCACTTCTGCCATTCCTTAAAATCCTTCTCCTTTAATTGTTGATCCCATCCTATGCCTGACCTCCAGATTGCTTGCAATAGGATCTTCGACTTTATCGTATACGAGGACAAAATGCCTAAAGGATCAAAAATGCTCATGACAAATCTCAAAAAGTCTCGTTTAGTAGGGATCGCTCTTCCCTCTACTATCTCAGGTGGCAACTTTTTGAAAGACAGATCAAATGCCAACTCATCAGATTCAGGTACCCAGATCATACCTAAAGTACGCTCATTGCTATTCGGTGACTTGTCGAGATTTACTGCACCAGCCACGACAGAGGGTAATTCGCGTCGCAATTCGGGTGAGTTACTCACCCACCCCAGTATATCGAAACCTCCCGCGGCGTGTATCATTGAGACGTCTTGTATAAGCTGGCACGCCGTATCCACGCTCTGGACGCTGTCTAAATAATCGTCCATGTAGTGCTTGCAATTGATAGCCTCGACAGCCTCCGGGTGCGTATCATTAAATTCTCTAGCGTTTTTCCTAAGCACAAAATTTGCCGAGGTCGGGGACGACTTCGCCCCGAAAATCATAGAATCCATTACGTACGGTTCGGGGTCGCGCGTACGATCTTTACCTCTCCACAAAAAGAGCTGCGCGCCACGATCCTCCTTCCTGATCTTAATTCGCATAAAAAAGTCCGCTATGTCCGCCGTGAACGCGATCGGACCAATCCGGAACTTAAATAACACGCCCAATAATGAATTTAACAAATCCGGCCCTGTCAGCAGGTGGTCATTTAAGCAAGTATTATGACTTTTCGCTGCGGCGTCAAAAACTAATCGAAGCTTACCTGGTTTATTCGGGTTGGTCACCCCGAAGTGCGGTAACCACCATACCGGGCTTACATGCATAGGCTCTTTCACTTTAACGGCATACTTCTCTTTCACTAACCTTTCTATTTGTCGTTCATAAGTAGCTGCATAGTCAGGATTTTTATCCATTTTATTTTCAATCATACGCAAGCGCTTTAAAGCCGAATTGTAGTTATCGGGTAGGTGTACGTCGTCCCGCGCCCACAATAATCCGACTTCCCAACCACCGTCGACTCGACGGCTAGTCCGCTCTAAAATCTCATACGCCCGGTCGTGCTCGATATTCCTACGCGACGTCTCTAAAATACCTAACGACTCGAGCTCAAACTGCTGCCTTACTAGTTCGTACAAATCATCACATTTTTCCGCAACAAAGTTTACGGAGTCAGGGGTGGACTCAGGAATACCCAACGGCCCGTGAACAACCCAGCCTAATTTAGTAAGCGATGCAACCGGTTGTCCGGATTTACCCTGCCGTATCTCGTGGTTCACAATTAAATCCCAATTATCCTGCCCTATCAATACCGTCGGTTTAACCCACGACATAGCGCAGTAATCTAAGTCCTGTAAATGCGCATTCTGTTCTAATACCCTAGCGGGCACATTCTGGGGCGGCAAATCGACATTTTGCATGGTGCGTAAAGCGATATTATGACGTACGCCATTAGGGCCAGTAATTAACGCAGTTACTCTACAAGAATCATGGTCAGTTACAATATGGCCACTCGCACTAATAATCTTAAGCGGTAATTTTACTCCGTTCGCTTTAACACATAAACTACTGTCTATGAACGACACTGTGGCTCCGTCGTCAAGGAGCGCGTAACACGCACGATCAACATTGTTCATTGTTATAATGACAGGTAAAACCTTTAAAAGTGACTTTGTGCAACGCTCACCGCTCACGCTGGTTACCGATTCGGCGTCATAGCACACAGCTGATCCGAGCGGCTGGCGTCCGTCCGCCGCGCGCGATCCGTAGCGCGGCGCTGCAGCGCGCGCGGTGTCGAGCGCGGCGCGGGGGGCGGGCGGCGGACCGGCCGCGCTCTCCGGCGCAGCGCGCGTCGCGCGGGCAGCCGCCGGCCGGGGCCTACCGCTCGCGTTGTCCGACTTAGGGTACACACGGGAACCCGTCTCCGTCGACGTGTCGACGGGTGCCCTCGAATTAAAGTGAAGCAGTTCGTGGTGCGAAGCACGACAGTGTGTACAACGCTTAGCTTGACACTGAAAACGCGAATGTTGTTTCACTAAACACTTGAAACATAGTTTGTTTTGTTTCACGAAGTCCCATTTTTGGTCACTACTCTTATTTATAAAAACACGGCACTCTGGCAACGAGTGGTACTTATCACATAGAGCGCACTGGTTATTCGATGATATCGTGATGCCCGAACTCGACGACTCGTCCGGCGATATATCCGCAGTTGCGTATACTCCGTGTGTATCCCGACGATCACGATGTTGCGCTGGCGAACTCTTCTCTCTCGGGGCAACATTGCGACGGGGCGGATCGGTGACACTCAGTGGTAGATAATACGATGACGCTTTCGACAGGTAGCTTAGAAACTCAAGGACGATATTCAGATTGGGCGATATGCGTAGGTCTTCTACACGTCCGGAGCTATCCATTTTCATTACGAACTCGCCGTACCGCGACCGTTGTATCGGGGATAGTTTTCCCAGAATCTCTTGTGTAATTTGCGGGTTATTAATGTAGCCCTCTGCCTTGATGTTTTTTAAAATATACACACAATTTCGTACCACTGACGTCATGTGTCTGAGTTCCGCGCCGTTGTCCGACACTAGTGGTAAATTTCTTATTTTCCGTATGGCACTTTCTAGAAGGAGGTTCGGATGCCCGAATTCTTCTTCGAGGGCGTCGAGAACGTCTTCAGGGGCAGACCCGGTACTCAGCAGAGCTTCGACGGCGCGTTTAGCGGGTCCGCGCAGCGACTTTTGGAGTCTCACGATATTTTGATACGATGTATAGTGCGCAGCGGTATTCTCGAACGCTCGCTTATATGATAACCAATCGACCGGGTTTCCGTCGAACTCCGGCAGATCGTAGCGCTGCTTCGACATGGCCATTATCGCGTTGGCTAGGTGTTTGATATCCGACGCTGGTGATGGCGGCGCGACGTCGCCTCGGGCGCCCGGTCTCGTGTCTAGCGCGGTCACAAGGGTTGCGGGGCGCTCGGGGGGAGCGTGCGTGAGTGGAATTTTCCGTTGTGTATCGGAACATGTTGCCTCGCCCGCTGGCGAGTGTTCTGCAACATGCTGGGTGGTACCTCCGGCCGATTTCGTACCAAGCCATCGTGTCACTTTCTCCAGTTTCTCCCCTTCACTCACAACGCTTCGTACACCGTCGTCGGCGTCGCCGTACTCGTCGTTTATTTCGGCGATTTCAAGAGCTAATTTTTTCTTAATAAGTTGCTCGTGAACTCTCGCGATCTCCTTCTCAGCCTCGTACTCGGCTCGTAGGCGCGCGGCTTCGCGGCTTGAGCGGCTTGAGTGCGACCTCAACGTGGGGTTAGCTTCACTGCGCGGCGGCGCGACAGTGACACACGCTTCTTCAGGTCGTCCAGTGCCGGCAGAAGCCTGAGCTTTGCTCCTCGTGATGCAGCCGACCTTCGTCTCCATTTTCCCTCGCCTCAGTGGTGCCTTTTATGGATCCGGCTCGAAGAATGTAGAAAACGGCGCAGGGTTGTTGCGAGGGCACCACCGGGCTTTTCAAAATAAAAGCAATTTTCTCATTTGAGTCTTTTAATCCCAAAACAAAATAGTTTTGAACAATTGACACGAGCCGCTCGCGACGCGGCGGATTCTCTCACAAGACTAATAACAAAATGGCGGTCGCGCCGCTTGCTGGTGGAAGCACGCGGATCGGGATGCCGACATATATCTCGCTCACTTTTACTGCGCGCGGTGCGACAACAAATGCGTTCGACCGAACTTCGCCCGATCGCGGCCGAGTGCTCCCGATCGGCGCGTCTCCACTACATCGGTTGCCTACAATACTAATATTAAAAAATCGAAAGTAGCTTTGTCTGTCTATATGTCTATATGTCTCTCTCCAAATGTCTCTCCAGTCATGTAGTAGATGACATACAATACGCACATATGCTCACACAATGAAGAAATTGGTGCGTGCCGTGGCTTGGTTTGAACCCGCTCCCTCTGGCTTGAGAGGCAGGCCTTCTTCAACTAGGCTATCATCGCTCGGATTGTAACACAGAATTAATAATAGTACTACAATTTATAAAACAAATATTTCTAAAAAAACAAAAGACTGTCATTTTGAGCCAATTCATTAACAATTATGAAACAATTGGTTGATATAATTGGGGGACTGTTTGTAGGCTTTTCACGGCTGAACGGCTGATCGGATCTTGATAAGATTTGAAAATTAGTTACGTTCACAAAGAAGGTTTTTTGATACTATTTTTTTAATAAACGCGAACGAACTCGCTGATAACTGCTAGTTAATAAATAGAGCATTAATTTACTCAAAGTGGCATTTCTACATAATATTAAAATAAACTGGAAATAACCAATCACGCTACCTAAGTATATAAAATAACAATACCAATGAATAAATAAATAAATTTAGGACATTTTCACACACGGTCGCCTGACCCCAAACTAAGCAAAAGCTTGTACTATGGCTGCCAGAGACTGATTTACATACTTAGATAATTTTAAATACATACTTAAATACATAATAACACCCAGACATAGAACAAACACAAATGTTTATCACATGTATGTTTGCTCTAGGTGGGAATCGAACCCACGCCCCCAAGCTCAGAAGGCAGGTTCACTACCAACTGAGCCACCGAGGCAGTCAATATAATATTAATAATAAAAATAGGTATTACTAAGCCTGGAGCAAGGTTTTGTATTGAAATTGTAAAAAACCCAGCGGTTGATAATGGAAGCCGATATGAATGCTTTGGCTTACTAAACCTATATTTATAATTTATCCTGATTTGTATGCTTTTGTTGTTAAGGTCAAAATATTTTTGAGAAGCAAAATATATTCCGATTTAAATGTGATCAGTTTATCAGTATCATTAGTTCGATTTAATCCTAATTCTATCATAAGGGTACCGTGACGCTCTGAATTTTCAATACAAACGCGCTTGTCAAATTTTTTGGAAACTATTAGGCAGATTATGATGAAATTTGGAATGTGCAATTAAATGAACCACATATCCATCCCTATGTTCTTGGTTATTCTTTGTTGGTCTTAAAAAACGTCCTCAAGAGAAAATAGAGCTATGAAAAATACCTACATTTGTAAGGGGTCACATTTGACTGATTAATTTAATAGATAGACAAAGCAAATCAAAAATTCCTTTACATAGGGAGGTTGTTTACATCATTAGCTTTTAAATTAATACAAAATACAAGTAAAATTCTTAGTTGAATGAATGGAGATGTACAAAAGTCATAAAACGGTTTGAAATTGCGTTTTGTCACTCTATAACTTTAAAGGCTCGTCAGCATCTTTGCTTGCTCTCTTTGTTCGTCGTCTTCTTCTAGACGAATGGCAATAGAAATCCTTTAGCCAATGCGAAGTTAGGCTAAAGTGGTCGCCGGACTCTTAATCCTAATTATCCTAACTAAAGCAAAAGTGAGTTTGTTCGTTTATCTGTTTGTTCGTTACGCTCCACAGAATACTCTACATTGACTACTTTTTTTTGTATAGAATAAATCATACATTTGACCGATGATCATGAAGTTTAGCATGTACACGTTGACAGATGTACAAAAATAGAGAGACATAGAGTGCCTTCATCCCGGAAAACTACCAGCAGGGCTATTCACAACCATTCGGAAACGTTTCCGTGCTTATTTCAAAAAATTTAAACGTAAATTATTCGAATCTCAGTCTATATTTATAAGTGTTTAAACGTGATTAATTCTTCCGATCGGATTTATACCTGATTCCCTATTCCAAAATGTATAAAAGTAGACTGAGATTCGAACTATTTGAGTTTGAAATCTCTGGGATCCGATCGGAAACTTTTCCGGATAATTGTGAATTGCACCGCAGGACTGACTATGGGACTGCGGGTGAAACCGCTGGGCGCAGCTAGTATTAAGCTAACTTTACAGCCTCCACTGGGTAGAGCAGGTATTTAAATGCCGTACGTATCGAATTCAGTCGCTGTAAAACTGTTTACCGCCTTTTTAATGAGTAGGTTTTCATTAGCGCACAAATAGCGCGATAAAAACTCTAAACTCTAAAAACTCGATAGTATGATAGATAGAGCAAAAACTTGCCACAATATACATATTTTTAACATATTTAAATACTATTAGCTCTGTGAACTGTAGAGATCTAGCATATTACACCTCTGCCAGCCCCCTCGGGGGAAAGGCGTGACGATATGTTATGAAACATTGTTTTGGGGGCTGAGCTACCCACGTCCGTAGGATTGTACCTACTCTATTCTGATTCCCTACACGTGGTCCCCGGGTAGTGCTAACCGGGTAGCAAACTCTGGTGGGAGGCTTCGGCCGTGGCTAGTTACCACCCACCGGACCAAGCCATGCCGTGAAATGACCTAGTCGTGTTTCGGGATGTAGTCCGGTGTAACCGTTCCGAAGACGGGTCTGAGCAGTAGCGCACTTGTAGCGCCTCACTCAACTGCCGTCTTTGTACTTCTTCACTCTACAAAACTTCAAGGCTAGAGTGAATGAGCACCTTCTAGGTCGTCGTGCTCCATCTTAGACCACAACGTCGCTTAACATCAGGCGAGTTGGTGGTCAAAAACCGACCTATTTTAAGTAAAAAAAAAAAAAAATGTACGTTATGGAGTTACTCAACTATGAAACTATAAATTTCCGTACAATTCTATATTTGTGTTAAAACGTGCTAACTAAAACTGTAAATTTACCTCTATTGCGGTAATTTAACAAACAGAATTTCAGGCAAATGACATTTGTGACCCCTGCCGATACAGTTTACCTAGAGGCCTACCACAAACACAACTAAATGTGTTTTTTTATTAAAATTTAACATATCCCAACAAAAGATAGGAGACATGTCACATTCTGCCCCCATCGGTAGAGTTGAAATCAGTTTTTCGGGATTTCCAACATGTATTTGTAAATAAATAGGGAGAGAAGATTAACTACAAGTACATACCTTCCTCGTGAACTACTCTCAAAATAAACCGATTTTCTTTATATTTTAGTTTCTTAGATTTTTTCAGTATTTATTTATTTATTTGCCAAAATACAGTGCTGCATAGTGCTTAGACTAAGTGCAAGTACAGAGACCCTGTAAGGACGCTGCATTTTGCAGCGTCCTTACAGCAGGTTTAAATTTTTAAAGGTTTTTTAAAGGTTAAATGAATACGTTGAGAGGGTTGGTAGCCTTGCTAGATACGACGACATTGTAATTTTGTTGATGTTTAGTATTGTTCTCAAGTGAGTGATATGTAATGTCTTTATTGAGAATAAATGTCTTTAAACCTTAAACCTTAATCTTACAAATAGTATAACATCAAATCTAACAAAGTATTTTATATTATTACTAGCTGTCACCCCGCGACTTCGTTCGCGTTTATTATTTATATATAAATATGTATGTGTATTTAAACTATCCTATCTCTCAAGTTGGATCGAACTGCACATGGTGTGCGAATTTTATTATAATCGGTTAAGTGGTTTAGGAGTTCATTGAGGACAAACACTGTGACACGAGATTTATATATATTAAGATAAGATATTTAACGTTTCGTTCGATTCTATCTCACAGTCCTATGACTGTAAAATCAAAACGAGGAACTAAACATACTCAAAACTGCGTTACAAAACTTGTGCTTGTGTTAGAACCCCCAACTCGTCGTCAAACAACGCCCGACTTGGCGAGATCGCGAACTGCTATCTAATCTTGTTTACTAAATGTACAAACATATTAGCACAGCTTAGTGCTGCAGCATACCTACTCGCCATGACGGGATTTTTGACTCTTATCTCGTATGACGTCACATAAAACTGTTAGGTTACACTGATGTGGAATTTTGTTAGCGAGACATAGATGTTCGGTACAAGAAGCTCCGCGTATCACGAAAGGAAGTCAATAGTAGGTAATCGTGACATGAAAATAAGGTAAATTGTAATGTAATTTAATTTGTAGAATGTGAAATGTATAAGTATTTACTACGTAAGTATTTACTACTATTTTCGACCCAGCGAAGCGTCTATGCTTCAGCTTCGACAAAAATGCTTTTGAATATTGAAATATTGTAACTACATACAAAAATGTTGGGGAGTAGGTACTGGGTATTTTATTAAGTAAGTCCTACATTATATTCACAGCATTGTTGCTTTCGTTTCTATGGGTAAAATATTATATTATTAGTCATTTAAATATGCAGAATAATAGGTATAATTTACTTATCCTCCTAATAAATCATCATCATCATTCCTTGATCCTATCCTACTATCCTACTAATATTATAAGCGCGAAAGTTTGTAAGAATGGATGGATGGATGGATGGATAGATGGATGGATGTTTGTTACTCTTTCACGCCAGGACGACTGAACAGATCTGGATGAAATTTGGCACAGAGATAGATTATAGTCTAGAATAGCACATAGGATATTTTTTAACCGCGGTTGTAACCGCGGGGCGCAGCTAGTTAACATAATATAATAATAACAAAATTTGCCTTACTATAATCTTGAATCTAATATTCTAGTCCCTTGGTTATTATTACAAGTAACATTCTTACTCTACATTAGTAACCTCCACTAAGATCTAATTTACAGGAATCGTTAATTAGTTGAGGTTGTTAACTAGCCTCTATTTATTAATCCACTCAGCCATTGACCCGATTCAACATGAAAAACAAAGAAACATAACACATTCACTCACAAATTTTGCAATTATCATATTCGTGTGTAATTAAACATGAAGAAAAACATGCCCGCATTGACATACCGTGCCTAAATGACACGAAAAATAATTAAATGGCCAATTTTCGGATGCTCTAACAAATTACCAATTATGTCAAAAAATGATTACGGTATCATGTGCTCGCGCCACGGAAGAGTGATTGGCCAACAAAGAAATAATAAGGGTATGGTTACGTTGCGCTACGATACGCTATGCTACGCTACGGCCCGCTACGCCATCACAGCTACTGTGACCAATATCCATCGGTGACGGATGGTTTTACCAGCTCATGCTTGTCTAGGTCTGCGCTACACTATGCTATGCTACACTGCGCTAGAAAACAAGCAAGCACGTTTGTATAGGCCAAGTGACTAGCCCTACTATGCCATCTTACTGAATACTAAGATCTCAGATCAACCTAGAGAATAAGATGGCGCACGGCGCGGCGTATGATTTAGGTGAAGCCAAAAACTAACCAAAACCTACGCTATTGTCGTATATGTACACAACACGCACACATTGACGCATAAAAACTACGCTACTCGCTTGGTCATTCTTCCCTCGACATTATGTGCATTGGTTTAAGGTACAATTTCGTATACATAAATATCCATAGTGCATTATAAAAGTGTGGCCAGGACTACATTTTGAGGTTCTTTTTAAAAACTGTGCAGTTTTTTACAAGTCAATTTTGAAAAAAACGTGACTTTAAACTCTTACAAATATGTGCAGTTTCGGCATATTAAATCTACTAAGGTTGTATATCGGAACGGAAATGGCTAACGTAGAGTTTGGGATTAATATTAGTTTTCGTGCAATTGTAAATGTTTTTCATGGCAACATTACCACGTACCACACAAGTTTATTAAAGTGGCTTCAGCGAGATATAACGCAGTGTTCCATCTTTTCCTCTAGGTTGATCTGAGACTAAGATTTAATAGAATACTTTGACATAGCCGAGCCGCAAATAATATTATGTTTTATTTCATTTATTGCCATGATAGTAACGTTTGTTTTCGACGCTGAGCGACCGCGAAACGTATCGCTGCGCATTATGGTTCTTCGCAGCTTCGAAAACAAAACGTAACCATCATAGCAATACGATGTCATGGTAGGCCCCCTGTAGGGCTATTCCTACGCGTGAGATGAGATGAGATTTTATCTTGGTCACTCTCACACCTATGACGTTTTAAACGAGAGCAACAAGGACGAAAAAAAGGTGAGATGAAAATCTAAAATCTCCGAATAGGGCCACTGATGTCTGAGTTTCTAGGCCGCTTAAAGACCTCTGATATGTCTTGACGATTGTTGATAAAGAACTAATAACTTGCAACAACATATACACTGCGCTATAACATACATAACATAACTTATAACATATAATTATACAATGTGCTGGTTTTGGGGTAGTTATCCCTACGGGTGTTATTTCAACCCGTCAAAGTGAGCAACTTTTAGAACACAAGTATGCAAAATAAAAAAATAATAATATTAAGTCTTCATACAGAATTGATCACGGGACTAGTTACGAGTATTTTGTATCCATGAAGATTCGATTACTTTTCTATCGAATTTAGCCAACTTAGGGTCAAAACTTTGACGGGTTGAAAAACACCCTCATGCATTACTTCAAAGAGAGTATAATCGCTTTGGGTGTATCCCTACCTAAAACCAGCACGTTGTTTACTATTCTGCGCCGCTGAAACACATTGTATAGCCATGACGAGATTGATTGTTGCTCGCTCATGTCATGATAAACTTAAAATAATCCAGAAGGGCATTTAACTATTTTACATTCAACAGAGAGGGTCTTCAGACTCCAGTGGTTGGTGCATGAACTACAGTAGGTATGCCCAAATATATAACATACATAACAAATCTACATATCGTCACGCCTTTCCCCTGAGAGGGCTGGCAGAGGTGTAATACAACACCCACACTTTGCCGGACGATATTCAGTCTCAAATATACCTTCTTTTGTTATCAAAGATTGTCGCTTAGTTTTAGAAAAACCACTTCATCATATTTACAACTTGTGTTTGGAGGCATCGTATTTTCCGGAACGCTGGAAAACAACACGGGTAATTCCGATTCCTAAGGGTGATGGTGGTTCTGAAGTGAGTGATTTTAGGCCAGTAGCGATCCTGTCGACACCCGCGAAAGTGTTCGAGTCGGCCGTACAGCACAGCATTCAGCGCCAGGTGTCGCCGCAGCTGTCGGACGCTCAGCACGGGTTCAGGCCTGCACGCAGCACCACCAGTAACTTGCTCAATGCGATGGCTTACATCATCCCGCAGGTGGACGCAGGGGTGCAGGTCGATGCCGCCTACTTTGACTTTAAAAAAGCGTTCGACCTGGTCGACAACGATATATTATTGTCAAAGTTGGCGGCGATTGGATGCACCAACAAACTGTTACACTTTTTTGCGAGTTACATGAGGGAAAGAAGACAGTATGTGGAATTTGCTGGGTGCAAATCTGAACCCTATTTAACAAAAACAGGTGTCAGTCAGGGATCGAACCTAGGACCGCTAGAATTTATCATTATGATAAATGACCTGCCAGGTGTTGTTAGGGAAGCTCGATGTTTGCTGTTTGCGGACGACCTTAAATTGCTCATGGCGGTTAAAGACAGAACAGACTGCCAGCGTTTACAGGACGACGTTGCCAGAGTTGCCGAATGGAGTAAACAAAATAAACTGGAGTTCAATGTCACGAAATGCTCAGTGATCTCGTTCACTAGGTCACGGGATCCTCTCCAAGGGAATTACAACGTCAATGGCAACGTTATAAAGCGGGTAGGGACGGTAAAAGATCTAGGAGTAAATATAAGCAGCGACTTGACATTTAGAAATCATATAGTACAGATTTGTAAAAAAGCATATAGGAGGTTAGGCTTTGTACTACGTCGAGCGGCAAGTTTCAAGAACATAGCAGCCATATCAGCCCTATATAATGCTCTTATACGAAGTCAGCTAGAGTACAACTCCGCGGTGTGGGCTCCACATGAAGCTAAGTACACGTTAATGTTAGAACGGATACAAAATAAATATACAAGATTCTTATACTTAAGACTATATGGAGTTTACCCATTCTATCCCCTAATGTATCCAACCCTATTTGTTCTGGGCATGGTCGGATACAACAAATTGGAAGTAAGAAGGGATTGGGCGCTCGCATATTATATGATAAGGGTATTCCGAGGCGTTTTGACGAATCCGGAAATATTGTGTGTGATGAAGTTGTGCGTCCCGGACGGGTACGTGGCGCGCCGGCGCCGGCCGCGGCTCTTCTCGCTCCCGCACGCTAGGACTCGCTTGCTCGCTAAGACTCCATTGACTCGGATGCTGCAGGCACTAAATCGAGTGGCAGAGGAAATAGACCTGTTTGTCTGTTCTATTGCAGAATTTAATAAGGCGGTATTATTCTTGTTATGTTACGATGGGAATAATCATTGACTTTAATTATTATGATATGACATACCTAATTTAATTATTATTTATTGACGTAATTTAATTATTAAAAATTGACATTATTGACATTATTTATTTGGACAAATGGAATACTTATACTAAATTTAATGTAAATCTTAACTTTGTAAACTAATTTTTAATGTTTTGGTAGTACCTAATGTGATGTTGACTACTCTATTTGTATTAGGTTAATCCTGTAAGAATAGGTGTAATGAGAATAAATAAATAAATAAATAAATAAATGTGACAGGGGGCGAGCCTGTTGCCATACACCGAGCTCCAGTCATGTAGCAGATGACATACAAATCTAAAGCGTTATAAGTTTACGACTTATACTAACTTACAAATAAATAGGCACCATTACATAAATCATGTAGGTAAATAAATGGTTTCGGCCAAAATGGTTTTGATATTTCAATTTCAAAATTTAAAACCTACATGTGAATCACATTCCGCAATTCGTCTCATTCAGGTCGCGTTCATGTTTCGTTGTCTAATTGATACCAGCCGCTCAAACAGACCGACAGACAGGCGCGTGACGCGGCGTAACCCGACACGGGCCCATCTGCGCGCGCGCAGTCGCACACGGCTCTAATCAACGATCAACGTGACGAGCGAGAGCGACAGACTAACGTAGCGAATGTCGCAACGGCTGAAACACTGGCGTAATGTTTCAAAGAACATTCTTTATTAAATGTAGCACATAGGGGCTTCCTGGGTTCCGTTGATTTGTCAAATATAAATTTACTGTTTAAGCACATACTACAATTTCTTACAACCTAAAGAATTCACTCCAGAGTAAGACCTTATCGATGACGGAAATTTCAATTGGCGTAAGGGACAAAGTACGACTTTTCAGGAGAGCCAAAAAACGTTTTTTTTATGACGTTTTATTTTTTAATCACTTCTAACTTTTGTTGTCTTTGGTCTACGGCGATTTCGTCTGAGAAGCTTAGTCTTAATTTTTAGTGATCTTTTTAATGGTTTTATTTAAAATGAGCTATAACGAATAGTTTAGGAGATTTTGCTCCTTACGCCCTATCAATTTTACCAACTTTTTCCCTTACGACTCAACAAAATAATTGGATTTGCAAAATCAAGAGGTCGTAAGTCCATTGTGTTTTACTCCAAAGCAGTCGTATATGCGTTTTTATATTCAAGAAATTCGATTTATGTGAGGCGTAAAGTAAATTATGTTTAAAATTTTGGGTTGTATCTAGTACAGATTTATTGAAAAATTTTGAATTAATTGTGACTCTTCCTCACGAAACGCGTATTTTGTGTGTATACACATTATATTATAGTGTATACACACTATTATAGATATTTATATTTTATTAATATAATATATTATATTATGTAAGTAAATCATATAATAATATTTATATTATATTAACATTTATATTTTAGTGAATACACACTATTACTGTTTGAACACTTCGCACTATCTAATCACGCCTTCTTAGAGTATCTAGCTCCCAAAAATATTTAAATAATTGTTCTCGTCTTGCTTCAGGTATATCGTAACATCCCCTAGTACATTTGCTTTTCTCACAGGGATTTTTTTTATCGTTTTCTCTACTTTAGGGTTTCCCGATCGAGTTGTGTAGCATTTTTCGTATTATCGTAATATCTTTATGTATTATACCTAGTCTAGCCATAAGTTCTGTTACAAATGAAAATGCATTTATTTTTTTATACAGTAATGTAATGTTGATAAAAGTTATATGTACACACTACACATGTATTGAAGTCTTAACAAAAATAAAACTATTATATACAGGATTTTAGTCGGTCTGGCCAAGAATCTATGGATTTACGGACTGTTTCTATATGGGAAATTCAGCCACTGCTTGCTTCAAAGATTTCTTAAGTGACTCTATGTCGGCGTGTCGTCTAGAGCAGGCCATGCCCTCTAAAACTGACCATAATTTGTAGTCCAGGGGGTTTAGATCTAGGCTAGAGGAGGGCCAGTCTTCAGCCCTTATAAAGTCCGGAACGTTGGCTTCCAGCCAGGCTTGGGTAGTTCGCGCCTTGTGACCAGGTGCAGTCTTGTTGGAAACTCCACGGTAGATTTTTAAAAAGTGTATTGCTAAGGGGTTTTACAACACCACCTAAGACGGTCTCTTGATACATTTTGGCTGAAGTTTTCAACCCTTTTTCACAAAAATGAAGCTTTGTGACGCCGTGATAGGATGACCCCCACCAAACCATGACTGACGCAGTATGATGACCACGCTGTAACTTTCCGACCACTTCCGTAGCTTCTTTACAGCTGTGAGCGTACACTTTGTCGTTTTGCTTATTGTAGTGCTCTTCTATCGTGACATTTTTTTCGTCTATAAAAAGGATATTTCTGTAACTTTCACCTGCGTAACCGGATAGAAGACGTTTTGATCTATCCACTCTCTTTAACTGCAGCTTTTGATTAAGGGCATGTTCTGTATATCGGCGATTTGCACCAAGATTTTTAGTTTCCTCATTGGGTTTCGGCAAGTTCTGGCTTTAACAGCATTACCAGCCTTAGTAGTTCTCATCGCATGCGGCCGCCCCTATCTTTTATGGTCTTCAACAGAGGAAGTGTCGGTATATCTGTCGATACTACGATATACGAACATACGGCTGATACCAAGATTTTGAAGAGTCTTAAAAATGACCGACGGTTCCATACCCACTTTGCGCAATGCAATCACTGCAATCCTGTTTTCTGTTTGTAGTAAATTTAATAATAATCACGAAAAATATATGTGAAATGGCGGGACATTGATTGTAGTTTTCGCCATAATAAACGCATTCCAAATTTAAATGCAGAAAATAAAAAATAAACGAAGGAGTTCGTACTGTAACAATATTTATGGCCAGACTAGTTATATCTATATTTATTAAATTATATGTCTATATTCATTACCTTTTCTAAACTTACTTTGGTTCTTATGCTTAATTCGTTGTTGGATTGAAGTTTTTTCTGTAGTTTTCTTTACTTTCTTTCGTTTCTTTTTTCTCTCGTCTTCTTCACTTGTATCTTTTTCTGAATCAGCAGACTCTGATTCTGATTTTCCACTCCACAGACCTGAACTTCCGCCCGAAAAATCTCCTTTCCCCTCGGAAACAAAATCGATGAATGATTTATTTTTCTTTGCTTTGCGGTTTTCACGTTCTTTCTTGTAGTTGGATAGCCCGGCAGTTAGAGCTTATATTTTCCAGTGAGGACCTTTTCTTTTTCACCAGATGAATCTAAAATGAATGTGCTGGTTGTTGTAACCTGGACTTTGTCGCTATGGGTAATTTTTTTTGTAGAAGATTTGAATTGTGTGTGCTGGTTTTCCAAACAAGGAGTTCGTCGCTAAGTATGATATTTTTTTCTTTCTTATTAGATGGCAAGTCCATCTAATACTTGCGGCGGCAGCGGGCGGCTTCGAGTCGATGACTGGCGAACTTCACGTTACTTGTTCAAGGACAAACAACAAATAGCGTGGCTACTACTTCCGCTATATCAATATTGGAATGACGTTTAAGTCTCGTTATAAGGACATACTGGGGACTTAGTTTTTTATTATATGATTTTTTTTAAAGTCTTAAGACTTATACCCAAATGATAGAAATGTTTAATAGTCCTTTAAGCTACTGTGATTTTGTACAGTTTGGATTCTATTTGAGGTCATAAAGGACACCAAAGAAAAGTGTGTCCCTTAAAACCAAGTCGTAAAGGTCAAAATGACAAAACTGTTAAAAATTCACCACTAAATATTTTTTGAAAAGCCCTTACGTCACACATTAAAACCAAAATGTTACTTAAAGCATTTTTTTGAGTAAATATTTGATCTAAGCCTAAAAAAAATTGGGGAGTAACGGACATTTTTTTTGAGATAGAGAGATTTCAAATATACCATTCGAAAGAGCGGAAAAAACTGAGTATAGTGGCATTCATAACTCATTTTCGACCAAATGTCCCTTACGCCAATTGAAATTTCCGTCATCGTTATCATGAAATACAATTTTCTTAGTTGTTAATTTTGTAACATATCATCACGCCTTTCCCCCGAGGGGGCTGACAGAGGTGTAATACAACACCCACACTTCGCCGAACGATATTCAGTCCCAAATGTGACAGGGAGCGAGCCTGTCGCCATACACCGGGCTCAAGTCATGTAGCAGATGACATACAATACACAATGATCAAATAGGTGCGTGCCGTGCGTGCTGGGTTCGAACCGGCGGCTCCCTATAATAACTAATTATACGTTCAATTATAAGGTTCATGCCTCTTTCTTGCTATATCCATGTCGTGTGCCAGCCAGAGTTGGCCAGAGTATCTAGGTTACAACGATTAGTCATTATAATTTTGATAGAAGAGCCACTTACATAAAATTCATAAAATTAATTACGTCCATCATTTTGTAAGCTTAGGCTAAATAAATAGATATTTGTAAAGTTAACCCGCGTCACATACTCAGTGCTCAGCAAGTCTGCACAGTTTGCAAGGAGATCAGTAATAGGAGCAGGTGACAATATTGAGTTACATCGCTGTATCCAGTAACTTACTAATTTATCCTTCGTCCGCGAAGTATCGCATTACGCATAATTCACCTTCCATTGTACAAAATTAAGTTTTTGGTCCTTGTACTCTACAGAAATAATGAGCACATGAAAGCAAAATAGATACCTTATCTTATATACATACTTACATAATAAACAAGTATAAATAATATAAAAATTAAAATGCCCCGACACCGATTTTCATCAACACTGATTTTCATCAAACATTACAGCTTCGAAAACTCCTGACTAATTCACCTTTCATACAAAAAATAACAAAATCTAAATCCATAGACAGACACACAAACACACAGGCACGTCAAACTTATAACCCCGTCGTTTTTACGTGGGGGGTTAAAAATCACAACTTGTAATTTTGATACCAATAAACGCGAAATATACGCGAGTAAAATCGTATGCGACAGCGACAGTTGACTACAAACTTTGGAAGTAAACGGTTCGGTAGTTGGTTCAGTCTGCTAATATTTTCAAGAGTCATCTTTAACAATCGACTCGGTCCAAGATAATGTGAGAATTTTTAACATTTAACTTGACATGATGCACTGCGACCTATATGTACATCTTGATGTGATACATATTTTGATGCACAAAATAAGTCTGCCCAGATAAGTCTGCTGGGCTAAGACCTAAATTGCAACCCTTCTTCTGATAGGCTCAATCAACAAGAGACCATTTACTTGTCTCATCGCCTCAGTATTGGGGTCGCGATATCTTACGAAATCCATAACCATCCAAATGGAAAATGTCAACACGTTTTGTTCATGGAGGCCTTCACACACATCACACTACGACACTGCAACGATAGGTAATTAGATAGCTCAACGGCATCGGCACATGCATTGCAAACGAGACTGTTAATCAAAGGTTGCTGGCTGGAGTACCGAACAATATCCCTCATTACTAGCTAAGTGCCGGCTGCGGTGACCAGACTGACCATTGGTTACATAACATCACGTGTCACTGTGCTACCGTGACAAGTCGCAATGCTGATGCCGTGCCCCGCTGATCAATGAGCGTGACTCTAGCACGCATCTAATGGAATCTTCGAATTATTCGATCCACAAATACTTACAAACAAAATAAGCCTAATTATGAAGGCTAAAAAGACTCATTTAAAATTATTGTCGTCTTCATCTAATAGGCAGTAATAACAAAGATAGCTACAAGTATTTTATTAGTTAGTATATGTAGATTTGTAAACGAAATCTTTTAGAATTGACAAATAAATCTAAGTAAGTACTCATGACGTTATAAATCAATATAATCTTATCAAATCTTATAATAACTGGCTGTTACATTTCAAAATAAATACGTTCACAACACAGTCTTGTAATGAAACACTAATGAAAATGTTCAACAGATACTGGAAAACCCAATCTGATCCAGACAGATAAGATGTGCTCGGCAAAACGTTTAATGCAATGCATACGCAAATTCACGGGAATGCCTACTCGCTAGAAATACGCGAAATGCACCGTTATCAGCAGTAATTGCAACGTTATCAGCTTATCTGGATTGTTTAACAATATGTAATCATATCACGAGTCTGTATTTATCTAGTTTAGATCCTCTGCAAAGTCTCGCGTCCGCCGGAAACAAATAATAAAATACGTGTGTTCCGTCCGCTTCTCTGTGCAAGCGTATATCAACAGAAGATACTGGTATGGGTATTGAAAAAACGTGATCAAGATCATGGGTTTGTTACTTACATAAAATTTCAAACGGGTGTTAGTAGTATGTTAATAATTAATCTAATACGTTTTACCTAAAACGTAATTAAAATGTATCATTTTTAGACTTACGTATAGGAGGGGAAATGTCGATCCTGCGTTTATTAAATTACATAACATATCATCACGCCTTTTCCCTGATAGAGTTGGTTGACGTGCATTACAACACCCACACTTTGCCGGACAATACTCAGTTCCAAACGTGACCAGGAGCGAGCCTGTCGTCATACACCAGGCTCGAGTGATCAGATGATGATCCGGGCAGATGATGACATTGAACAAATTGGTACGTGCCTTTAGCTGGGATTGAATCCGCACTATCTGGCTTGAGAGGTAAACCCTCTACGACTATTGTCTCTAATTTGTTAAAGTTGTAGTAAATTTGGCAGGACCGTCGGACCGACAGTTATTAGCTGTAAGTTTATCTGTAAGTTTATTTTATGGAGTTTTTTTAAGAGCTGTGGATTTTGTTCAATTAAATAAAATAGAATAAAACTAAAATCGAAATTAGAAATAAGACCGGAATGGAAGAAGGTTGAAAGTAGGACTTAGAAGAGCGTTGCATCTGAATGATTAGTACAAGAAACGAGCGGACATAACGGAGTGAGTTTACTCGACTGCCTCGGTGGCTCAGGTGGTAGTGAACCTGCCTTCTGAGCTTGGGGGCTGCCAGAGACCCTGGCAGCTCTCTGGTCAGTCTCTGGCAGCCATAGTACAAGCTTTGCTTAGTTTGGGGTCAGCCGACCGTGTGTGGAATTGTCCAGAATTTATTTATTATTATTATTTATTCATGTACGCAATGATTACGAATGGGTTGTACGTATATGAAGGCGCGGGTAACAGGTAGTACTCGTAGTAAATAAATTAGTACACTAATAATTAACGTCGTGTTATTAAACGCTGCAAGTCGAGGCACGATCCTGGGTGTCATGTTGACATCTTTAATTGTCGTTTCGACGTCGCAATCAACCGCAAGAGGCGACCTTTGGTGCAGCGGGTACTGATACCGTGAGGGGTGGAGCGTTTTCTAACTGATCATGATGATGATGTCTAATGTCACAGCTGATTGCCAAATATTTGTACTGAATTTAATAACTCCAAGATTCCCACGAAGGTGTTCGCTTATCATCGGCGGTCCGTCTGCTTGCTTGCCACCTATGTATGGTATAAAAATACATATATATCATCAAGCCTTTCTCCCGAAGGGGCTGGCAGAGCTGTATTTAACACCCACACTTCGCCGGACGATATTCAGTCCCAACACAGGGAGTGAGCCTGTCGCTATTGATCGGGCTCCAGTTATGTAGCAGATGACATTAAAAAAATACACAGAGTTTAAATTCTTGCTACAGGCTTCAGCTAATTATGGTTTTATTTGCTTTACAGTTTCCCAGTAAATTTTCGATAAAAATATTGCGTAACTTTATCCTTAAGTTTCGAGGCTGCTCGACGGACCTTGACAAAAAATTTAGGGAATTAGCCGTTTTCCTTGTGATGAAGAAGTACTTAATATCCAGTCACCAGTTTACTTTATTTTATTTTACTTTACTACTCCATTTTACTTACTCTACTTTATTACGCCAGTTGACGTACTTGGTGACAAAGTGAATCTTCGAAAACATCGAAGTTTCATTCATTTTATCCCTACCCAGCTCAACAATATACTTATTTCGTAAATTACTGGTGTCAATTTTGTTATACTATTTTCTAACTTAACTAAAATTATCTGACAATATTCATCGTCTGGATCCATCTCGAGTCTCTTTTAGTTTCAACTTTTAAATTAGTTCTGTAAAATTTATAAGTTTCATCAAAATGTTTCTTAAATTAGCTTCAAATATCAAATTATAGCTTAAATCAATTTCAAAAATCTTATTGTACAAACTTTTTGTAATTCAATAAATTAGCTCAGAATTCAAAAATTAGCTTTATACTAATTGGAACCCATATTCCTTGACGTACTTAATACGATATTAGAGCCTGCAGATCTTCATCAACCAATGCTAAGTTTTTAGAGGGCAACGTTTATTCCTTACGACATCTTCACACTATCATTATTTTATGATGCTAGTTGTCGAATCTACATGCGTAGAGTATAATTAGCCTTGTCTTGCTAAGTGGAGACAATGACAGACTTGACGAAACTATGTAACCTTAACAACGAACGGCAACTAGACATTGTACCGCCTACTCAAAAAAAAAAAAAGTTGTGACTAGATAGAGTTTTCCGTTCTTAAGCGTTTATTACACTTGGCTGTTAGTCACCTAAATTCAGAAGCTTCTAAATGATTAAGTCAGTTACAAGCTATCCTTGCTTCTGAATTCAAGATTCTTGGATTAGACTAAATTCACTGAAAACTGGACTAAATTCAGTAACAACTGAATTAAGATGACTAAATTCAGCCCAGTGTGATAAGCGCTTAAGGCTTCCATTTGTTCGTTTAAGATACAAGACATATAATTGCAGCGAACTGCTAGCGATATAGCAATTATATTAGCTAGTACAGGGATTACAAGAAAAAATAATTTAGCCTATGGCTATTTAACAATGTTTCTTTTTAGGTGGTTATTGAAGACTATGTATTTTAGAAATAAATTATCGACTGAGCGAGTGTAGCGAACGAAGCGTCTCTGCTTCAGCTTTGACAAAACTACTTACGTGTGTCCGAATTCTGTCTGCACGTCTGTCCGGATATTTGTCTTCCTCTACAAGTCGCATTTCTTAACCAATTCTCTTCAAATTTAAAGTCAAAGTCAAAATGTTTTTATTCAATTTAGGTATCAAAGATACACTTAAATAGACTCGACCGCCTTGTTCGGACAAAAAGCCTCTACTCAGAAGAACAGGCAAGCAACTGAGAAGCATTATTTTTTCAAATAATAAATAAATTACAGTCTCACAAATTTTGGCTTACAACTAGGTAATATCTATATATACTAGTGGCTACTTGACGGAAGTGGAAGGCTCCAGACATCTTTATCTTCTATATAATTCTTAACCTTATAATATCCTCTTTTCATTAATGTAGTTTTTACATATGATTTGAATTTTCCCTCGGTGAGCCCTGTTATATTTTTCGGGATTTTATTGTAAAAACGAACGCAGTTGCCTAAAAATGACTTTTTTGACTTAGTCAGTCTAAATCTCGGTACAGCTATTTAGTTTAGAGTTGGCTCGATAATTATATAGAATTAGTCAGTATTTAGAAATTTTTCATTTTCGTTTTTTATTCCGCAATTTTGAATAATTTCCAAAGACTGACTCGGCAATAAATCTGTTTATTGTATTTTTAGATGTGTGCGGCGCGGCGGAACAAGACGTTGCATGGCAGTTAGGGTCACCCATCCGAAACCTGACCGGATCAACCGTTGCTCTGTAGACATAGAGACTGGCTAGTTGCCACGCTAAAGCTTTGACTTAGGAGAAAGATTGACAGATCTAACGGGTTGCTTGAAGTCTTTGAGTTATAGAAACCAGTACCTATATTTATTAGCAGATACTTTATGTATAAACACGTTCCATAGTAGAGCGAGCCCTGCGCTACGACTAACTGTAAGACCTGTTCTGTCTCCGAATAGGTTGTTATCTCTATCACAGATTGCGTCTTCTAGATTCCGCATACGCAGACGATAGAAGTGCACTAGTCAAAATACATCTCTCTTTCTCGATTATGTATTTCACGTGGTGGTGGGCAAGGCCCTGCGCCATCCACGCTTGCCTAACGTCATTCACAAAAAAAAGAAACGGGCCAGCCTTCCAAGTTTCTCTTACAATTTGGGGTTAGCTGAGACCCCGTGCGAGCAATTGTACGATTTTTGTCGTGCGAATAATTAAGGGTTAAATTGATGATAACTTTAGTGTATGGATGGATTTATGCTAAGTATTGGTACGATTTACGTCGTGCAAGTAATTAAGGGTTAAATTGACGATAACTATAATTTATTGATGGATTTATGCGTAGTACTGAATAAAAGTAAAGTCGCTTTCAAAACATAAAATTGTATTGAACCAAATTTCACTTTAGAATACGATTTGACATCGTGGTAGACCGCTAATTTTACGATAAAAGAAGTATTTATTTACAAGCTATATTTAACATTGTTATTTTTTTTAATATACCATGTCAATCTAAACCTTACACTCAGTCAAAACAGATAAATACGCAAAATTTCCCTTTATTGGTTCCTTGCTTGGCGTGGGATGGCGTAATCGTAAGACAGCCAATGAAAAAGCTGCAATCCGCTCCTTCCCCAACTTGTATATAATATAATATTTTCTCGTCTGAACAAAGAACTAGTAAAGCGGTATCTATAGGGGGTGATCCTTGTCGATCCGACCCGACGCGACCCGACCGGCTGCCATTCCGTGACCGCAGAGAAAACAAGCAAACTATTAGGAAAGCCACTACTAGGTGTTTATTTAAACGATTGACGTGTACTAGGATATCATAGTACTGCTCACAAAATTTCACGAGAATCGGTTGAGGAATGCGACCTGAAGATGAAGACAGACCAGACGCAGGCCGCGAGGTCTCCAGCTTATAGAGCCACTAGTTACAGGACCAAAATTTAAATCGCAAAAACAGCTGTTCCATAGAAAAATTACATTAAACTTCGACGAACGACCAACAGCTGATTTTGTTGTTCCTTTATTGTTAGTCCTAAAGTAAAAGTTGGTCATTAAAATGGTATAATAATATGCCAATACGCCAAGTGTCATATGCGTTGTATTTTTCTAAATAATGTTATATCCTAGATAAGTATTGAGTATGATAGATATTATACTGTGTAAGATGTTGATGTTATACTATTTGTAGATTATAAATACTTAAACCTATTTTGCAGCGCCCTTACAGGGTCTTTGTACTTGTAATTATCTAAGCACTATGCACTGTAAATTGGCAAATAAAAAATCAAGTATTGCACTCAGAAACACGTAGTGACGTCAATAGATGCATAGGCAAGACCGAAATAAGTCTTTCACAACAAGTTCTAAAGAGAAGAATGACTATGACGTCATTATGTGTTTGCTGACACCTAGACCTTGTTTTTTTTGGATCATGGTCATAATGATGAGTACAATGATATCCTAGAATATGTCCGTAAAAAACAACCAATATAAGGAAAGCTCAATTTTTATAAGCACACATAATTCTCAAATGGGAAAGCTATATAAATATAGACGGAATTCAAAATTACCAGGTGGTGTAGGTATCATTATTTTTAGGGGTTTGTTTAGGCCCGACTTTTGTACCCTTATCCTACTAATATTATAAACGCGAAAATTTGTATGTATGGATGGATGGATGTTTGTTACTCTTTCACGCCAGAACGGCTGAACAGATCTGAATGAAATTTGGCACAGAGATAGATTATAGTCTAGAATAGCACATAGGATACTTTTTAACCGCGGGTGAAACCGCAGGGCGCAGCTAGTTTGAAATATATTCGTTGAAAATAAAAAATCGGCGACGAGGAAGACATCGCGTAAACAACAAACACAAAAGTTACAGTCATTTTCAGACTACATAAAGTTGTAGTCGCTTAAAAATAAATCTAACTACAAAATGATAAGTATCACCGTGTTGTTGAACGTGTCTGATTGTCTGCCCCGTCACTCGTTGATTATTCACATCCTATAATTTCGACCGAGAGACATGTCATGGCGCGTCGCAAAAACAAAATAAACCTACCTACCCATAACATAGTACTACTTCCGGTAAATTAGAGTACTTAGCGTTTATTTTCATCTATCCGTCAAATAGACTGCTGAAAAAAATATCCTTGAACAAAGACAAAAACAAACTACAATGGCTTCAGAATAGTTTTGTATTTACAAATATTTTTATTACAAATATTTTTATATTTATGATCCTCTCTGGCTCTGCACTGTACCAATAAACCTTCCGTAAATAATCATCTAACTGATAGTGAAAACTGCATCAAAATCCTCTGCGTAGTTTAGGAGGAGTTAGCGGATATACTGACAGAGAGACAGACGGACGCGGAAAACGACTTTGTTTTATACTATACTAGCTGCGCCCCGTAGTTTCACCCGCTGTTAAAAAGTATTCTATCTGCTATTCTAGACTATAATCTATCCCTGTGCCAAATTTCATCCAGATCTGTTCAGCCGTTCTGGCGTGAAAGAGTAACAAACATCCATCCATCCATACTTACAATCTTACGCGTTTATAATATTAGTAGGACTAGCTGTTACCCGCGTCTTAGTTCGCGTTCATTCAGAGTAGAGTATCCATAAACCTTCCTCGTGATATACTGTAACTAATTATCAAATTTCGTCAAGATCCCTTCGGCTGTTTAGCCGTGAAAAGCCTACAAACAGACAGACTTACTTTCGATATTGTAATAAATTAAGGATAGTTGACATGTAGAGAAGATGATAGGGATAAAGAACAGAAGCAGAGAAAATCTTAATCTAAACGACACATAATATTATTAAAATTTTATTGAAATTAAACTCAACCAAGCACATGGCTGGTCTATTTATTATCTGATGTTTTAACGAATAAAAAATATTTACATAAACTAAGGTTTAAGTAAACATTTTTTATCCTTAAAGAAATATCTTCACGCATCTATGGTCTCCCATCTTCGCGTCTGAACAGTTAAACCTTGAATACCTATCTTAATCACATTTACATAAACGTAGGTCGTCAACAAGGTACTAAACTAAGGCTGAATCGTAGACTATATAAGTAGAAACAACATGCATGTATCCTCACATATACCTCACCACACGCATCTTCTAAGAATAGTCAGAGAAAATATAATTAAATTCCAGTTTCATTTGCATCAGCTTTATTACCTCTAAAGGCGATTTGCAGAAGCTCCGATTATCTTTTAAACTCGGAGTTAACTGCTCATCAGAGGTTAAGCCGATAAATAATCTCCATCAAGAGATAGAAGCTAATCTTGCTGGCTATTCGGAGATTTGAGATTCTCATCTCACCTTTTTTCGTCCTTGTTGCTCTAGTTTGAAAGGTCATAGGTGTGAGAGTGACCAAGATAAAATCTCATCTCATCTCACGCGCAGGAATAGCCCCCCGGTAGTGAATCTACTTTTCGTGATGCAGGGTCAACAGGGACAAATGCGTCTGTGGATAAATTGCGTCTTTCGAGTATTACTGACAAACCCTTCACAAATTAGGCGCCATCTATCTTTAGGTGCAATATTATGTACAAGATGTAGTCGCCTAATTTGTTAAGGGCTTGTCAGTAATTCTTGAAAGACGCAATTGCCCCACACATGTATTTGTCCCAGTTGACCCTAATTACTTTCATTTTGATGCAGGTTACAATATTTTACCTACCCCATCGACAAGACTTGCGTTAACAGAATATTAGAGTGACATTTGTAATATTTTAATTCTGAGTTAATAAACCATGTGTGTAAGAATTTAACTCCGTATCTTCTGCAAGTTGGCCTTAGAATACTAAGAGAGAATATAAATAAATTCCAGTTTCATTTGCATCGGCTTTATTGCCTCTATCTAGAGAAAACATGTCTGCGGTCATCAGCGTCCCACACCTCGCCAGGCCTTAACGCACTTGTTGCCACTTGCCAGTCATTGTCGACGTCATTGAAGATATCTACGAGTATGTTACGGGCAATTTGAGAAGTCTGGTGACTATGAATAATGACCGGTCTGTATAGGCAAAATGACTTGGATCGACAACGTTGACTACTTGCCTAGCCTAGCCATTTAACCTACCCGTTTGAGGTTGTTATAAAAGAATAACCACGAAGGCTTAGGCTTGCTCCGTTTCGCTTCGCTCCCGCCTCAGTCTTCTAATCTAACCGATTCAAGTAAGATTTTCTCTGATAGAGGAGTTGGACAGGAGAGACTCTCTTGGGCATTATTTATTAAATGGCCGGTCCATAACAATACTGCCCGGTTAATCAAGTTGCCCGTAACATCTATAGTATCTATGCATATGTACAGTTAAACTGTATATGTACTGTATATGTATATGTACACTGTATATGTATATGTACAGTTTTAACTGTACATATACATAGGTGCTCGTAATCTCCACGTCACTGGCTGCTAGCAGTGCTACTGGCAAATCTTGGCGATCTTGGAAAAAGCGCATGATTCATAATTACTTCCATATTTGCGTAAATTTCCAGACAGGCAAGGAGGTACAAGTAACTTATACCGCTAAAGAGGATAATACTTTGCTCAGTGGCAAGCATCAAATTTAATAACGATTTATTATTCTCTGGAGAAGACGGTATTTGGACGATTGAGATTGACGATTCAGAGACCAAATCTGTCCTACTTGGGACTGTTGAGGTCACTGTTGCACTCATTAAAAATGTCATGAGAGTAAGAGACAGAAGAGTGTTGATATCCTGATCTCGAGGGCACTAAAGTCCACGTTATTATTTTAGATTACGAGTATTTTTATTAATTTGCTGACTAAACTAAACTAGACCATAGGTACCCCTATGGTACCTATGGTCTAGTTTAGTCCAGCAGATAAGCCCGATATTTTCACTCGCTCACTTTACTTTTCGCCACTGTGCAGTAATCACCTTCCGTATCCTCATGTCATTACTCCACGAACTGGCATGAGTAGTAACTACAATTCCAATCATCTTTGATGGATGATTCAAAGAACCAGTCGCTACATTAATTATGGATTAATACCTAACATAAGCAAGTTTTGGAACCTAAATGAAATGACTCATGCGCTTCAAGCCGCTTGAGTGGCAAGGATTTTAACAATAAAAAGTGATTGGCAGTACTTCGCACCTTCACAAATTCAATTAGGTACTATTGATTTGTTTTTGTCACTCCCTCGCACTCACTCGCAGGAGGTCTCATGAATAATGATTAGGCACCTTTGAACCGGGGATCTTTAAGTCTTCAATACAGAGAAACAAAGCCAGTCGTATAATAGGTGTGTAATAGAAGTATATCTTTTGAAAGCTGCATTGAACGGCGCTTACAGTATTGCGCCGAGTTTCGCCGATGCCGATGGCTGTTGCATCATCGATCACAATGCGATGTATCGCACAATCTCTCTCCACAAAGGCGCATTGGTAGATAAGTGTCATCATTTTTGAGGAGGTGTCGGCTTATGTACTGTAATCAGCTAACGTTAAAGTTGGATATGCGTAATATCCGTTTTTAGCTAATGAACTATGAACTTGATAACTATGAAGGAAGGAAGGAACTATGACTGTTTAAGAAGGAAGGTAGTATTTTGGAGTTGTATCCTACTATCCTACTAATATTTTAAACGCGAAAGTTTGTAAGAATGGATGGATGGATGGATGTTTGTTACTCTTTCACGCCAGAACGGCTGTACAGATCTGGATGAAATTTGGCACAGAGATAGATTTTAGTCTAGAATAGCACATAGGATACTTTTTAATCGTGGGTGAAACCGCGGGGTGCATCTAGTTAATTAATAAAGATTATTCCATAGACCTCCCCAAATCTTTTCCTCTGAGGATAAAGAATGAAAAAAATCCGTGTAAAAGTAAGTACTCCTTGGAATTTTGATAGAAGGTTTTTTTTATTCCACAGATTATGCAGTCAGTAAGTAAGTAGGGCATATTGATATTTGATAAGGCTGAGTAGTTTGCTGTTATTTGACATTGTTGGCAACCCGGCGCAAGCGCACGGTTTTCGCAACATTCCGCGCAGTGTACAGTTACGTGCCCTTTACCGTGCATCTCGTTTATCTACGCGTGACAGCCTACCTACCTGGCATACCTTAATGCTAATAAAGTTAATTTGAACAAGTACTCATTCTATTAGTCAATATGACTTTTATACCCGACTGCGCAAGAAGAAGGGTTTTGTTTTTCGTAATGTAGGTATTGTAATTTTTTTTAAATGTCCCTTTTCGGGCGCAAATTGTAAGGAAACAAATAATGTTGTTGGGGTAAAAGAAATTCTAAGGGGATGTAAAGTAAAGTTTACTAAATCTCTAATTTATTTTAACGAGGGCGCCAGCATCGATTTTCTAAAAAAAGAATAAACTTACCACGGAGTTCAACAATAGAAATTGGCTTTTAATCTTAGGAAGTGAAATTAAATCATTATTATAGTTATCCAAACGTTTCTATATTCATTGTTTTCTTTGAGGAGTCAGCTAAATTTTGAGTTTTGTTACATCGAAGGTCAAGTGCAGCTTAAGGCCTAATTTAGATCTATTTACCAAATCTTTATACATCAAATCTGAAACCCCTGAAATGTGATGTAACTGGAACCGCGCTGGAACCAACTGCGTGTTACTGCTAGGTACTTTGCTCTAATACAACTTCTAACATTTTTTTATTTTAGAACTAGATCGTTACTTTTTGTAGGCATGACGTGGCTGACATGATCTCCGAAGCTGCGCGTGCGCCGTTTACCTAGCAACTACTAAATAGTATATTATAGAAACCATTATAATCCGAGGCGCTTGATCTGCCGGCGGCGCGATGATGGAGTGTAAATAAATCACAGCAAATGTCAACGGCCGAAGAGTTAACCGGTAACCTCTATGATCAGTAATGTAATAATGTATATTGTATAACTAGTTATAACTCATTTGTACTAAGTGCAGCACGTGGCTTTTTAGCAGGCTCGTCAAAAGCGTGCGAGAACTAAGTACTTGGTCTACTTTGACGATTTCAGGCAAAAACGAAGAGTTGATGACGTGTGTATGTGTGTGTGTGTCTGTGTGTGTGTGTGTTTGTCTGTCTGTGGCATCGTAGCTCCCGAACAGATATAATGATTTTGATTTTTTTTTTTTTTTTTTTTGTTTGAAATGTAAATTACCTATGAGAAATGATTTTAGCTTGTCAGGGTTTTTAATTTTAAATTTTGTATGCAGTGGCGAATTTAGCCCATCTGAAGCTCTGGACGGTAAAACTAAATGAGGCTTTCGTGTCCAGCCAGGGCGTAGCGTGGATTTCTATCACTTGCTGTCTTCACTGAATTCTTTCTGTTGGTGCCTTTCTACGAAAAGACGAGCGGTGCGAGGATGTGTAGCGAAAAAATATCCATACACAATAGGATCACATTCATACGAGTATGATTATATAATTTTTATTTGTTTATTTTAGTTACTACAGTGATTTATTGGTGATGGACTTTTTTCTCGCCAAAAAAATCCTTCGACCTGTAGTCTTTTGGTGAAAAGCCACCCTTACATTTGTTGGCCAGACAGAAAAGACATAGGATGAGGACGAGACATGGAAGGAGTAAAGATATGTCACCTTCATTTATAACGAGAAGCATCGCGTCCGCGCTTTGCGCTTTGCGCTTCTGTTGTGTTGCGGTGCGTCTCTACACATTTTGTATGAAAGTACAATGAAGGGACGCTGCGTCTGCGTCTTGTCCATGTCTCGTCCCCGTCTTAAATCTTTTCTGTCTGTCTTGCCGCATGTACGGGTTATTCCCAGAATACTCCATACAGTCTTCGGTTACCGCTATTGCTTCGTTTACTTTTAGTCCAGATAGTGATGTAACATAGCTGCATTACAATCCATCGGTTGCCATTTACCACTCATGTGCGGCGACAGGCGATCCAATCTCATCGATCGCAGTGCATCCGCATTTCCTAACTACTAACTAGAGCAACTCACGTCACGACTTCTAACCTAGCTGTTACTTGTTACATTACATTACACATCATGTTTTGAAAGGAAACTGAAAGAAGTCTGTGCTATACGCCGTGTTCGGTTTATGCAAAATGTAGGATCGCGTAAGTCACGGTTATGTCAACTTAGTGAACTGAGTTACGAAACGTTTGCAGTTATGTCTAGGTTTACTTCCTAGGTTTCCTAAAATACAAATCAACAAGAATATACTTGGTTTTGTTTTTTAACCTCCGACGCAAAAACCACGGGGTGTTATAAGTTTGACAAGTTTGTGTGTGTGTGTGCATATATGTGTCTGTGTGTGTGTGGCTTAGCTCCCGAATTAATGATAAACCCGATGGACCGATTTTGACTTTGTTTTTTTTGGATGAAAGGTGATTTAGTCGGGAGTGTTCTTTGAAAATCGGTGACGGAGGCTTTTAGTTTTTAAATTTATACTTGTTTTTAAAACAAGTGCTTGTTTGCGGTTTCACTCGTGTTTTGCCTATATCGTGCAATGATTGTGAGTTGTGTAGCTTTTTTACTCATTTATTTTGGAAATCGATCAGTGTTTCCGGAGATTACTTCTCTACATACAAACTCTACCTCTTCAATATATTATTAGAATGGATAGACATATCTTCACGCCTTTCCATCGTGGGGGCTGGCAGAGGTGTAATACAACACACACTTAGCCGGACGATGTTCAGTCCCAAATGTGACCCCTATCACAAGGCAAGGCAAGTAAGTCTGTCGACATACACCGGGGACAGAAAGCCAAAGTGCCACTGTGTCTATTGTACAAGAAACCGTAGAGGGCTACGGTCTTCTACAGCAGATGACGTATAGGATGATAAATCCGCAAAACAAAAAAAAAACATAACGTAACATATCGTCACGCCTTTCCCCCGTAGGCTGGCAGAGGTGTGATACAACACCCACACTTCGCCGGACGATATTCAATCCCAAATGTGACAGTTGTGCATCATCAGCAGTAATGTAGCAGATGACATACAATGCGCACATACTCGTATGCTCACACAATGAACAAATTGGTGCGTGCCGTCGGCTGGGTTCGAACCCGCTCCCTCTGGCTTGAGAGGCGGGCCGTCTCCCAAATAGCCTAAATGCCATCGCCTTAACAAAAAAAAAAACAACAAAAAAGAGAAACAAAAATCTTTTTTGAATTGGGTATCGAAGATACACTTAAGAACGTCAAAGATATAAAAATGACTATCACATTGTTCGGAAAAAAACCACAAACTCAGGAGAACAGGCAAGAAACTGAGGGGCTAATAAAAACTATTTTCAAAAACTTGTTTCACAATATTTGGCTTAGAACTAGTAGGTGACATCAATATTTCCCTTAGGTACTAGTCGCTACTTGGCGGAAGTGGAAGGTTCCAACTTCCAAGCAATACTTTGTGTTCTAAATAATTACAACACACTTAATACTTTTTACATGCTTACCTGCGTTAGTTGTAAGTAAATATTATGATACTTTCTTAATTTAAAATCGTTATACTTGTCGGAACTCCGAAAGGTATCCGTTTCGCATCAGACATGGTTCTACGGCGTGGGTATAGCGGGCGAGGAGACTGAGACACCTCGCGTACTTAAATCAACTTTATTTGAATGGCCGACAATTAATTTACACAGTAGGTAGATTATAATTTGCCTCGATATAAATTGTGAACAAGGTATTCCACTTAGTAACGCGCACCGTTCACTCCTCAACGTCCCAACTCAAAGTGTGAAGTCCGCTCCTCGGAGCATTTCCGCGCACTTATACTAGCGCCCCCTCCACTCGCACTCTTTCAGACGGAACATGAATACCGCCGAACTATTGCCGCCCGCTGATTGGCTGCCTGACTCACGCGACATCGGCCAACGACCAATCAGCGAACAGCGCACGTCACAAAGAGTTACACCAGAGCTGGCGCCACTTTACACAACTCTAGTTCACCAAAGCAATACTAGGTGGCGCTTAACTAAATAATTACAATATTTAAACTATGCGCCGACACGGCCGGACTGACATCCGCACGTCCTCGGGCGCTCTTTTTAATTATCTGTAACAAAAGACCATAGTTAGCACTTTTCTACCGCTCGTTCATTCTGACATAATCAGGACACAATTCCAAGCTACTGATGGTGTTCTCAATCTTGAACAAGGCACACAGGCGCACTACCACACAAAACTACTGACGCGACCAGAGCAGTGCAGACCGGATAACAGCGCCCCTTCGATGACCACCACAGTGATCCATTCGACCCGGGCCTGCATCCCTTCGACTCACTCTCTGTCCTCCTTGCGTCATCTCATAGCCCGGATAACAGCCTCCAATCTACAACCCAGAGTACGTCTTGGCCCACTGCATCCTTTCGACTATCTCTCTACGCATTGACCCACCCTGTCCTCTTATCCAGAATTGAGCACACCATACAGTCTAAACCACTTCATACATTACTCAGCATGAAGTACTAAGTACAAAATAAGCGGTTAAGCCATGTTGGAGAATATCCCTACCTAGAATAACGGGTTCCGAAATACTGTTTGATGAGACAATGTGAAGTAACACGTCAAGTTCAATACCCTCGATTTTAACATTGCTGAGAATTTGAGATTCGCATAAAATGTTTCATTGAGCTACCCCGAAAGAAAGATCTTTTCATTGCGCGCGGTACCAGAGAACTTAGCAACCAATTCCGATTTGATCAAAGAACACGCAGAACCACTATCAAATAAAAACGGAACGAGCTCACCCGATGACGTTGCCAGTGTGCTCCTTGCAGTTTGGTGGTCACAGACGTGGACCTCTTTAGCCACCTCCTCGGGACATGCTGGAGCGATGTGTCCCGGTTCGCCGCACACGAAGCAGGATCTCTTGTCAGCGCCTTCCTTTGATGTTGATCCAGGATTCTGATCAGCACGTGGTTTCTTGCAATCCACTTGTTTGAGTCCAATAGCGTCGCAACGGTGGCAGGACCCGCGAGGTGTCCGTGCGCGGGGGCTCACGCGCCGCCAGTAGCGGCGTGCGTCTCCGGCCGGGCCGCGCCGCCGCGCGCGCGCGCCGCTCCATCCCAGAAACAAATAGTAACGGATACAGCCACATTGAAAATCCAATGGCGGTACACATACGCGGTTCAGACTTATGTAAACTGCTGTGTCCAATTTCAAACGAATAACATGGCATTAAAGTTGTCACTTAGACTTGCCACATTGTTACACCGGGCGGAGTTTACTACATAGGCTTACCACACAGGCTAGGTAGTCACTCAGACTATAATGCAACAAACGTAAGGTTGCAACAAAGACTTGCGACACAGACTTGCCACACAGGCTGGAGCCACATGAGACAGTACCATGTAGATTAGTGCCACACAGGCTATTGCCACACAGGCTATTACTACACAGGCTATTACTACACAGGCTATTCCACACAGGCTACTGTCCTACCGGCTACTACCGCTCAGTTATCTAATAACTGCACGACTCGTCTGTGTGTGCCGTAATCGGCACATTCTGACCAAACTGTTTGTGGGTATTTTCAAACTTTAAACGACTCCAATATAAAATAGGATTCTGACATACACCGTTTACGAATATCAAACAAAATGAAAACTTCTCACCGGATTCAATTGCTACTCGTAAGTAAACAATGGCTGCTTCATAGTGCAGGCATTGACCGGATCTCGCACGTTGCCGCTGCCAATCTTGGCGTCTTTTTTTGATCAATGAGTGGCAATGTAACCTCGTCGCAGTAGGAACACGTAGGCGTCGACGTTTTGTTCGGTACACTGCTATCCTTCGTCTCTCGTTGTTTGTTAGCTGCGTCACATAGCATAGACTAGCTGTGACCAAACGCTGACGGGGCGAAGAAGACGTCTACTCGATGCTCGCTCTGCCATTGCCGCCTTGATGCACTTCATGCATCACGAAGAAACAGTCCGCACACTCCACAATAATAGCACGTCGGGGCAAATCAGCCATCTGTTCCTATGCCACTTCGCTTCCAGTGCACAATTGTAGCCAGAGACGGAGCCATATCTTGTTGCTGTGGACGTTGTTCTTTATCCCACTTCTGATGTCGGAACTCCGAAAGGTATCCGTTTCGCATCAGACATGGTTCTACGGCGTGGGTATAGCGGGCGAGGAGACTGAGACACCTCGCGTACTTAAATCAACTTTATTTGAATGGCCGACAATTAATTTACACAGTAGGTAGATTATAATTTGCCTCGATATAAATTGTGAACAAGGTATTCCACTTAGTAACGCGCACCGTTCACTCCTCAACGTCCCAACTCAAAGTGTGAAGTCCGCTCCTCGGAGCATTTCCGCGCACTTATACTAGCGCCCCCTCCACTCGCACTCTTTCAGACGGAACATGAATACCGCCGAACTATTGCCGCCCGCTGATTGGCTGCCTGACTCACGCGACATCGGCCAACGACCAATCAGCGAACAGCGCACGTCACAAAGAGTTACACCAGAGCTGGCGCCACTTTACACAACTCTAGTTCACCAAAGCAATACTAGGTGGCGCTTAACTAAATAATTACAATATTTAAACTATGCGCCGACATACTTAAATCTGATTCTATTGTATTGTGAACCTTTGTTCTAAACCAAATAACAGTCGGTATGTAACAAATTGTTATTTCATTGTACAAATGTACATTTTACATCACCTGTGGCCAATTTCTGACGCGTACGATATTAACTCTGTCTCTTTCACTCACATGACTTTTGTTACGAGGGAGACAGAGACCGAAGTAATATCGTACGAGCCAGAATAGCCCCGCTGCTCTGGTTTTATAATTTTAGGTTGTTGAGAAATATTGAGCACTTAGGTTCATTAAAAAAAAATATATATATAGTGAAGTGTAAGTATGTTTTTCTGTTCTGTATAAGTTCTTTTGTGAACTAAGACTTTTTATAGTTTTACCATGTCTGTCTTAATATCAATATTGATCTCTTAGACTAGCAAGCATTTTTTGTCTTTATTTAACTAACGCACACAGATTGGGGATCGTCCATTAACATGCGAGGCTCGAAAGGCGGGTAGGGAGTTCGGAAAAAAATACGAAGTATCATAGGGAGGAGAGGAGTACTCGTAACTGTAGTAGTAGTTGTTGAGTGTTTATTTTTTCGTTGAACGTTGAAGGCTTTGAAAAGTTCAAAGATATTAACAAAATAAACAAGTAACATAATTAATACGTAAAAAAACCCGACTACAAAATGTAGTGTGACACTCCAGATAATTATAACTAAAATATTGTACCGTATGTCACTACCCGAATTATTAAGATGATTCAAATGACACCTCACATGTCGAAATACATCAAGCTGTTAAGGCTGTAGAGCGTGCCAAACAAACCTCATACATACATAGCTACACTCGAAAAACATAACCCACCTCTGCGCAGTCGGGTAAAAATACACGTATGTTTTACGCGTCTCCCAGACAGACGCGGCCTTTGGCGAAGACCAACAGACTTTGGTATCGGCGGCCCGTTAGCTGCCACTGCAGGCCACGTCTGTCTGGGAAAGGTTTTAGGGAGTTTAGCCGAAAACCTCATCACGAAGCATCAAGGAAAGGAGGGTTTAAAAAGTTCCTAAAAAAAAGAGTGTGTGTACTTATGCACACGCGTTAGAAGTTATACTTCTTTGGCGTATGGAAAAAAAACTGAAATGCAGTAGTGATTAACGATAAATATTAAAATTAATCAAAAAGATTTTATTTAAATAAAAAACACCAAAATAATATTTATTTATTCACTGTTTAATTGTACTCTTACGAAACACGTGTTCTAAATATAAAAATACTAGAATATACAACTTGAACATAGTTATCAATTTTCATGCCACCTAGAACTAACTTCACGATGTAGAATTTAGGTGTCGGTGTGCGCGGGCATCTTAAAAATTCAATCTCATCATTTTTCTCTATCGCGCCAAAAGAAGTATAACTTCAATAACTTCACGTGGTTAATGGACGACCCCTTGCGTACGCGTCACGCATGCAAAGCCGGGTCTCCACTGACCGAGCATGCCTCGTGAGGCACGCTTCCATCTCGCTCTGGCTTATAAGCTTACCACGCTCCAGACTGAGATAGAAGCTTGCTTCGCGAGGCATGCTCGGTCAGTGGAGACCCGGCTCAACACGCGGCGGTACACGACTGTCGACGTTCACCGCAAGACAATTAGCCTATTATCCACGTATTTATTTTGCGGAACCACTTAGAATCGATTCAATTCGTCAATTCATGCAAATTCTGAATTATTTGCGCCAACTTTACGGATAATTACGCCTTTTCTGCGACGGAGAATGCTTATATATGAGTAATTATGAATGCCAAACTGAAAAAGTAAGAGTTCTGAGGCTCTCAATGGGTAGAATAAGGCTTATCTTTTGTATAGTTAATGAATTACTTATTTCTAGGCATTATCGTATTTTCTTTTTGTTATTTATTCAAATGTATGTGCTATATACTCTATTTACTGTAGCGTGATGCGGGTGACCCGCAACTACTTCGTAGTTTGCAATTAATTTGCTTATTTATGTACTACAGTTATTGAAGAATCCGTATTATAGTATTCTGATACTTAGGATCCTGCTGACGCTTGAAGTCAGCATTTGTAAATAATGGTACCTTTCAAGAGCGATAAGGAACGATTTGTAATGTCACCCGCATCAGCCTACAATGAAAATAGTATAACTTTCCACAATGAATAGAAAGCAAGCGGAAATCTATTTAGAATAGAATTGTATTATTTATTCCGTTATAATTTACAAGTGTGAATGGCTAGCATAATATTTTAAATTGTAAATAGACAGAGTGGAGCGGATGTGGAGTGTGCCAAGGAGAGCATAACTCAGCGCTGCGCGCGCGCACGCCGTGCGTTTGACAGTTGAAGTAATTGAAACGTTACTCTGCAATATATGCCACTTGCCAAACTAGTACCGCTAGCTGCTCGCTGCTCTAGAAATACCTAACTAGAAAACAAATAGGTTTAACAGGACAAACACTTCAAGGTAAGTAGGTATTTACTCAAATGATTGGCGGTTTTATCTAACATTTTCAGCATTTCAAATTTTTTTGGCTTAAAAAATTCCCGACATTTGTGTTTATAATCGCAGATCACGGACAGTGTCAGCAAGACTAAAGTTACTCCTTCCTAACGAGTGGCTCTGTGAGCTGACGATCTCTTGGCTGGCGTCCTCCTCCACAAGTCGCATTTCTGCCACCTTTTTTTCATTTATTACCTGTACACAGCCAGACACAATTCAGACAGACGGAGATACGAAAGCATTTTAGCCGAAGCTGAAGCAAAGACGCTTTGCTCGGTAACGCTCACTTGGTCGACTATTCCGAGGCTAAATCTACAACGTTTAATTAGTATGAGGGTAATAATACAAACCAAAATCAATAGCCTCTAGAGCAGCGGTCGGCAACCCACGGCCCGCGAGCCACATGCGGCCTTCGGGTAGGCAGGGTAGGGTAGGTAGGGTAGGCCCGCGAGTGTTTTGTAAAAAAATCGGGACATTTTGCTCACACGGTCGTCTGGACCCAAACTAAGCAAGGCTTTTACTATAGCTGCCAGAGACAGGTAAACATTGATTTTTAGAGATTAGATATAACCTACATAAATAAATAGATACCTATGAAATAATAATAATGAAACCTATACCTATAAATTATAACCTATAACTATTTTTTTAGTTAAGTTTTTTTTGTCTGTATTCTGTGTGTTTTTTTGTCACAAATAAATTATTGTCTATTGTCTATAAAATATGTTGATATAGAAACCTAAAGTAAAATTTTTGAACAAGTGCGGCTCGTCGCTTGCTTATTTTGGCACTGTGCGGCCCTTGCCAGCTAAAAGGTTGCCGATCGCTGCTCTAGAGATTCGATTTGTTTATTGCTAATTCAAACTTCTATTCTTTTCCGCATGATTAAAATATCTTGGAATTGAGCAAATCATTGAAGGCACTAGAGGTCAGGTTTCGACCTTGAGCAGTCATCGCCGCATTTAGTGGATTTTACGCCATTAACGGCACTACTCACTCACTACATCACGACTTAATATTTCTAAAAAACCTCGAACATAAACAAAATATTCTTTAATGATTTTTAAGGAAAATGCAGATGGTCGTAAATAAAAGTTCAGAGTCAAGCCGAGTTTGTTGTTGTTAAGTTTTTCGAATGTGTATACATGTACTCGTATGTACTCGTATATATGAGGTTTCTTTGGCACACTCTACAGCCTAAACAGCCTGATGAATTTCGACATGTGAGGTGTCATTTAAATAATATTGATAGTGGTAGTGACATAGGGTACAAAACAATAATAATAATTATCCGAAGTGCCGGACTACATTTAGCAGTCGGATTTTTTTGTTTACCTTTTAAAAATCAGTACCTGGATGACCGAGCTTTGCTCGGTATTTCTTTTTTTTTTGTTTTTTGGAAAATAAACAATTGATTTTAGTCTAACCTCAAAGCAAACACTCATTGACTTCGTGTTACTTAACAACGCCATCTGTTGTGTCGTTAAAGCAATTAGTTGCTCACAAAAAATAGTATTATTATTCGCCAATAGATGTCAGGAAGAGTCATATTTTTCAGTTGAGACTACTCAAACGCCTCCATTTTGTTATTTTTCTTCCAAGTTTATGTTTAAGTTGATTGTCGATAAAACACGAATAAAATGACCTTTTTTAAAAATGATTCCTAGCTAGATCGATTTATCGCCCCCGAAACCCCCCACATACTAAATTGTATGAAAATCGTTGGAGCCGATTCCGAGATTCCAATTATATATATATATAAATAATATATACAAGAATTGCTCATTTAAAGATATAAGATAAGATTACTTGTTCTTTTATAATGTTACTTGATTATTACGGATCCGTTCACAAAAGATGCCAACAGATCTGTTTTTAACCGACTTCCAAAAAGTGGGAAGTTCTCAATTCGACTCTATGTTTTTTATTATTTAAACCATTGTTTTTTCAAAGTTGATACTATTATAATAGTCAGAGAAACAAATGTAAAATAACAAATAATAAAAACCGGATGTATTAGGCAAAGAGATATATTTTGGCATTGCACTGAGCTTAATATGTTAAAGCTTTTAAAGTGTGCAAGGTAGTGCTCAGCTCCCACATAATTACTTCCACAATTAAAGTGGAATCCGATAAAATTGATAATTATCCTAACTTCCTAACTAATACTATAAAATGCAAAAGTGAGTTTGTTTGTTTGTTTATTGCGATTACGCCTTAAAAATGAAGTTTTCTTTACACATTCAACAAAAAAGGACATAGCATGGACCAAAAAAACAAGATTTAGCATTCAGCAAACACGTAATGACGTCATCGTCATCCGTCTCTTTCGAACTTGTTGTCCGTGACTTATTTCGGTCTTGTTTAAGCATCGATTGACGACACTACGTGTTGCTAAATGGAAAAATCCATTCAAATTGCTAAAATCTACCTGGAAAAATTTTACGGTTCCTGTAGGACCGTGAAATCGCGAGGCTCAGCTATAAACCAAAGTTATGAAGGTGAAAGTTCGTATGTGTGTTTGATTGTTTGTTAGCTCTCACCCTCGAACGGCACGTTGGATTTGGATGAAATTTGGAACGAATTATAATAGCTTGCTAGTGGTAGTTTACCCGTGGTTAGAAAGCGATGGCAGCCTAGTTGGGAGAAGGCCTGCCTCTCAAGCCAGAGGGAGCGGGTTCGAACCCAGCCGACGGCACGCACCAATTTGTTCATAGTGTGAACATAATATGTGCGTATTGTGTGACATCTACTACATGACTGGAGCCCGGTGTATGCCGACAGGCTCGCCCCCTGTCACATTTGGGACTGAATATCGTCCGGCGAAGTGTGGGTGTTGTATTACACCTCTGCCAACCCCCTCGGGGGAAAGACGTGACGACATATTATGGTAAAAAGTAGCATATGTGTTAAATCAGAGTGTCTGAAAACTCATGAATACGAGTACTTGTCCATGCAGCGGTCAAAGTAACAAAAATATTGCACACACACTCACAAACTTTTAATATTAGAGTGCGATTCTCTGAATTAGCACAATATCTTTTTTTTACCCGCAGATAACCCCGCGAGGCGCAGCTAGGTGCATAAATAAATTCTCAAATACAAAGCTCACGGCTGCATTGCGTAATCAATTGATTGATTAGCGATGATTACGACGCGATGTTTATAGAGACGGTGAACATTCTCGAGTATTTTTGAGGCTAATGTTAATCGGGTAATGTTTATGTCAATCGTTTTGCTGTTACAAACATGACAAACATTGTGAGAGCCTTATGCTACGGCTACATTAGCGGGATTCAGCGAATATTCGAGATATCGCGACAAGTGTCCAATCGCGATATATTCGGGTGAACACGAACGGTACTGTCGATAAACGGAAGCGCATCAAAGGGGTTTGAACAAATTGACTGCTTATTCTGCATAATGTAGACAAGAACATCGCCGATAACCGATACACGATGTTTTTAGCGCGCGAGGCGCCACGAATTATTTCGCGTTAATGTAATCCCAGCGTTAAAACAGTGTTATACAAGAGTACTTATTGCTCGATTTGTAACAGCAATGCGATTAACGTAAATGTCAATTGTCTTGAAACATAGCAGAAGACGTAAAACTACTTATTTTTAACAATTACAAGCTAATAAGGGTCAACGCACACCAACGGAAAGCTGGAGACGGGATTAAATTAATCAATTAATTATTTTTATTCAATCGAAATAAAGAATACATTTAGAGTAAATTTTTTAGGCGACACAAGGAACAAAATCTCAGAATATTTAGATAATTTAATTGATTTTATTTTTATGTATGTTAGTCTGTAAGGTATTTATTTTCTTTGGGCCTCTGTAACTTGCACTGTTTGCAAGTTATATTGCCTGAAACAAATGGATTATTATTTAATGATGATGATAAAAAGCGATAGATCAGAGATAGGTTCCTAGTTGGGGAAAGCCTGTCTCTCAACCCAGAGGGAACGGGTTCGACCCCAGCCGACGGCACGCACCAATTTGTTCGTTGTGTGAACATATGTGCGTATTATGTGTCATCTGCTACATAACTGGAGCCCGGTGTATGGCGACAGGCTCGCTCCCTTTCACATTTGTGACTGAACGTCGTCCGGCGAAGTGTGGGTGTTGTACACCTCTGCCAGCCCTTTCGGGGAAAAGGCGTGACGATATGTATGTATGTATGTATTATTTAATGCTCAAAAACCGGACTCGGATCGATGACGGCGATGACTCAATTGATGACGGTGGATTATCTCGATAGGTACCCAACTTACTTAACAGTTGGTTGGTTAGTGTGTGCTGACCCTATCACATCCCCCGTGAATTTCACATAAATTAGGCAAGTAAACATAACATATCGTCACGTCTCTTCTTTAAAGGAGTTGAAAGAGGTGTATTATAGCACCCACAATTCACCAGCCGATATTCAGTCCCAAATGTGACCGGGGGCGAGCTTGTCGCATATACCGGACTCAGGTTAAGTAAAACATAGAAGTTTGTAAACAACAGTAACAAGTCGGCATTTAAAAAGAAAAAAGACGATCAACAATTTAAATCCATACCATCTTTGAAGTTAATTATAAACAGCTCCGAACAAAAACAGCCAATAATGATGCCAAGCGCAATGGCTGCAATTAAGCCATTCTTACCTAGAGCCTAGGCAATAACGAACACATTTAACAGCTTGTTAATTAAGCATGCATGCAAAAAGCATCAGATATCCGCGACGAGCGACCAGTCAACCGGTTGTGAACCACCGCCTTACGACCTATTCATGTAAGGGCGCTGCTAGACGGGCCATACTGCAATGATGGCCAGGCAATACTGGCAATATTGCCGACAGTAGCCCGGCTATCATCAGCCATGCTAGAAATGTATGACGATTTGGCCTGGCCACACTCAAAATATTCCTCCCCCAATATTGGCGGGCCACTAGTAATTTAATCCTGAACCGTATCGGGAGAAGGAAGACAAAAAAAATGTATTGCCAAACCATAGTATTGCAGTAACAGGTAACAATATTGAAAGAAAAACAAAAAATCCTGCTGCAAAATATTGTACCCTATGTCACTTCCACTATCAAGACGATTCAAATGACACCTCACGTGTAGAAACCCATCAAGCTGTTAAGGCTGTAGAGCGTGCCACAGAAACCTCATACACACATACTCACATACATACATACATACACTCGAATAACAAAACCCTCCTTCTTGCGCAGTCGTGTAAAAATGTGGCCATGTCTAGGAGCGCCGTAAGTAAACTATACAAAATAAACCTACTTGTCTTCTCAGGCTTATTATTACTAGCTGCGCCCCGCGGTTTTACCTGTGGTTAAAAAGTATTCTATGTGCTGTTCCAGACTGAAATCTATCTGTGTGCCAAATTTCATTTAGACCCGTTTAGCCGTTCTGACGTAATTGAGTAACAAACATCCATCCAACCATCCATCCAAACTTTCGCATATTTAATTTTAGTGTGATACATGTAAATAAACTAACCGTAGGAAACCTATCTACCTTCTCAGGCTTAATTCTCATGAAAAACAGCATTGTTCACTAGTATAAGAAAGTATTTTGATGTATTAGAAACTGTCATACGAGTAAATCGTTATCCTAATTATCAGTGAAAAATGTTTCCGAATTCCATGAAAATAGAGATAAGTTTAACCGACTTCTAAAAAGGAGGATGTTCTCAATTCGACTGTATATTGTTTTTTTTTTTTTGTAATGAATTTAAGAATACGCTAAAAGAGTGAAGTGATTAGTATAAAATTGTTTTAGTAAGTATAACTTTTCGCTAAATGTTCAGATGTATAGGTCAAATTCAATACATTTGGGAATACTAAATCAAATGTAAATGGAAGGCAAAACAACACTATAACATTAAAACCGTTTATCTTAAACGTTTTTTTAAGTAATGCTTGTTTAATTACATTATTTATCAGAAAAAAACCGGCGCCACACGTTGCCGCCTTTTCTACGAGTACAATCAATCCTTTAGATATACAAGTTATCATTAACTATGGCTTACTTAATGAGTCACTAGCTCGGTTCCCGTGTGGTCCTGGCTCCTCAGACCAGGAGCCAATTATAGGAACTGTCGTGGGCGTGAGCCTGAAGAAGCAGTGGCGGATACAGGATTTTGTTTAGGGGTGGAGGACTTTTTTTGCTTTTGGAAAAGTCCTTTATAGATACTACTAACAGCCCCGGAGGTGGGCAGATTGGCTATGTCGAAATCCTGCCACTGACGGCCCACCCACTAAAAACTTAAGGGTGTACCATCGCGGCGTAAAATGCCGGCCCTGTCAGGGCCAGCCCCTTCGACCTAATGCTCTTAACACACCTGAGGGTAAGCTTTATCAAGGTAATAGGTTAGAATTTGGGTTCGGGGCTCTAACATTTCTGAGGTTTCTGAGGATAAGCTCTATCAAGGTAAGTAAGATTTTGGTTTGGAAGGGCGGGGGCTTGACATAGCTGGAGGTAAGCTCTATGAAGGTAGATAAACACAAACGCGTTAAAAAATAAGTGTTATAAAAAAAACTGACATTTAAGACTATTGCAGTGTATGCGCGGTGAATCTGTGGAGTTAGATTGTTTTGGGTCAAGTCCCTTAGCGCCCTCCCCCCCCCCCTACATCCGCTACTGTAAACCAGCCTTGCACGTGCACATGCAACTATCGTAGCTGCGACATACCGTGCAATTTCGCGGCGATCACATAAAGCGTGACTGGAAAGCAGAATTCGATCAACACAAATTCAACATTTGCTGTGATCTTTAGATTTTGTTTGTTAAATTATATTCTTAAGTAATCGATTGATTTTTTGCTAAACTCTGTAAGTGATAAAATTGCCAAAACATTGTTTTATTAACGTTTCTACCGTATAGTTACATCATCGTAATAAATGAACCCCAAATCGCTTTTTATGATGGTTTTGATGTCTATAAAATCTGCATCAATGTCGGCCTAGTCACGGAGTCACGGAGATGTCTCTCTTTTTATCAAGTTAAGTTCTAAGCGATGAGCTGACCTGTTTGACCTCGAGGAGCATCCTGATCATGACATCTGACGTCATTTCTATGGTTATGACGTCATAGCATTAATGTCTATATGCGTACTGCGTTCTAATTACAACCTCGATGCTTAAAACCATGATCTAAAAGACAAGGTCTAGCATTCCGGGAACAAACACATAATGACGTCACTCGTCGTCATCCGTCTCTTTCGAAGTTTTTGTAAATTGACACATTTCGGTCAAAGTCAAAGTCAAAATCTTTATTTGCATATTAGTGGTACATGGTCTTAAGTATTACGTCCATCCATTAACAGCCGTCAGGCGTGCAAATTAATACATATCCGTCCTGAGAATCTGATTATACATTGTCCGTGTGAATTATTATATTAGAAATTAGAAATGTATTAGATTTAGACATATCATATTACTTATAAATGTTTGTTGTATTATAACAGCAATAGTAAAAAAAAATATATTTTACATCATATGCAAAAAAAATAGTCAATTTATATTTGAGGCGAGAAACCATTAATGTTATTAGTCCCATCCTTACATTTTATTATTATTATTATATTTATATAAACGTGACGACATTTTCTTTAAAAATTCATCTGTTGCATAAAAACATTCATTAACTAGCCACTTCTTCAACCGAACACAAAACTGCCTGTATGGGAGTTCTAACAACTCCTCTGGAAAAGAATTGAAAATCAAAGCAGCAATTTAAATACAATTATTCCTAAATAGCTCAAGTCTTGGCTGAGGTAGCTTGAGGCGAACCCGAATGGCGGTCTTGCTTAAGCATCGGTTGACGTCACTGCCTGTTGCCCACGTGAGCGGAGTGCTATACCTGGCGGAGTACATTATTATACCATGCTCAAAACTACATCGCGTCACGAACACAGACCTAAGATATTTTTTTGCTTTGATCACGAAGCAGGACAACCCTTGAAACTATTAATGACATCCCCATTTTGACAAAGGAAAATGTTGAGGAAGTATACAGGTGTACACTACAAACTTATGTGAAGAAATCATTGGGGGAGCTACAATCGTATTTCATAAACAAAATCCTTGATAAGTACTTAAAAATTTAGGTTCCCTCGTTAAGCCACCTCTACATCTAAGTTGGTCGCGCTTGTCTTAATCGATCTCGTCATGCAATGCTTGTGTGATCAAGCGATGAGTATGCGACATGCGTGTCGTGTCGCAGCCAGAGCGGCCTTGTCGACTACCTTGGGAGACACGAGCCAAGACCATACATCTACACACAACTCATAACTACACACAACATGTTACATTGAATACTTTTAAGAAAATAGTAAGATATTCGAAAACTATCAAATTACACTAAAGAAAATGAGTTTAAAAATAAAACTAAAGTCTATCTACTATCGCAGAATTATATTATTATTTCTTGAATTTGATGAATTTCTAATGATGCTTTATTCTATGTAAGACAATTTGTTGAGTATTGTTTTGGGATGACGATGGTAACTCACTTCTCAATGACAAAACAACTTTTCTTTAAGTCTGTATATAGGCCGCGGAATAATTGTTTTACATTCACAAACGAAAAAATAATAATTACGTATAGTTACTAAAGATCGATAGGTGGTAAGCATGGTATAATAATATATTCCGGCAGGTATAGCATTCCAGTCACGTGGACAACACATAGTGACGTCAATCGATGCTCAAGCATGACCGAATTAAAGCGTCAAACAGACAGAGGCGGCCTGACAAGGCGGCCTACTGTCACTGACTGTCAGCCGCAGCTCCAGCCGCGGCGACAACACACTGCCGCGGCCATTGACAGAGGCGGCCGGAAGCGTCAGCAGTGTTGCCACATTGGGTTTTGAAAATGACTAGTTGGACAAGGTAGAACGGGCTAGATATACCAAATTTTAGCATCAAAAGTGGTGCTAGAAAAAAGAGACTAAAAAATAAACACTTTTAACGGGGAAAATCTGCATTTTGTGTTCGCATTTACATAGGTATATTTCGGGCAATTACAAATACATTACTTACAAATTGATTTTCGAAGAATGATCACGATCCATACAAAATTAACCCAGCCCCGGCGCAAATTAATCATATCGAATAAATATAGTTGTTTTGTTATTTTATGTAGGTAAGTACTTACATAAATTTTCAGTAAAAAAAATTATACAATATTTCTGTGGCTAAGTTACTAAAGTTGCCAAAGTTAAGATGTATTGTCGTTGACAACAAATGACGAAATCAAGAAGACAAACCACAAACCGATACGTAACTACCATCCCCCAATCGAACACGTTATATTTCGGTCGGACGAGGTTGGGCATGGTGTTCGTCTTGCCGGATTACAGAAATCTCAGTATGTCTGGTGAGTCGGTCTGATCTCTGAAAGTAGGTAATTTTTTTTTACTAGGTATATAATAAAAAGCCTTTTAATCCATGCAAAAACTAAGATGCACACAAAGCTTAAAGAAAGAGAAAAAAAAGATAAGAAAAAGAAATGTTATTTACACGTATTTCACTTATTTTTGAAAAAAAAAACAATTAATTCTAGATAATAATATTGAAGTTTGTTTGCCTGAACCCCTCCTCCAGTGAAGGCCTCCTCTAAAGAATACCATGTGTCTCTGTCTTGAGCTATTTGCGGCCAGCAGGTACCAGCTATTATTATCAGTCTAGTCTCGCACTCGTCAGCCCATCTCATGTGGATGTGGATGTGGATCTGCCTTTGAGACGTTTGCCGATTGGACCCTTCCACGTTGTTAGCCTGTTGGTCCATCTCTCGTCCTTTAGCCTCGCTACGTGCCCAGCCCGCTTCCATTTTAGTTCGTCACTTTGGTGGTTTCTCTAATTTTTGTGTGAAGAATTTTTTGCATCTTTTTAATATTGAGCATACGCTATCTATTCCGCGTTGGCAGATTAAGTTGGACGTAAATTTCCAAGTTTGACATGCATAGGTTAAACAAGGTAGGAGGCATGATATCATGACTTCAGTTTTGATGTTTGTTGGCATGTTTTGAATATTTATTTTAAGGACCAGTACTTTTTCCAAGTATTTATTTATTTATTAAAATAAGTAGTTTCAGAAAATGTAACAAACTAATGCTAGTGGCTCTGTAAGCTGTAGAGCTCGAGGCTAAGTCTGTCTCGGCTGCAAGTTGCATTTTTCAACCGATTCTCATAAAATTTTGTGAGCAGGTTTGATAATTATGCCGATTTTATTTGCGTCGAGACAGTTCTTGGAATTTTCAAAATAGCGAAGATATGATTCGAAAAAATCATCGAACCTACTCACAAAGTTTCAAAAGAATCGGTTAAGAAATGCGACCTGTAGACAAAGACTAAGGTTTTTATTTAGTAAGACGGAATTTGGACATATGAAAGTACTTTTGTCGAAGCATAGACGCTTCGCTTACTAACGCTCGCTCGGTCGAAAAACTAAATTATTATTAAATTGTTAAAAGTCGGAATCTTCATCAAAATCTTCTTAAAATAATATCTACTGGCTGAAGTAGAGCAAGTTGATGGCTGATTGATATCTGCTTTTTTTGACAACTTATAAATTATTACAAAAACACAACATTAAAAATGCTAGATCTAGCCCGAAAAGTGCTAAAGTGGCAACATTAAACGTCATTCACCATTTGTCAACGCGGTACTAGAGATGAGCAATGAATAATTTTATTCAGTTAAATTAACGCGTTGAAAAAATATAACATTAACATCGTTAAAAAATTTTCTTCAAAACGTTAATCGATAAAACCAATTTCCGGTTTGCATTTCTTAGAATTTAACGTCATCTATGAGAATATTGGTACATCATTCATTGATTGGGCCACAAAAGTCTTCGAATTGTTGTTATAATTATTATTATTATTTGTTTTATTTTATTATTAACATAAATTTAACTACAATTTAAACTAAATATGCCCTTAAAACCAATGTGGTTTGTCTAGGACAAACAGTTCTAACCCCTAATTAACTTAAGTATGCCATATTATGCCTAAATATAAATATTTAAAGAAACGTTGATTTATCGACCAAGCAATTTTGAACAACATGATAATTATTTTAAACATTTTATTCAAAATGTTTTTAACAGTTATCAGTTTATTTTTTTTAACGTTTAATCCCATTTCTACGCGGTATCCGCGGCTGACGTAGCTTGCTGTAATAAGTGGTCAAGTGCAAGCCGGGCTCGCGCACTAAGGGTTCCGTTCCAGCATACCAAATAAAATACAAAAGTACAAGGTTGGTATCGAAAATTAGACAATACTAGAGTCTTGCGCAATTAGTAATTACCTAAACTTTTACAGTTATCTTTTCACAAACGTAACTTGATATATATTTTAGTACTTTAAAAAAAAAAAAAATTATGTACGTATTTCAGTCTCTGGCAGCCAAATTACGAGCTTTGCTTAGTTTGGGGTCAGATGACTGTGTGTGCAAAAATGTCTCGTTTTTTTATTTCAAACAAAGATAACTGACCATCACCTCATGTCTCTCACTCATCCGTCTGTCTTTGAAGGACAGGCAATCAGACGAAGGGACGGACAGAGGGCGTAAGCTTAATAATATGGTTCCGTTTACAACGTTAGGGTACGGAACCCCAAAAATGTTTCCGACGCGCGGCCAGCCGCCTGCAAGCCGCGTGGCGGCCGCGCCTGTGTGAAGACTCCCATACATTTCAATGAAATACAACTGGCCGCTCTGTCAGCCGCCGCGCCAGGCCGCCTCTGTGTGTTTGACGCTTAATTCATTTACAAATAGTTAAAAAGAGGTAAATGACGTAGACGTGTGACGTCATTATGTGTTTGCTCCTGGAATGCTAGACCTTGTTTTTTTGGATCAGGGGTAATGGGTACTACGAGTACATAGCTGTAAGATTTGAAAATATGTAGATAGCCACATCGTTACTTTTACCTATTATTTATTCTGTACTTTCACGTCACTCATTCTGGCGGCTTTTAGGAAATTGAAACCCAATATTTACATAAATTATTACGTATGTAATAATCTAGCTCTTCTTCCCGCGGCTTTGCTCATGTTTCATAGCGGCACTCAGGGATAATGTAGCATTCTGGTAGTGAAAGAATTTAAGAATCGTTTCAGGAGTTTTGGAGAACCTAGTAACAAACTCACAAATGTTGCCTCAAAAAAATATTAGCTAATATTAATATAGACAGAAGAATGGAATACTATAGAATTTAACATTATATAATTGCCCTTTGGACGTAAGCACTTGCATATTAAGCTTAGGTCATAAAAAATTGTGAGTGGTCGCGGGTGAGAGCGCGCGCGTTGATGTCTTTTGTTGGCAATCCCTCATCCATCAAGAAAGTCATTATTTTGAGATATTTGCGCGAATTTCTGAAACATATTTTTTTAACACATTAAAACTGAAATAACAAATTTGATTACTGGTGATGCTAAAGTAATATAAGACCCTGTAATAGAAATATTAGATCTGGTTAGGTAAGTAGGGAAGTATAAATGCAAATGAATGTTGTATTAAACAACTTTTAAAATGGTTAGTTTGTAACTTGATTTAACCTTCGTTATTTATAATGAGTCGTGACATAGCAATACATGTGTTAAAAACATTTAATTTTTATTAAGATAAAGTTTCTAAAGCATTTTGAAACGTTTTGCAGGTATTCTGCTAAGACCACTGATGTTTTTTCTTCAACGAAGTTATCGATTAGAAAAAAACCAGCGAAGTGCGAGTCAAATTCTTGCGCGAAGGGTTCCGTACCTATAAATTACCTATAAAAATGGCAAAAAAATCATGTATGTTGTGTGGGAGCTCCCTTAAATATTTATTTTATGCTGTTAGTTAATAAATGGAACAAGTTTAATTTTAAATCGGAAAATTGAACAATTCTTGGACATAAGTACTAAGGCCCCGTATTACACAAAATCACCAAAAACAAGTACTTTTCCGGGTATTTTTTTTGTTAAAGAATACGTTTGACCTCCTGAAAAAAAGTGCTTGTATCTTTGACGGACGAAACCGCGTTGCGTTGCTAGTTATCTTTATTTAAATTTCCCATAACACACACATACATTCTTAGTAATTATTTGAATGAAGGTAATAATTATTCTATTATGCAAGCGAGCCATTCTCTCAGGTCTAACGGCGCGATGTTATGAGATGCTGTGATGTGTTTGAAATCTGGTGTCGGTTCACACAACACTTGATAAAGGTTTAATGGCACAAGCAATGTTGTTGAAAGTTAAACAAATAACCTGACTGGTATACTGCTAATGTGGCACTTCAAACACTGTGTTCCAAAATCTTGTGTCCGAAATTATACCAAGCCTACAGTTTATCTAAAAAGAGAAACGAATCTTCAATACATGTGACTGAAATTACAATTTTTGATACTTATTTTGATATTTACATAACATAACATATCGTCAAGGGGGCTGGCAGAGGTGTAATACAATACCTTCACTTCGCCGGACGATATTCAGTCTCAAAAGTAACAGGGGGCAAGCCTGTTGCCATACACCGGGCTCCAGTCATGTAGCAGATGACATACAATACGCACATATGTTCACACAATAAACAAATTGGTGCGTGCCGTCGGTCGGCTGGGTTCGAACCCTCCTTCTAGCTTGAGACCGCTTCTCAACTATCATCGCTTCTGATATTTAATAAGTAAATTAATCCATTTATTTCAGGCAATACAACTAACATTGTACGCAAGTTATATTGCCTGAAATTACAGAGGCCCATAGAAAATACATTCTTACAGACTAACATACATATAAATAAAATATTTATTTAAAGGTACTTGTTTTGAAGTGAAACTTCTAATGTGACTTCCAACAAGGTTGCGTTAAACGTTTAACGCTGTTAGGGAGGTGGAATAGAAAGAGACAGAGCGAGAGTGAATGCGTCGCACTCGAACACATGCGCGTAGTAAGAAAGATACATATAAGTTTCACAGAAGTGAAACTTAGTTTCGCGGAAGAATCCGCGCGGAGGGACTCCTCGCACTATTTTCATTATAATGTACCCAACTTGTTTTTGTAGTTAAATAATGTTTTTTTTTATAAAGTTATAATAGATTTATGTAACTGTTTGGACGAGATAAGCACAGGACCGATATGCGTATACGAAGAGAAACCTATAATTTTATTAAACTCGACAGTGAACCATTGCAGGCTAATGATAATAATGATGGATCGTAGTAGGTAGTTATTATTCAAGGCTTATCAATTACTAGCTTCTGCCCGCGGCTTCGCCCGCGTGGCTTACAGAAAATGTATGACGTTTTTAACTTCAGAAATAAATATCATAAGCGGTCACACTCGCTCTCAATTGAATACACAAACTGACAATATCCCAAGCAGAGCAATATGGACGAAGTTCTTTAGTTAACTAAACTATCTCTGGAATGAGAAAAGTAGGAGTAATAGTAGTAGTATGGTATCAACAGAACTTAGAGCGTGTGTGAAAAGATAAAATTAGAAGACAACCGAAAGTAGAAAATTGACAATTAATAATGTTTACAACGAAAACCTATTTATTTTTTCTTTTTTAGAAATCCAGGCTGCTCCATGAGCTTACTCTGTAGCAGGCCACGTATAACTTTACTAACCGTGTGAAAAGCATTTTAGTCAATTATGAGTTTGGCTTGAGATTTATTTATAGTCATGGCAAAGCAGACTTTGAGGGGAAACTGTACTCTTTTTAACTCGAAGAGGTAGTTCGGTGGTGTTAGAGATATTAGAGGAATCCTCAGCATAAACACAGACTCATTCGGAAACTACACCAGTCAGTGTGCTGGCAGACCTTTAGTTAAGACCTTCGAAGCAAAGACAACCCGTAGTAGGTTTTCTCTCCCTAATACTAAAGCAGCTTCTTCTATTGACTTCGTCTATTTTTGCTAAATACTGCTTCTAAGATCAGACAGACATAATTATAAATTTCATCTCCTAGCTCATCTACCTGATCTTTATTGACAGAAAATCTCTTCACTTGCCGTTTGTAATCTTGACAGGCTAGGACTTAATTCTTGTGTTTTTCCCTTACTGATTAAGTAGGTTTGAAATTTGATAGAATGTCAGCAATATAGTTCACATATTTTACACGGAGATTCATATGAAAATTCAATGATAGCTTCGTATTTAATGGCATCTGCTACATGACTGGAACCCGGTGTACGTATGGCGATAGGCTCGCTACTTATTACATTTTGGACTGAATATCGTCCGGCGAAGTGAGGGTGTTGTAATACACCTCTAAGGGTAATGGCGTGAAGTTTTACCTACTATACGTAGCTACTACCGTTATCTAGATCTGTACCAAATTCCAAGTTGCTGGCTATTACAGTTTCCAAGATAATTAGCTCACAGACATACAGACAGACAGACATCGGAGTTTCATGATAAGATTCCTTTCACCATTTTAGTACGGAACCCTAAGAATGATAACAGCGTCGTTTGTAGTGGGTTAATAACTTTCTCAACAAAGTTTTCGGAGTAAAAAGAAGCCCTATTAGACTCTGTCGGTGGATGATGATGATGATGATTTTGGAAAAACTGTGATACACGTGTCTCATAATTTTAATTGAAGAGTATTTGTACCAATTTTTGAGTCAATCAACCCAGAGAATAAAAAGTTTCATAGAAATTTGAACCCCTCATTTCCCCCCCTTAGGGGTAATATTTCGAAAAACCCTTTCTTAGTGGATGCCTACACTGTACAAAGAACATATCCTCCAAATTTCATGTTTCTAGGACCAGCGGTTTAGGCTGTGCGTTGATACAAAGTCAGTCAGTCAGTCAGTCAGTCAGTCAGTCATTCAGGACTTTGAATTTTATATATATAGATTTAGCTCAGCTACTATTTGTTCAGGTTTTTTCAATAAGCGTGTAATAGGCGGTTTACTTACCGAAGTCGCCGACAGCCACCGCCATTTAGTTATGCATGTGAAGACGGAGAAACAGCATTTTTTTAAAACCAATCAAGCCACCGATATTAAGGTATAATACTGGTAACAAAATGTCGGCGGCTGTTGACGATTTTAGTGTGTTAATTAACTTGAGTACCATTTCAAAACGTGCGTCTGTAGATACCTAGACCTACTAATGGCTCTATGAACTAAAGACCTCGCGGCCGACGTCTGTCTACTATAGGTCGCATTTCTCAACTGATTCTCTTGAATTTTGTGGGCACGTTCGATATATATATATATGACGGCGCGTGATATCATTGAATAAAGAAAATCAGTTTATTTTGAGAGTTTTAAATCGATGGTATTATTGTTCTGTTATTTTTGACGATTAATCGATTTGTATAAGGTCATTAAGAGCGGTTAACAACCGAATGGAGTTGCGTTTGGGATTTCGGGCGAACGTCATGTCTGTCAGTGAGTGGTTGACAGGACTGGGCTGAAAGCGGTCGCACGCAATGGTGATTCGTAAACCCATTACTCTATATCGCCAATTATCTTTGTGATCATTCACTAAATAAGTAGTCTAAGTGACTGTATAATTAAAATAGTGAAAAGCCTACATTGCTGTCCCCTTATTTCAACGTTCCTGAAGTTTGACGCCGACCATAAATGCCCGTGATAGCGAGTTCACGGATCAGAAATCAGATACAACACCTCAGCCTACTAGATTTTCCCCGACATCAGAACTGGGATGTCACAGCGCGGCAGCCTTTTCCTACTTTCCCCGATATATACTCGTAGATTTTTTTGTCCAATCAATTTTTAGAAATTATTCAAAACGTCGGAGATATGACTTGTTTTTATCGAACCTACTAGGAAGACAGAGATCCGAATAGAATCCAGACATACCAAAGCATTTTTGTCAAAGCTGAAGCATACGCTACGCTCGCTCGGTCGACTAAGGTTTTCTAATTAAAACTATTTTCAGCTCTTTGAATAAACCAACGTTATAAAAAGATAAGCCTGGTAATGTCAGTTTCTTGAATTTTCTAGGCAATGGTTTATTACACTGGTAATAAAACTTTTGCCTAATTATCAACTGAATTAATGAAATAACTTGAATATTTAAAACAAGTACCTAGATAACGTGTTTTTAATTTATTTTTACGCTGTTATTGTACCTATTTAGGCTACTTATCTTGACTTGAATGTTACATTAGAATTGTAAAGTACTTGTTTTACTACATTTTGCTATACTCTTCATTTAACTTAAATCCATAAACGGCGTATAACAAGGGCCATAAGAAGGATAGAGTAAGCATAGTAAGTATTAGTATGTGATTGTAATGATAGCACACAAAGCTAAGTGTTGACCGAGAGTGGGATGCTGTTTGGTTTGGTGTGGCAAGAGAAGCCGTCACCCGTGTCTTCGCGTCAACTTTCTAACGCGCCGTCACACGCGGCCACATCTCGACGAAGATAAAATCCCTTTTGTGTGTCAGTTGAACAGCTAAACATTTGTGGAGGTCGTCAAATTAGGGAATTAAAAGTTTTTGATGACTGGCTGTCACTCATGCCCAGAAAACACAATGGTGGCGCCGTCACTCAACTTCACAGAAAAGTTTGTTGTATTACACTTATAACCATAGCTTACGGCTTGTAAACAGTTTTATTTTTGCTGTCAATTGCTCGTCAAGTAAATAAGTATACGGTTAACCTTTCTGTAAATATGGAAGCACTTAATTCAATGCGGTCAACCGAGGTATTTACTTTGGTTTTTAAAAGTCCCAGTATGTAAAAATAAATCATATGTTTAAAAAAAAAAGCAACGTGGCTATTTAGGTTACCTACCTTCACAATTTGTGTGGATTAAGTTCTAAGGTTCAATTACTCGATGGACGAAAATAGCCCCAACGTAACAGTTCGTGATCTGACTGGCTATGTATCATCCATAGTCATTCACTTAGTCAGATTTCGGATGGGTTGTTCCCACTGGCTCCTACTAAGGAACTACTAAGCTGTCTAAAACAGCGTTTCCCAAACTGGGCTTGTGAACCCCCGCCAGAAATCATAGATGGTTCACACCTAGATCATTGTTTTAGTATCGTTTGGATCGTGGGAGAAAGTCAACACAGTTACCTACGTAACTTGAATTTTAAAAAAACCGAAATTAATGCGAAAATATTTTAAGGGATTCGCAGATGTCTGGGAGATCTAATAGGGGTACATGGGCCTTTAACTATAAGAAACACTAGACCTTAAGTGTCTTCAAATAAGATACACAACTGAATACTACCACTGGAGGGAGGACACGTCAATTGTTAACTCTCATTGTTTGTCCATTACCAACAACCATCCAGTCTTGACAGAGGGCTTCAGGTTTAGCCAATCGTCCTATGTGAACTTACTTTTGTATCATTCATGAGACTAAAGGTCATTAACACGTGCAAGTTTATTGTACATTCAAGAGCGATAATTGAATGCAATAGATTACACGCAATAACTTTTATTCAGGAATTGTGAGCTATTGTTGTTTAAACGATGGAAGTCTTTGGTTGATTTAATATTATTGTGTGCAACAGGCAAGAAACTTGCAGCGTGTAAATCAGGTTTAATTTGAACTTCGTGCATGGTATAAAATGTGGGTGTTAGAATACACCTCTGCCATATTTACTAAATTAGCTTTTACCCGCGACTTCGTTCGCGTTTATGCAGAAAATAGTATCCAAAAACCTTCCTCGTGAAATACTGTAACTAATCATACAATTTCATTAAGATCCGTTCAGCCGTTTAGCCGTGAAAAGCCTACAAACAGATATCAGACAGACACATATCATAGATAAGAGAGATTGGAGAGTTACTTTGGGTTTTTAACTAACTTCCAAAAAAGGAGGAGGTTCTATGTTCATCTGTATGTATTTTTATAATATAAGTAAGTATGGATGTTACTACGCATGGTACATAGTAAAGTGACTAAATCCTCTCAGATGAAGACAATGAACATGTTCTCATCGTAAGTTTTTGCTCACTCTCGCTGTGCCCCCATAACAGTGATATCACTGATACCGTCACCCACTGACAGTGATATTGGCGACATCACGCCCGCGTGAACTGAACACAGCAATTACGTTTACTTTCACGTACGGGCCACAGAACAAGTGATAGTTGCAACGTAGTGAGTAAACAATTATGGGTATGTGTAGTGTGTAGGCTCGGTTATTTGTAACACGCGCTCCGATTTGGTATGCGGCAGTTATCCATACTTACTGCGCTTACGATAACGGTAGGTGAATTTTTAAATTATATACGAACTGGTTATAGGCATTATTTTCAGTTTTTCAGCGGTTTTGAAAGAAAAAATCGTAAGTAGCGTCAGTCATATAACTTGTAAAAGTTTAGTTAAACAAACTTTTGTAAAGTTTGTTTGTATAAAATTTTGCATACACGTTGTCAGGGGTACAGAAAAGGACTTATGCTTTACTTATAACCCAAAAAAGTTTGCGGTTCCTCAGGGAACGCGGGTGAAACCGCGGGGTGCAGCTAGCAAGAGATAAATCAAAGAAATATAATAAATTAAATGTATTATCCGTCGGGCCTTCGTTACTGCCGGTGTCGACGACGAGACGACGGTAAAAGACCCGACGGGATGACACTGATCTCTTGGAAGGTGGGACGCCCCTTAGTGTGGGATGTCACTTGTGTTGTGAACCTGCCTTCTGAGCATGGGGGCGTGAGTTCGATTCCCACCTAGGGCAAATATTTATGCGATGATATATTTTATTGATGATATATTTGTTCTATGTCTGGGTGTTAATATCTATTTAAGTATGTATTTAAAAATATCTTAGTATGTACGAGTATATCAGTCTCTGGCAGCCATAGTACAAGCTCTGCATAGTTTGGGGTCAGGCGACCGTGTATGATAATGTATAAAAAAAAAAAGCCGGCGCCGCCGCTGCCAAGGCCGAGAACCTCAAACGGCACAAATATTCGCGGTTAAACCGTGTCTTCATGTTTGTGCCGTTTGCGGTGGAAACTTTAGGTCCGTGGGGCCCAGCGGCCCTATCTCTCTACGGGGACCTGGCTAAACGGTTGGTGGAGGCGTCAGGTGTTCAGAATGCTGGCATTTATTTCGGCCAGAAATTGAGCATTGCCATCCAGCGTGGCAATGCTGCTAGCATTCTGGGCACCTTTCCCTCTGCCAACCGGCTTTTAGATTAGAATTTAGTTATAGGTTATGCATGTAAAAATGTTTTTAAGATTTTATGTTGAACTTAATAAAAAATACTTTTCTGCACATAAAATAAATATGAAATATTGAGCGAATAAGGACAAACAAAAACAAGAGATAATTATAATTATATTCTCGGCCGCGGTGTGCCGTATACCGTAAATAGGGCGGTGGTAGCGGTGCCCTGTTTAGGCTCAAGGCGCAGACTTTGGAGGACCTCAAAAATTATCAGAAGGCTAGCATAAGCCGTAGACAAATTGTCTTTACACCGCCTTTTTTTTTCTTTTTTTTTCTTTTTCTTTTTTTTTTTGACTGCCTCGGTGGCTCATTTGGTAGTGAACCTTCCTTCTGAGCTTGGGAGCGTGGGTTCGATTCCCACCTAGGGCAAACATTTATGCGATGAACATTTGTGTTTGTTCTATGTCGTGGGTGTTAATATCTATTTAAGTATGTATTTAAAAATATCTAAGTATGTATATCAGTCTCTGGCAGTCATAGAACAAGCTTTGCTTAGTTTGGGGTCAGGCGACCGTGTGTGGAAGTGTCCGATTTTTTAATATTTTCTTTATAGTTCTTATCCCGCGGAACGACACAAACATATCCGTATTCTAGCTTTATCATATCTTAAGCGCGTATAAAAACGGTGACAAGAGAATTTGTCTCCGACGCGTGCTATCCCTGTAGGACCCAAGTTTTGGGCCCTGAATAGCAGTTACAAAAGTTTACAGGACTCATAAAATACTATTTATGGTACAGCCATTGTGCGTAGTTTATGGATCCTTAAAATTTAAGTGCTAAGTGTTCGTCAGTAGTTAGTAAAAACATTACCTTAAGCACCTTTGAACATCACGCCACGCACTAATGATTTAAGGTTGGAAAAAACTCTGTATTACAAATATGCTTTTGCGACCTTGTAGAGTGCTAATAATGTATTTTTAATAACAACGTTTGATTCGAAACCGTATCTAAAAACGATAAATAAAAATTACGACGCTGTAACTATATGCTTATGTAAATATAATAATTGAAAAGGCTCTAGAAGCGTTCAGACATTACGATGTAAATTAAAAACCATAAACTCAAGGATTCTATTAAACATTATTTATGAAAATACAAACATATTCCCTATGTATCTACCTACTCATAATTTAACCAAAATGATTTTGTTCTGTGAGAGCATGGAGTTTTTTTTACTAAAATTGTTAACATTTTGAAGTAAGTAGAGTTTGTTCGGACTAAGAACTATCGTGGTGAAAACGAGAACTACGAGTAACTTCTCAAACAAAACAAAAACAATTCTCGTCGAACAAAATAAAATTAGTATTTCTTTCTTTCGATTAAGCACAGTGGCGCCCTTTCACTATTTCGATTAACAACAGTCGTCCTTCTGAACAAACTCTAATAACTATGTTGATGGTTATTTAAATTAATATGGGAACAGTTCAAGATTGGGCTAAAGTGGTCATTATATTATCCAATTTGCGGTACGCTAGGTGAGCTAGCGTGTTAAAATTGCGAATACCTTGTAGACAGTTACCGATCCAATTTATTTATATTGCACGGGCATTGCCACGTTAAGTTAGCACACTGTAAATCGGATAGTGTAATGTGCTATAGCCGCTAAAGCATGTTCGAACATGGTAAGCACAAGCACCTAGCGTTAAATACGAACTGTAATTGTTGTAGTTTTTTAAAAATCGACCAACTTGTTGCCAAACTAGTTGCCGAACATGGTATAATATGTTCGACAACTGGTTAGACTCGTTCATTTTCGCCATGGTCATGACCCGTAAAGTTAGCGACCGTTTACCGTGGGCCATTAATTATAGCACGGTAGGAAACGCGACAAGATCATTGCCACGCCGCGCGCCGGTTACCGCACTTCCGGAGGCAGCGCGCGGGTATCGCCGCGGGCAGTATACTAGCACAAAGAAACTGTAGCGTGACTCAATGGGCACAAACATTCTAACGAGTAACACAGTGGCACAATACTATGTTTGGTTGGATGACATTCCGTTTGGTGTCTCGTTGGAAACATACCCGACTCTACCATGGCTAGAGTCAACCTTCCCACCGTCAATAGTTTTTTTTCAGTCGCATCTTTCCCAGACACTTCAGCAGAGTTGGAAATGACTAATTGAAAAAATCGAGTCTTCGATTTATACCAATTTTTGTAATTTTAAGTTAGTTTACCGCTCGTCACGCTCGTTTCGCTCGTTTCGCTCGAAATACCCCGCAGCTGTCACGGGCTGAAGTCTGACACCTCAAAATGACTCGTTACAAAAATATTCCATTTCCTACGAGTCCTACAGCAGTAGTTAGTACTATAGTACAATATAGGTGTATAAGTAAGAGCGCTGCCCCCTCGGACAATGCACTGCGCTATCTACATCGGTCAGACGCGACAATGGAAGGGAATGTGGGAACTGACACCAGGAAGCTACGATAAAATGCAATCAAAAGCTTTGTTAAACGTACCTAAAAGCCTAAGTACATAGAGTAGGGTTCTATAGGTCCTACAATACTATAAAGTATTATGAACAAGCGATGATAGTCTAGTCTAGGCCTGCCTCTCAAGCCAGAGGGAGCGGGTTCGAACCCAGCCGACAGCACGCACCAATTTGTTCATTGTGTGAACGTATGTACCTACGTATTGTATATCATCTGCTACATAACTGGAGCCCGGTGTATGGCAATGACAGGCTCGCCCCCTGTCACATTTGGGACTGAATATAGTCCGGCGAAGTGTGGGTGCTGTATTACACCTCTGCCAGCATCCTCAGGGGAAAGGCCTTTCTTTTATAATTGTACCAGGCGCACCAATAAGAGACACCCTCTCATGGTGGAAATTCCGCCAAAACGCACTAAGCGTTTCAAGTCAACTTTTCTTGTAAGAACTGCAGAGGTGTGGAACTCGTTGCCTGTGTCTGTCTTTCCACCTAAATACTAAAATACCACCTTCCCTATAATACCTATACCTAATACCTATTTAAGTATTTCCACCTTAATACTTAAATAGGTGTTTAAGAGTAAAGTGAATAGGTATCTCCTAGGCAACCGTGTTACACCTTCGATCACGGCAACGCTTCCCATCAGGCGAGTCAGTGGTCAAACGCATGCCTAGTATGTTATAAAAAAAAAAAAAAAATGGCGTGACGAAATGTTATTATGAACAAATTACTGCGTAGTTTCTTCTTGGTGGCTAGTAGTTTTGATCTAATTGCAAGATTCACAATAAAGGATCGGTTTTAAATTTTGGGCGGAACTTAAACATCATTAACTACAACACGCAACGCAAGTATTACAACGCTGCGTCAACGCACTGTGCGCGCAGAGTCTTCATCTGTCTTGCTTTTTTTAACTAAGTACCAACATTGGACAGAGGACTTAGTGCATTGTTAATTCGCTACTTTGTAGTCATGTGGTCACAGATAAATTAGCCAGATAACAGTTGAATGACGATAGTGCGTGTGTGGCCTCGACACCGGAACCAACAGTGCCGTAACCTGCTGCACATTGTCACCTGAGCTCGTACTAACTGCTGACTATCTGTGTGAATTTACGTAGTTACTATGTTGGTTCTGTGGCGGTGGCAATGTCGCCCGTCCATGTGTCGGGTCAGCTTGCGCAATGCGAGTATGATATAAAATACCATGTATTGTATTATTATGTAAAACAGCCCGATTGGCCGCGCCGCCATGACCTTTTCATTATTATCAAGTTTAATATTATTATGTTATGATTATGCTGGAATGTTCTCTTTGGTTTAATAAAAAAAGGTTAACACGAAGCTGATGTTTTTATTTTCCGTAGAAAATATGCGGAAGACTCTAAAACTACAAAATTAATTAAGGAAATTACTTATGTGAAAATTTTGGAATTCGCGGCTTCACAGGATATCCGAAAATCTGAGATATTTTGGAAATGAATGTGGAGAATGCGAGCGTATTGCTTAAGTAGGTACTAATGCTAGTTGTGGAGTGCAAGTACTGTAGCCGGAGTCTTCGTTAATTACAACAAAAATCAAGGTGTATGTGTGATGTGAACTGTATTATTTTATAAACTAACCTACCTATACTTAATTACATAACATTTCGTCACGTCTGACCCGGAGAGGGCTGGCAGAGGTGTGCAACAACCACACTTCGCAGGACGATATTCAGTCCCAAATGTAGCAGGGGGCGAGCGTGTCGCCATACTACGAGCTCCAGTCATGTAAAAGATGACATATAATTAAGACTTAATTAAACAAAAAAAAGCGATGATAGCCTAGCCGGAGAAGGTTCGCCTCTCAAGCCAGAGGGAGCGGGCCCCAGCCGACGGCACGCACCAATTTGTTCATTGTGTGAACATATGTGCTTATTGTATGTCATCTGCTACATGACTGAAGCCCGGTGTATGGCAACAGGCTCGCCCCCTGTCACATTTGAGACTGAATACCGTACGGTGAAGTGTGGGTGTTGTACACCTCTGCCAGCCCCCTCGGGGGAAAGGCGTGACGATATGTATGTTTAATTAAATAAATAAATAAAAATCACTTTACACACTCATAGCTCGCCACTAGAGTTCCGTGTGTCGGGTATGCCATGGAACATATACAAAGACAGATAACTAAACCTCTCTTACTCAGATCGTCCTATGTGAAAAAAGGCCTCTTTAATAAATAGGTATCTGTCTATGTAAGTAGGTACGTCACGCCCTGGTATACCTTACCTACATACGTACTACGACTATTATACCTTGTAGATAGGTAGACGATTTGTTTTTAGTGGGTATACGGCAATATTTAATTTGATTAGTTGGTTAGGTACTCATTTAAAACCAGACCACCTGGGTCAACACAAAATTATTCCTACGCACGTCACACTAATGACTCAATTTCATTAGTCGATTTGCGGTAGTTAGTCCGCATTCGAGGACTGCTCGCATGAGAGGTAATTAATGACTAATAAAAGTTAGTCATCTATACCTCGGTCAAAATACAGCATGTGGATATTACCTGCAAGCAGCCTTGACTAATAGCATGCGAGAGTAGAAATTCTTTCCCGGACATTTCTTTTTCCCTGGATCTTTGCGGGACCCATCGACTTATGAAAACGGCTTTCGCATGCGGGCCTTATGATATTTAGGAGCCCGCACCTTCGACCTAACGACCAATGAAAATGAGCCTTTAGTTAGGTAAATACATTTATATTGTATAGCTGCGCCCCGCGGTTTCACCTGCGGTTAAAAAGTATCCTATGTGTTATTCTAGACTATAATCTATCTCTGTGCTAAATTTGGTCCAGATCTGTTCAGGCGTTCTGGCGTGAAAGAGTAACAAACATCCATCCATCCCTTCTTACAAACTTTCGCGTTTATAATATTAGTAGGAAGGAAGTACCTATGGTAAAGTAATATACTCCGCCAGGTATAGCATTCCGGTCACGTGGGCAACACGTAGTGACGTCAATCGATGCTCAAGCAGGACCGAAATATGTCATTTACAAACAGTGCGAAAGAGACGGATGGCGATGACGATTGACGTCATACGTGTTTGCTCCCAGAATGCTAGACCTTGTTCTTTGGATCATGTAAGTCCCTGTTCAAAACAAAAACGTACTTATTTGCCTAATATGATTGCTAAACGACTCTACGCATCATTTTTGTATTCAATTGATATCTACTAAGTTATACTGCGCTAAAAATAAACTGCGATATTAACTAACTAACAATAAGTCTGAGTCAGGATTATGCAAATTGCAAGCGTGGACGACGGCCGTCCGTGATTGCAAACTGCTTCAGCATAATAAGTAGGTGGATAAGTAACACTGCATGCACTGCATCTAGATACCTTAATTCCGTTCAATTCAGGTTCACGTTTACTACGGCGAAATGTACATACAAATTATCTCTATATCTTTATCTTTGACTGCCTCGGTGGCTCAGTTGGTAGTGAACCTGCCTTCTGAGCTTGGGGCGTGGGTTCGATTCCCACCTAGGGCAAACATTTATGTGATGAACATTTGTGTTTGTTCTATTCTGGGTGTTATTATCTATTTAAGTATGTATTTAAAAATATATATTGTATGTATATCAGTCTCTGGCAGCCATAGTACAAGCTTTGCTTAGTTTGGGGTCAGGCGACCGTGTGTGACAATGTCCCGAATTTATTTATTATTTATTTATTATATACTTTGTACGTTTGTGGGGTAGGAACGCAGGTAGGAGGGCTCACGATAAGCTTTACTTACTAGGTATTTAAAATTTGACTGGCTACCCCCGCATGCGACACGCATGGTGACGCTTGCGCTGTTCTACTTAAAAAAAAATAGGTATGTACCTACCTACTTATAATTAAAAAAACATGGATTTCCTTTGATCGCCTGGGTGATCCTGGTGAACAAAGTTTACTAAAAGTGCACTTAATGCAATGCAATGATTTAACTCGGGTGCATTAAGTAAACTACGCGGATTTTTAAGAGGCTCGATCGAGAGTTATATTGGGGCTGTAAGTTTGAGACACCTGCATAGGTCGGCCATACGGACTGAGATTTTGAATAATTTGAGTTTAATATTTTGAAATCCGAACGGAAACGTTTCCGAATAATTGTGAATAGCACCGATGTATAGATATTTACAATCATTCGGAAATGTTTCCGTTCGGAACTCAAAAAAAATTATAGGTAGAGACATAATTATATGAATGTATATACCCAAGCTGCATGTTGTCTGGAGGAACTGGCGCAGCAGCGTCGGCGGGACTGGCCTGCATGCGCTTGAGGCTTCGAGCCGGCGGCGCCGCGCGCCTGTCAGCTCATCGAAGAGTCATCTTTACTTCACATGCGTTTACCAACTAATTAAATTGGCATTATTCAGTCTAAAAAACACACTGCTCTTACAAGACGCCAACAGGAGGACGATGGCGGCTGATCTGAATATTGTTTAATATAAACGTAATACTTGTAACGAGCATCGATTTGCTGCTTTTTTTTAGATCCACTTTTAGCAAACTTTCTTTATATATTATGGTTCTTAGCTTTAGCTGTCTAAGCTAAACTGTATTTTGTAATAGACCACGTCAAGCGGCTCACCAGCATATTTCGTTCAAATTGTCATAGCAAGTCAATCGCTACGTCACGTCTCCATGGCCCATCCGCCGCGATGATGGTTATCGTTCGTTACACTGTACATCACCACACGCTACATTTCAGCCGAGTTTCTTACTCTCACTTTAAAAAGCACTAGACGAGTCGCAATCGCAGAATAAGTAGTTATGTACCTACTTACTTTACCCACATCGCAATTCGCAACGTTTGTATATTTCGTGCATTTTATTGTGATTGCACAATTTTATTGGCCTGTAGTGTACAGTGCGACCAACTTATCTGTAGGCTTGAGGTGGTGGAGTCACCATTGCATTTTTGTAACAAAAGTGGTCGCTGACCGTAGAAAATGTTTAGTTCCCTTGTTGACCACTTCTACATGATGAGTTGGGCAAACTGTTGTTAAGTAAGTTAGAAGGCAGCGACTCAATCGCCTTTGCAATGTTATTTTCAATTATTATGATTATCTGCTTTTTATCAGTGGTTTTATATCTCCAAAATGCGCGAAGGAGATAGCTGACTACCACTTATTTCCGCCTTAAAAATATAAATAAAAGAAAAGATTGCTCTGCTGTATAACCGTTTCCCGGTCAAGGCGAGGATTCTTCAATAGTTCGCTATTGGTCACTTGGTCAGTGGAGGCTCCGTGCGTTGTTCTGGAGCCGTTGAATGCATGGCGGCCCATACACAATAGCTCGGTTGCCACACACTTTCAATTATCCAGTAGCTGTATTAACGCGAAGGTATCATCATTAACCGAGCCATTGTAAGCTTATTATAGCCTTCTACATTTCAAAGGCGCGTTGGATTGCTTAACTTTGACCGTCGCTGTATACCTACTGTACTAGCTGGCTAATTAAATCATTATAACTAATTACAGATTAGAAGTTACGTAGATTACAATCCAACCACTTTCCTGACCAATGCTTGGCGATATAGTAGAATATGTTATTACAACAGACTTTATCTTGGATTGGAAACATAGTTTAGTGAAGCGGTCACAATAAATCGTCAGGCGCTTCATGACTTGAAATAATCATTGCAACAATTTGATAGTCCAACCAAAGGTTATTTCTTAGAAAAACGGAATCTTTGAAAATACGTACTTATTTAGCTAACTAAGTACAGTGTACCTAGAAGTAATAGATTAGCCTAAAAGCTATTACTTGGACTTTGTTTTCACTACAAACTAGATAAATAAATGGACGAAGCTGTATGGTCAAAAAGATATAGACTGGCCCACTAACCTTATGGTAAACGTCAGCGTTGGTTTGGTTTGTCATGTCAATCAGCTCAGCTGATTGTCATTGTCAAATTTTTAAACATTTGTTTTGATTTGATTTGATCAAAGTAAAACATTTTTCATTTACGAAAAATGCGCTTACTATCGTTTAGTTTTCTTAAATATTGCAAGTTAAATCCTCTCCGATTTCATGTAACAAGACATCTGAGTCATGACGCGATCCCCGCGGAAGCTGATACAGAAAAAGTTTTAGGCAAGTTTATCTTCCAACTCTTTGATAACGTTTCCAATAAATAGTAAGTAGATAATAATATTTCAAACTAAATTATTCACCGACATCATTATTGAATTTTGAACATACCATAGGAATAGATTAGTACCTACTTAACAAACATATAAAAATAAAGGTACCAACCTACCTATTCAAAGGGTATTCATTACCTAACAGAAGTTCAGAAAAAACTTGGTCTATTATTTTACTAATTTTAATATTTAATTAAACGTTAGCTTTGCTATTATAATGATAATTAGAAATAGAAACCGGAACTTACTTGAATCCCGCTTTCCTTTGATCTTAGAATCTAGAAAACTCATTCTGGGCCATGATTATTACATGTAGGTGACCCAAGCTACGTAGAAGTATGTCCATCATGGCCAGAAGCGGAAGAACCGTCGCTGCGTATGGCCGCAGTGCGTGACATGCGTGTGCTGCCGAACTTTGTCTCGGAAGCAGAGGAGGCAGCAATGCTAGCAGAGCTCGAGCCATACCTCAAGCGAATGAGATACGAGTATGATCACTGGGATAATGTAAGACTCTAATATGCTTAACACTCACAACAGAAATTTGAAAGTTACTTTACCCATTTGATTTAATGACTGACAACCAATTCAGATGAAATTCCGTACATTCTTCAAGTGTGTGTAACTAAGATTATATTTTCAAAGGTTTCCTAATAGTGAAAAATGCTGCAGGCAATCGAAGGGTACCGTGAGACGGAGCGCCGGCAGTGGCTGCCCGAGAACGAGGCAATCATCGATCGAGTGAAACAGCTTGCATTCCAAGATACGGAGCCGCTTCCATATGCACATGTATTAGATCTTGCTGCCGGTGGACACATTAAGCCTCATGTTGATGCAGTTAGAGTAAGATTACATTTTTGACAAGAAATTGCACATATATGTATGTTACAATGTAACTACTAAGTAAAATGTGGTATATGTATATCCTATCCTATGCTGATGTTGTCGAGCATAGGAATGAACACCATGTTGAATGAGGCACCACACTGCCGCACTGAAGTCAGCTGCGGAATAATTGCTATGCACTGCTGGTGTTACATACATTCGTAGGTTTGACCGACATCTGCGACCAACGCGACATCAGCATAGTAGAAATGTAGGCTTAATAGAAGCCATTTAATCTGTGAAAGAGGTACTGATATTTTTGACAAGATATTGTGATTACATGTGCGACACGTGTGTAGAGTAGCGCACCACGTGCGATATTTGTGTAGTTCCATCTAAATTAGCTTTACTTCTTGTTGCTGCAATCATTAGTGATGTATAGTACGATTATTAGGTATATTATTACAGTTCTGCGGTGAGACGATTGCGGGGCTGTGCCTGGCTTCGAGCGCCGTCATGCGACTCACGCACACGGAAAAGGAACACCTCGCGCTCGACGCGCTGCTGCAGCGACGGGCGCTGTACATCATGAGGTCGGATACCAACAGGCCTTCCATTTAAGGGCACATTTCTCCACACGCGTGTAATAGCGCGAATGCGCATGGAACACGCGCGGGTTCGTAGAAAAACGTAACCACGTAAGAAAAATGTGTCTAAGTTTATCTGAGCACTCGTTATAAATATCAACATGAAAAACATTCTGTAAACTTAATAATACTGTTTTCAATGCATTGATGAGGCAAATTTATCACAAATACTTTCTATAACTTTATATCTAACACCTCTCGCTCGCGAGCCTATAGTGTCGCGAGAGGCAGCTGCTTACCGTACACCTCTGAAAATCAGATTGTGTTTAATTACAGGGGCGTGTCCCGGTATGAGTTCAAGCACGCGGTGCTAGGCGGCGAGTACAGCGTGTGGCGCGGGGAGCGGCTGCCGCGGCTGCGGCGCGTCGCCGTCATCTGCCGCGCCAAGCCCGCGCCGGCCCAGCCCTGACTGCCAGCTGATAACATCACCTTTGACACAAGTCTGAAGAATTCTCCAAGCTAAAACTGTCCTATAGCCGTACAGCAGTCGAGTAATGTGTCACTTCGGTAGCATTATTGTACATCTAAACCTGGCCACATTGTTTGCTGCTCACCCCACCATAGGTGGCCATACCTAGACTTTTGTTAAGAGTGGAGCAGAAGTAAAGATTTTGTTAGGGGTGGGCAGGAGTGCCTACTTTGTTTTACTTGACAAGCCTACATTTTGAGCTTTGAGTTAGGAACCAGGGTGGGGCAGATGGCCCACCATGCCCCATCATGGTTAGCTACGCCTTGCTATTCCTAGCATCCATATCCGTGTACCTACTACATCTCATACAGATTTTTTTTGTTTCTTTCTAACCTTGCAACATTTTTTTCAGCTACTAAAGCGATTCTAATGAAACTTTGCACACACATTTCGTTTCCGTGGCAAAACAATATTATACTTAAGCTTTTTAAGATACTTGATTATTTAAATAATTGATGGACGCAGTTTCACTTTGGAAGATTTCTTCTTTTTTTTTTTTTTTTTTTTTATGTATAATAGGTCGGCGTTTGACCACCAACTCGCCTGATGTTGAAAATGTTGAAATGAATGTCAATGTTGAATGTTGATGATGAAAGTTGAGTTGAGGTTGTGACTGTTACTGTTCACGACTACGTCCTACGCACTTAGGCTTTGTTCAAAGAGACGCGGGACTATGCGCGGCGCGCGGCACGAAAAAAAAAGAGAGGGTGGAATACCACGACATCTTTTAGCCATGATAATTACGTTTCGACGCTGCGCGACCGCGAACCTTATCGCGCGGCGGATCGATTCGCGGTCGCACAGCGTCGACAGCAAAACGTAACCATCATGGCAATAAGATATCATAGTAGGCCCCCTGAACGCTCTTATTTATACATTAACATAATATGGTTGATTTCTCTGCCTGATACGACGCTGCACGCGCCGCTTAAAAACGCCCCGTCTCCTTAAACAAACCCTTTTAAGATGTAGTCTATTGAACTATTCGTGTAAGTTTGTACAGGGATAGTTAAGCCACTAGGGTTGGAGCTCCATCACACTAGCGATTTGCAAGCAATTTCAAAGAGAAGCGATTGCGCAGTGTTATCGCCGTGAGTGCGAAGCCACAGATTAATAAATAGTTAGTACGTCGCAGCATCTTGTAAAATCTTGGCGTCATCGCGCGATCACGCACAATCGTTTCGCTTTGAAATCGCTCGCAAATCGCTAGTGTGATAGAGCGCTTAGATACCTTCCTGGTTATTTATTTACCTATTTATGTATTCGTAATGTGTATGAGCAAGATGTCGTATCTAAATTCATTTTAAAAGATTTGTTTTCGTTTTGACTATTAAAATATACGACTGCTTATTGGCACATTGTTAAATCCAGTATTTGTTAAAGTTTTTGTAAATATAAAATGTTAAAAAAATTGTGTACGAACTTTTATTTGAGAACATAAACAAAAACTACATTTCATATTAATTATACCTTTATTTAATGTATTTGTAAGACAATTCAGTCTTATCCGTAGTATAATAAATATGCTTCAAGTATAGCGTTCCTAGGCAAAAAAAAAGGGCATGTGGCTGACACGCACTTACGTCAATAAGTATAGGCCGATTCAAACCGCTGTGAAGTTAGGCCCGAAACGCTGTGCAGTAGCGGAAACGAGGGTATGCGCGCGACAGAGACGCAAGACAGCGTAAAGTCTCGCTTGCGGCGCACTTCACAGCGGGCATTAAGTTTGATTCAGCATATAATTTATAACAAGTTCGAGACGATCGAGTGACGTAGTTATGTGTCAACTCCCAGAACGCTAGACCGTTTTTTTCGATCATGGTCTTATTCTAATTTAATTAAGGCAACTGCCAAGCAGTTTGATTAAGCGCTCGGTCATGTACAAGATAAAGTCAAATATTAATTTTTATCGCGCATTTTAGACTTGCTCGACGTTGCTAACTTCAAAGTACTTATACAGGGTGTTACAAAAACCCTGTTATATCCGTGAGGTGCGCATCCAGGATCGGCTAGAGAATGCAATTATGCTACTTTAAATTAAATATTGACTATTAAAATTTGAACACACATCGCGCTCCGCCCTCCTAAAAGCTCGAACGCAGCCACTAATCGCGTCGGTTTTATTTGTAAACTATTCGCGTCGTGCCAATGTGTAATTTCTTACAATAAAAGCAGCCAACATATGATACAGATTCGGTAACATTTTTGTAAAATTTCGTTTTTTTTCTTGCGTTCTTAAACCGATCACAACTCTTGCTATTTTTAACTTGTTTTTTTTGTGTTTTTGCATGAATACTTATAAGTGGTTGTACATACCCTTCAATTATATACAGGGTTTTTATAACAAGCTACTACTACTACTAGGTATACTAGGGCAAATGCGTCTATGGGGGCAATTGCGCCTTACCAAAACTACTGACAAACCCTTCACAGATTAGGCAGCTAACGCCATCTAGTACAGATTATTGCAACTAAAGATAGGTAAAATATGTAGGTGGCGCTTAATTTGGTCAGTAATTCTCTAAAGATGCAATTGCCCTACAGAAGCATTTGTCCCATTTGACCCTATATAATAATCAAAGCAATATTATCTCTGGTAAAATACACTATTATTGCTTACATTAAACTCTATTCACGATATGCATGCGGGGCGTTCCACGGCATCCTAAACACTCGGAATTCTATATTTTATAAATATTTCATGGCATATGAATTGAGGAAAGAGGTCATTGACTTTTGTCTCATTCCGCCTTATTAGAGAATTAGTTAGACCAAAGTTCATCGACCCTTCTATCGTCCGATTACGGGTTGTAAGCATCTATCACGCTAATTATGCATTGCTCTTAAGCGATAAGACCGCCCAATAATTGTTTGCAATTTATACATTTCAAAAACTCCGAATTCCATCTAACATCATTTAGACCCGCATATTAAAACGACGCTGTCCTGAGTCTCCATTTAAAACTAGTTTTACCATACATAAAAAAAGTTTTATATCGAGATTCAAGACTGAACATGGTTTTAGCATGCGGGCCTTAGACTCTATACTGATCGACAGATTTGAATAAAAATCGGAGTAGAAGAAAGAGTTTAGAGTAGAAAGATAAATAACAAACAAACTTTCACATTTATAACGTAAGTAAAGTTTCCTTTCCCAGAACTGAGGACTAGAGATCCCCGAGGATGTCCTCAGGCTCCTCCAGCTCCTCGAGGGTCTCCACCTCCAGGTATTCCACGCGGCCATCTCCCTCCTCCTCAACAGCAGACCACTCCATCTTCTCCTGAACACACAAGAGTATTTATTTAAAAAAAAAGCTACATGTAATATTTTAAAATTAAAAATTTAACTGTTATCTCGTCATCCAAATTGGATTTTGTAAAAAAAATGGGACCAATCGTAAGTTTATCCTTTAAATAAAAAAAATAGTTTTCAAAATCGGTTCACAAATAAAAGAGTTATGCGGAAGTCGTTATCAAACTTTAAATTTTTTTATTAAAAAACAAATTCGGCTGAATTAAGAACATTCTCTTTTTTTGAAGTTGGTTAACTAAAAAAAATATTAAAAGATTATGCTGTATCGTATTTCACTTTTTTTGAAAAGTATTGCGACGTTGAAGCTGAAATACACAATATATTTGTTGACAAAACAGTTTTATGCTGTAACATTCTAATCAACATCAGATCAATACAAAATATTTCATTGTCACCAGTTACATAGGTATACAAATTTCACTGTGTAGAACCTTCGATCAGAGTGCTTAGTGTGAGTTTTTCTTACTTCTCGATCGCGTAAAAGTAACTTCAATTTTCAACTTCTTTCAATTAACATCGTTCTTTTCCTAAATTTGTTACATCAGTATTAATTCGTTTAAGACTAGGTCATGTTTGTAGCCCTGTTAAATTATTTAAATTCAAAATTGCAGACTCTCCTAATTGCTCTTGTGGTTTGGATATTGGTTCGGTAAATCATATATTTTTTAGCTGCCCTCTTCGTAGTAAATCATCCCTTTATTCTACCATCACTAAGTGTAAAGTTCCGCTTCCAATACACATTTCTTCTCTGCTCTCATTCCCAAACAAAAAAATCATTTTTTCATTAGCTAATTTCATTCAGTCCAATAACATCCGTCTTTAGTTTTTCTTTCTTTTTCCTTTCATTTCTTCTATAGTACCATCTACCCCACCAGGATTATTTTTCTCTTCTTTTCTTTTATAACAACTTTTTACTATCACCTCCCTCACTGTTGATGGCAAAATTGCCCCAAAGCCCTAAGGGGCAGAAGCCACTATATATATAAAAAAAAAAAAAAAAAAAAAAACTTCAATTTGTATGAAAATTAAAAAGCGCCACCTAGTGGGAGTAATAAGAAACCGCAATCGTGAGTGCGAGTTTTTTGTTTACTGCCAACATTGACATGAAAAATTTACTTTTTCACGGTGAATATATGCGAATTGAGTGACAAGCTCGATTGGCACTCAGACTCGCTCGTTTTCGATTGTCGATCCGTGTGACGTAAACTCGTTTACGCTGTAGTAAAGTTATTCGATTTACTTTGAGCAACTCACACTACGCACTCAGATATATGTCCATAGATAAATGTCGTGTCCCATTAAAAATCGGCAGGCTTGGCATGCGCAACGCGACAGATGTATTTTTTTTTTTTTGTATGTTCAGCTTTTGTTCCACCGACATAAGTCGGAGACTTTGTTCAGCAAAACACAGTTGTATATCGACAGAAGTATGTCGACTATTTATCGAGACAGACGTATGTTTACACATTTTTTTTTGTCGCGCGCGCATACTAGGCCTGCAGGCCTCTATAGTGGCATATTATTATTATGAGTTTATGACAAGCGACGACAGCCTAGTTGAAGAAGGCCCGCCTCTCAAGCCAGAGGGAGCGGGTTCGAATCCAGCCGACGGCACGCACCAATTTGTTTATTGTGTGAACATTTGTGCGTATTGTATGTCATCTGCTACATGACTGGAGCCCGGTGTATGGCGACAGGCTTGCCCCCTGTCACATTTGAGACTGAATATCGTTCGACGAAGTGTGGGTGTTGTATTACACCTCTGCCAGCCCTCTCGGGGGAAAGGCGTGACGATATATTAGTTTATATAAGTACCTGTTTTTGCTGCGCCGAGCGTTGAGCGTTCCCTTTATGGATGCGCGCGTGCCTCTTCATAGACGCCACTGAGCCGAATCTGCACACAGAAATTCACGTATCACTAACAGCATGATTACTTTATTGGGTGTTTTAATTTTTTTATAGCGTTGATAGGCGAGGCGACCCTGCCTTTGCCAGCGACGAGGGACACGTAGGGTTTAGTCGGTATGTGTGCCCTTCTGGCACGGAGTACGACATACCCTGCCTCTCCCAGGGCGGAGCGGGATGTGTAAATGCATTCCCCCCCAAAAACGGCTTAAAATGTTATGTCACTCAAATATTGTGTTAATTCAAGATTAAAATTTAAAAAACAAATATTTATTGCCAAAACCTATAACTTTACAACACAATAAAGAAAACCATAAGTACTCATAACATTATACCTAAACTAAGTATAAAGATAAAATTGTTTTGGCAATTGTAGTAGGCTCAGCACTGTTCTGCATAGACGAGGTCCACGCAGAGCTGGTTTTCAAACTACCCGATTGCTTGAGCTAAGGTGTCTGTCAAGCACGGTGGCTATAGCACCATATACATGTGGATTAACTAACTCTTGGTGGCACAAGACGATTTATCAGTTTAACCTCTAATGAGCAGTTAACTTCGAGTTTAAAAGTTAACACGAGTTTGGATCATTGGCGCCAGGTTGCTAGTCTATTGATTTTTTTATCGGATACATTTCGGGGAGTGTGCACCTTATTCTCCCTAGCCCGTTCTTCTATAAAACAACCAAGAGTACAAAAAAGCGGCATCGTTTTATGGTCGACATACCAACAACACACACGAAACGCTTTGGCTCCTCATTTCTCATACGGACCGCTAGTGTGGAATACTCTGCCAGAGTGTGTGTTCCCTGACACTTATAATCTGGGTGTCTTCAAGTCTCGCGTGAATCGGCTTCTTCTAGGTAAGCGTGCTCCATCGTAGGCCGCATCACTGCTTATCATCAGGCATGTTGGCGGCCAAACGCAAGCCTATTAAGTTAAAAAAAAAAACGAGCGTCTGCAAGTGTCCCTAAGCAGAGTCGTGGGGTCGTACGTACGTGCGGTCGCAGGAGTCGCAGGGCACGGCGGCCGGCGCGGGCGCGGGCGCGGGCTCGCTCGCCTCGCTGCCGTGGCACTTGCGCAAGTGCGACAGCAAGTTGTTGCTGCAACAGTACATCGTGCTGGTTAGCGAGCGATTGCTTCCGCTGACAGGCTATCAAAATACGTATACAGTATGTTTGAATGGTAATCTTTTTCATCACTGACTGCCTCGGTGGCTCAGTTGGTAGTGAACCTGCCTTCTGATCGTGGGGGCGTGGGCTCGATTCCCACCTAGGGCAAACATTCATGTGATGAACATTAGTGTTTGTTCTATGTCTGGGTGTTAATATCTATTTAAGTATGTATTTAAAAATATTTAAGTATGTATATCAGTCTCTGGCAGCTATAGTACAAGCTTTGCTTAGTTTGGTGTCAGGCGACCGTGTGTGGATGTGTCCCGAATTTATTATTTATTTATTATCAGAATTGAACTCGGAAAAAAAAGACTAGCTCCCAACCACCAGAGGCAGTCAATAGGAATAGACTGTGTCTGTTTTGTAAGTATTGAATTGTTAAGAGTTCTGCGTCGTTCTAAATTTTCCATACAAACGCGCTTGTGAAATTTCTTAGAAAATATTGGTCTGATTATGATGAAATTTAGCATGTACAATTAAATGAACTATATCTCTGCCTCTATGTTCTTGTTTTTTTTTTTTATAAACGTTCTTAAGATAAAATAGAGCTATTTAAAATATCCGCTTTTGTAAGGGGTTACTTTCAACTGATTTATTTAATAGATAGACAAAGCAAGTCACATTTCCCGTTACATAGGGAGGTTGTCCATATCATATAAAGCTGGAGTCCATATCATATAGAGCTGGAGCTTTCAAATAAATCCATAATATAAGGAAAATTCTACGAAAATTACTTAAGATTGATAAAAGTGTGAAATTCATAAAAATGATTCAAATTGCACTTTGTCACTCTGTAGGTAACTTTAGAGGCTCTTCAGTATCCTCACTTGCTCTCTTAGCTTGTCATCTCCTTTTAGACGAAATGACATTTTTTCTTCACACTGGACTCTTTAACTTCCGAGTCCGGTGACCACTTTAGACTAATTTCGCATTGGCCTAAGGTTTTGTAAGCCATTTCTTCTAGAAGAAGACTACGAGCAAAGAGAGCAAGTGATGATACTGACGAGCCTCTAAAGTTACCTACAGAGTGACAAAATGCAATTTAATTTTTTTTAATGACTTTTGCACTTCTGTAATTATTTTTAAATAACTTAGAATTTTCCTCGTGTTATGGATTTATTTAAAAGCTAATGATATGGACAACCTCAATATAATGTGGTTTGTTTCGTCTATCTATTAAGTAAATCAGTTGAACGTGGCCCCTTACAAATGCGAATATTTTCATAGCTCTATTTTATCTTAAGAACGTTTATAAAAAAAAAACAAGAACATAGACGCAGAGATATAGTTCATTTTGTACATGTTAAATTTCATCACAATCTGATAAATTGTTTCCAAGAAATTTGTCAAGCGCGTTTGTATGGAAATTTCAGAGCTTCGCGGGACCCTTAAAAATTTTTTTTTTTTTATTTTAATAATTTATTTATTCAATTTAATTACATATATTCTATAATACAATGTTTATGGGTAAAAGGCCTGAAATAAAGAAAATTTGAATTTGAAAAATAAAGATCTTTAAGATCTCAAAATTCCTATCGTCACGTACCGCGTCGCGAACCGCAGGATGCAGCCGTCGTATCCGCAGAGGAACTGTCGCAGCTGCTTGTGCGCCAGCGCGTGCGCGGCGCGCGCCTCCGCGCTCGGCAGCACGCGCAGGCACGCGCCGCACGCCGCCTCGTGCGCCGACATGTGCGCCGCCAGCTCCGGCCGGCTGCCCAGCACGGCGCCGCACGACGCCACGGGGCAGCGCGGGGCGCACGAAGCCTCGTGCGACCGCTGCTCCGCGACGCTCTGGAATGTATGCTTTGGTTCAGTGCTTGCAAGATATTCATATTCATATTCATTTATTCGTAAGTATTATTTACATGTCAAGATATTATTAAATATGTATAGTAATATTAGTACTATTCAGTAAACATTAAATGGTACGGTAATAACAATAAGTCATTGTACATTTGTACACTATCCCTGTTATTTACAGTTCAAGGAACTCTTTGAAACTGTAGAACGTCCGATCGACAAGCCAGCGCTTTAAGCGATTTTTAAAGAGCTGCTGGTTGGGAGCGGCAACGACGTCACTTGGTAGCTTGTTATACACCGTCGGTCCCATCACATGTGTGAGCTTATTCGACTTTGCCAGCTTTCTAGGAACCTGCTTAAGCTGCTTAGCATGACATCACCATGATGGCGAAAAAAATGGCAGCCTAGTTGGGAGAAGGCCCGCCTCTTAAGCCAGAGCAGGTGCTAACCCAGCCAATTTGTTCATTGTGTGAACATATGCGTATATCCGTCTCCCCCGGCGCCGGCCGCGTGCTCGGCGCGGTGTTCCCTCTCACCTGGAAGGTAGTGTTGCAGAGGTGGCAGGCGAGGTCTCCCCCGGCGCCGGCCTGGTGCTCGGCGCGGTGTTCCCTCTCACCTGGAAGGTAGTGTTGCAGAGGTGGCAGGCGAGGTCTCCCCCGGCGCCGGCCTGGTGCTCGGCGCGGTGTTCCCTCTCACCTGGAAAGTAATGTTGCAGAGGTGGCAGGCGAGGTCTCCCCCGGCGCCGGCCGCGTGCTCGGCGCGGTGTTCCCTCTCACCTGGAAGGTAGTGTTGCAGAGGTGGCAGGCGAGGTCTCCCCCGGCGCCGGCCTGGTGCTCGGCGCGGTGTTCCCTCTCACCTGGAAAGTAATGTTGCAGAGGTGGCAGGCGAGGTCTCCCCCGGCGCCGGCCGCGTGCTCGGCGCGGTGTTCCCTCTCACCTGGAAGGTAGTGTTGCAGAGGTGGCAGGCGAGGTCTCCCCCGGCGCCGGCCTGGTGCTCGGCGCGGTGTTCCCTCTCACCTGGAAAGTAATGTTGCAGAGGTGGCAGGCGAGGTCTCCCCCGGCGCCGGCCGCGTGCTCGGCGCGGTGTTCCCTCTCACCTGGAAGGTAGTGTTGCAGAGGTGGCAGGCGAGGTCTCCCCCGGCGCCGGCCTGGTGCTCGGCGTGGTGCGCGCGCGCGGCCTCGTGCGACGCGAACTGCGCGCCGCACGTCCAGCACGAGTGCACGGCGTCCGGCCCGTGCGCCTCCAGGTGCGCGCGGTACTCGGACGCGCGCTGGAACAACAAATTATCTCAATCATTACATCCGGGTCCATAGGGCTCGAGCTGGATGCAGTACTCTGACGCTAACACATGCTGGAAATTAATTATTGATCTTATTAAAAATAAACGATGAATGATGACAGAGCCTCTGCCTAACTAAATCATTAACAGCCTTAGAAATAAAGTTTTAAAACATGTGTACACACATTGTGTAACACAAAAGCTGAAAAATAAAAATATTTTTGACTTAAACGTTGTGTACAGTTCGTGTACAGATGTAACAAAATCAAAGGAAAAAAACATTCGTTACACGGCCGGGTACCCTTGTTTAGCGGGTGTGTACAGGGCCAAGATGGCGGATTTCACTATAACAGCTGATCTAGACTAAGTAACTATGATAGAAACTGTGTAATGTTTTTTTAATGTCAAAATAAAAACGTTTGTATTTGGTAGTGTGACATTAGACACATTGTAGTGTTGACATTGATTGTTCCGTTCAGAAATTTGTTGTTAGGTCTGTCATTCGGGAAGTGATAGCGAGTAGATGGAAAGGAGTTATTAGTGGAAAATTCAATCGTGTTATTTAATTTCTTGAGCAATTTGATTGTACTAAGTGTTGTGTTGTCCTTGGTTGTGGGTAAAAAGTATTGTAGAACAGTATTGTAGAACGCTAAGTAACCTCAATCCTCCATCATGGAGGCCGATCCGCCTCGGCCTCCAGATCCCCCGGATCCCGTAGTATCCAGTGCATCTAAGCGCCGCTTAGAACCCGAAGTACAGTCGTTGGCCAAAAAACCCATTAATAATCCGGATTTATCTACTCCTTCAATTGAGACCGTGTACACTGACCCGTCAATAGCCATTGGCGCGCTAGCGTACTCATTACAGGAGAAAGGCCCCTATGTGGTCCACGTTTCACGCACCGACCCTGAACTCCCTTCTGGAGCCATTCTAAAACCCATTAAATTTGGCCAGTTCCTAAAAACACACAAAATTAGGAACATTCGAGTTGATGGAGTTAAGAAAGTTGGAAGAAATAAAATATCAGTGGAATTCACCTCTGCTGAAGATGCAAATAACTTCCTCTCCCTCCCAGTCCTTGATATGTGCAAGTACTCAGCTACAATCCCAACGTACAACATAACCCGCATGGGGCTCATCCGTCAAGTCCCCACAGATATGTCAATGACAGAGTTCGTTGAATCTATTGAGCTCCCTTCAGGGTGTGGCAAGATCCTGAAAGCAAGACGACTGAACAGGAAAGTAATGGAAAATGGGACAGCAAATTGGATACCAACCCAGACTGTTGTAGTAACCTTCTTTGGGCAAGTCCTTCCTACAAGGGTATTTCTATTCTACACCTCCCTACAGGTAGAACAATATCAATACCCAACAATCCAATGCCACGCATGCTGCAGATTTGGGCATACCAAAACCCAATGCAGATCAAAGCCCCGATGCTTCAGGTGCAAACAAGAGCATACCGGTGACACCTGTGAAGTTAACGAAAAGGATGCTACATGCTTACATTGTGCTGGTAAGCACTTTTCCACTAACAAAAACTGCCCTGAACATAATAGGCAAAAATCAATTAAAGCGGTTATGGCCCAAAAAAGTATTCCTTATGAGGAAGCTGCGGCTCAATTCACTAAAGTGACTAGGTCATATGCTGAAGTGTCCCAGGGAATGCCCCTTCTTGCTGGTCCCAGTCGTGTGCACCAGATGACATTCTCTGCTCAGCCACAGCCAAACCGATCATATACCAAAACTACGTTTACTGCTCCTCGCCCAAAAGCTCCCCTAGGGAAGTCATATAATAAGACTGTCCATCAAGAAATGGTCAATGATCCATCCTCTTCTCTACCGAATGGTTGTGCACTAGGTAGCAACCAAAACACCCAACCTTCGTCCCAAAACATGTTAGAAACCCTAATATCACTAATAATTAACATGATAACAATGAATCCCCTTCCATTACCGTCCAACGTTGCCTACAAACTTTCACAATTAGTCTCGATTTCAACCCAAAATGGATCAAGTGTCCATCCTGCAGTGGAACATGCAGAGCATGCGACGAAAGAAGCATGAACTGATTCAACTTATTCCAGAACATCACCCTTCAGTCATTGCCGTCTCGGAGACATGGTTGGTTCCTGGCTCTCATTTTAGAGTGACGGGATACTCCTGCATTCGGGACGATAGGGCTGACGGGTATGCAGGTAGCGCAATATTAATTAAGCGCTCCCTCCCATTTTCCCAAATTTCCCTTCCTCCACATCCTCCTGACATCAACATAGTTGGTATCAGATCCCTAGACATCTCTTTTATTTCTATCTATGTGCCCCGGCCTGATTCGTCTCTAATAGCAGATATAAACCTCTTGTTGTCAGCAGTCCCTTCTCCTATGCTGGTCATGGGGGACTTCAATGGCCATAACACTGCGTGGGGCTCAGCCCACTCTAATTTGTATGGTCATTCTCTTCTTGAGATCTTCAATGACTGCAATCTCTGTATAATTAATGCTGGTTCTGCTACCCGCAGAGTTTATCCTTCCCAAAACCCGAAAAGTGCTGTCGACTTATCTTTGTGCTCTCCAGCCCTATGCTCACTTATCTCCTGGAAAGTCCTCCCTTCTACTCATGGAAGTGATCATTTCCCTATTATTTTGTCCATACCTAACAGAGTTTCTCCTCCTAAAAATCATTCTCCTTTGCTTAAACACAAAATGTCATCTGCCGATTGGCCTTCATATTCTTCCTCTTTAGAAAGTAAATTAAATGCCTCGTCCATTCTCCCTTTAGAAAATGACCCCCTCGGTTCATACAAAATTTTTATAGAATGTATTTCTGCTTCAGCTGACTTACACATCCCTCTAAAGAAACCCGCCAAGAACTTTATAATATCAACTCCTTGGTGGGACTCTGATTGCACAGCAGCTGCCTTAGAACGACGGGAAGCTGAACAGACCTACAACAATTCCATGACTCAAATAAATTTCTTAAAGTACCAAAATGCTGCAGCTAAGTTTAAAAAGCTCACAACCAAAAAGAAAAAAAATAGTTGGTTTGCCTGCTGTGAACTTCTGTCCCCAAAAACCCCTTCTTCTATTGTCTGGAAACAGATAAGGCGATTTAGGGGGTCTTATAAGGAGGACAATATTTCAGCCAACGACTCCTCACCATGGCTAGAGTCTTTCTCTAATAAACTCGCCCCCCCCCTCTACTCCATATTATGACTGTCTCCCTAATCTTTCATCATTTCTTCCGTGCCAGAGTAGTTTTGACATTCCTTTTTCCTTTGAAGAATTATCTCTAGCCCTGGACGGTCTTATTGACTCCTCCCCAGGTATTGACGGCATCCCCTACTCCTTTTTTACTAGGTCGTCTACCAAATCCAAGAAACTCTTTCTTTCCATTATAAACCATTTTTTTGTGAATGGCATAGTTCCTAAACAGTGGAAAACCCAAATAATCATTCCCATCCCCAAGCCAGGCAAGGATCTTTCAGATCCCAATAGTTATCGACCAATTGCACTTTCTCCCACCCCATCCAAAATTATGGAACACCTTATTAAACAAAGACTCCAATGGTTTGTAGAGAACAGGTCCAATTTAGCTAAGTCTCAATTCGGTTTTAGAAAAGGATTCAGCACCATGGATAACTTAAGCCTGTTAACCACTGACATACATATCGCCTTTAAAGAAAAAAAGTTTCTAGTTGGTGTATTCCTGGACATTGCAGCAGCATATGACAATGTCATGCTTCCATTACTCAGGAGCAAACTCTCACAGCTGAGTATACCCGAGAGGCTCACTCGTTACATCTGCAGCATGCTAATGGAACGCTCGGTGGTTATTAAATCTGGTCATAATTTCCTCCCTCCGAGAACTGTCTGGAGAGGGTTACCCCAAGGATCGGTCTTAAGCCCATTACTCTATAGCTTATACACTTCCGACTTAGAATCTACAGTAGAATCATTCTGCAACATTCTTCAATATGCTGATGACTTGGCGCTTTATGTCAAAGTACAGACTATTGAAGAAGCAGAGAACAGACTAAGCTCGGCTCTAGGATACCTTAATGAATGGTTACTTTCACATGGCCTATCCTTGTCTGCCTCCAAAAGTTGTGTTGTAGTGTTCACCAGGAAAAGAATCATTCCTCCCATTGAGTTATTAATAGACCAAGAAGTTATTCCTCAAGTAAATAATACCAAGTTCTTGGGCATTAAGCTTGACTCAAGAATGACCGGTGCCCCTCATTTCGATTATGTTGCCCAAAAGTGCGAGAAAAATGTCAACATCCTACGATCCCTTTCAGGAGTATGGTGGGGCTCACACCCATACTCACAAAAGCTTTTATATAACGCTATTATTCGCAGCCACTTCGATTATGGCTCATTCCTGTTAAACCTATGCAACAAGTCTGGTCAAAACAAAATTGCCAAGATTCAGTCTAAATGTATGCGTATTGTTCTAGGCGCCATGAAGTCCTCACCCATTAATGCTATGCAAGTTGAGTGCGGGGAGCCACCGCTGAATATTCGCAGACAATTTCTTTCGGACAGATTCCTATTCAAACTCATTCAAAATTCTAATCACCCTCTCCTCCCTAAAGTAATGCTTCTCTTGGACCTATTTGATTCACGGACTTCTGATTCTATTCCCTGTTTGCTTCAGAGTTTCATCAAATTCACTAAACTCCCAAACCCAGTCTGCCAGTTCCCTTCTAACCCGCTCTATAATACTTCATATGAAGCTCTCACTTTTCAACCCAAAATTCTTCTTCACTTCGATATTGACAAGGACTCTATTAATCCCAGAGGGCTATTTCACCAAAGGATCGCATCGCGCTACGCTGGGTGGCGAATAATATTCACAGATGCTTCAAAGTTATCGACAGCCAGTGCCGTGGGAGCAGCTGTTTGGATTCCATCTGCTAGAATAAGCCTAAGCTTTAAATGCCCTTCTTACTCCTCAGTTTTCACTGGTGAAGCGATTGCCCTATTAGAAGCTATCCTCTATGTTAATTCTCATAATCTCAACAACTCTATTATATTTACTGATTCTAAAAGCTGTCTACAATCAATCTTGGCAAATCCCTTTCACTCCTCTTTTCGATTCCCTGTAATTCTTAAAATTAAGGAATCCCTCTTAGACTGTTATAAATTAGGCATCAACATTGTTCTTGCCTGGATCCCCGGACATTCCGGAATTCCCGGCAATGAAACTGCTGACTCTTGTGCAAAATTAGCCTCCCATATAGGATCTCTTGAACACAACATCATATACTCTCACGACCTATGCCTGCTTCCTAAATCTCTCCTCCTAAACCATTGGGCAAAACTCTGGGAGACATCTCAAAAGATTAAGGGTAGGTATTATGCTGATATCCAACCGAACATCCCTACAAATCCCTGGTTTTTTAAATTCCGCTCAACCGACAAACGTACAACCTCAACTTTATGCCGTCTTCGAATAGGTCACGCGTGCACTCCGGTTCATTTGGCCAAGCTTAGGATTAGGGATCACTCAATGTGTGAATGTGGCCTGGATGAAGGAAACGTGGATCACATCTTCTTCAGTTGTCCCAACCTAAATTTCTCCCTATATGATATCCTCCCTCCCGACATCCCCCGTCCTACTTCCTTTAAATGTCTACTATCTTGTTCCTCCCACCCTAAGCTGTATAATATTCTTTGTAAATTTATCCGTGTTAATAATATTAAGCTGTAAATATTATATGTTTATGTAAGTACTAACTCAATTATACATAGTTTCTGTATATATAATACTAACAAATTGTGTTGTCCTTTCTGTTTTAGTGGAATCATCTTTTGACCGCTCAAACTCCTTGGGATTCTCCCTCAGAGACACCGTACAAATTAAAAAAAAAATTACCCAAACTCCAATAAGTCTATGAAACTAGCATGAAACGGACATTGGCAGAATTGTGACAACTAGACACAGAAGCCATTAACCAAGAATCAATCAATTTGTTGTTAGTCTCCCACTATAACCAAAAGAAAATGTTTTCCTCTAAAATAGTTTATATCGACGAATTTTGGACAAGAGATTCAAAAAACAACATAGTTTATTAATATTCCTTTCCTAAAACGTAAATTGTACGTGCAATATTAAAAATTAGGGAGCTTTCTTAAAAAATAATTACTAAAAAACTATTTGGACGAAAAAGTTTCTAAACGAATTTACCAAAAGTTGCCAGACGAAAAAGAAAAAAGTGTTAAGCATGTGTGTAAATACCCAATGCCGATTCACACTTTATTGCTCAAACAATAGTTACACGTTTGTGTAGCGCTATTTACTGACTACTCAATGTCTAACTGAACATTGGTTTAGCAGATGTTTATGCATTTTTTTATTTCTAAGGCTGTAAGTGTTTAACTTACTTTATTACGTAAAGTAAGCAAAAAAATTTATAATAAGTAACTCAGTATCTAAATAGAAATAAAATTGCACATTGGCATTGCTTTTATGAAAGCAGATATGAAAGTATGACTATGAAAGGCAGATGTAATGATATGGCACTGCACTGAAAGACTGCAACTGCAAGAAAAAAACACTCGCTAACTACAATAAATAAAAAAATAAAAATTGAGATGCAATAGTCACCTGAAAGGTGTGTGGGCAGACTGTGCACTGGTAGCAGTGTTCCCCGCGCAGTGATTTAGCGCGCAGCAGCTCCTGCGAATCTGCGCGCGCAGCTGCAGCCAGGGCATTCTTCTCCACCATGATGATATCATCTTCATTGTATGCTCCGTTGGCTCCACCACCCACCACAATGAACACGTCGATCTTCTGTGTCAACTCGTGCAATCTAGACCATCACAGGTATCATTACATTGTTTTTCTAGCTTGATTAGGTTTTAATACATTGCTGACTGAAGATGGCCTATATTATCACTATTAAAATTATCATCATGATCGAATTTGGAGGAGTTTTTTGTGTGCTTCAGTGACTGCAGAACTATGACAGAGTATATGGTAATCAATAAAGGAAGAGAAGATAAATGTGTATAATGTGTGTATAGCGGCTGGCTCGCCACCTGTCATATTTGGGACTGAATATCGTCGTGAGTGTGGGTTTTGTAATACACCTCTGCCAGCTCCTTCAAGGGATATGTGAGGAGATATTTTAAGATAAACCATAAATTACCTCTTCCGCAGCGCACGTATTTTCTCGGAGAGTGGAGGCGGGCCCTTTGATGCAAGAGTTGTGCTAAACTTGTATGCATCCAGTGCCTTACGGATGCAGTGTGTACATAGTCGCCCACTGGGCACGGTCTGGAATGCATACATTTTTTATAGTGATGTGTGCAATAGTGTGCATGCTTTGTTACACTGCTGCAAAGCCAAAAAGATAAAATTGTGTGTTTGAGCTATGTCATATTGTTTGTACAGAGTTATCAGGAAAAGTTGTCAAAACTAAGCAAGAAGGCGGAAGCATCTATTACTGTACTTATCTCTAAAAACAGATTTTACTGAGGGGCCAACTCTAAAATTGAGGAAAAAAAAACAGCAGCTGTATTTTGTTGTCAATCAACTGACTTTTTATAAATTGAAGAACTGATACTTTTTTATGCAATTTCGGGTTGACTGCCTCTGTAGTAAAAGTTGTTCAAAAAATGATGAGTACAAAGACTTTGGCCATTTTGCCTTAGTACACCCTACCCTGATAACCCTGTATTTATGTCCATCAATGTTCCCTCATAACTAGCAGCTGAACCGATTATGATGAATGATATTATGTCATTAGACTCATTTTTATTAGGTTATTGTCATAGGTGTATTAAGCAATGATAGCCTAGTTCAAGGAAGCCCACCTCTCAAGCCAGAGAGAGTGGGTTCGAACCCAGCCGACTGCACACACCAATTTGTTTATATATGCATATATATATATATATCCATATATTGATATGCATATATTGTATGTCATGACTGGAGCCGGGTGTGTGGCGACAGGCTCGCCCCCTGTCACATTTTGGGACTTAATATCGTCCGGCGAAGTGTGAGTGCTGTTTTACACCTCTGCCTGCCCTCTGACGTGACAATGTATGTAAGTATGTATGATTGTCATATGGCGATTTTGCAGTCGGGTTTTTAATGTTCCTTGTTCACCAAGTGACCTGTCAACCAACGGTAGTCCAGAGCTTCCCTCTGGGTTTAAGTTTGGGTATAATTGAACAAGCGCAGCGAGGCCCCAGTATCTACTGAGACAACTCGACATTTCGTTGTTTGATGATAATTTGAGCATTGTGGATCCGATCTTTATGAAATTTTGTAGACATGTCGTTTATCTCAATAGAATTTTTAACTTCATTTAGGGGCTAACCCGTCGGACGAGGGGTTGTGGAAATATGCAATCTTCGTTCGAGGCGAAATACTAGAACTTATGTGGTCGTTTCGGGTACCTTGGTGTGGTTAAGATGCAACAGCACGGCGCGTAGCGGCGGGTCGCCGGCCGGTGCGCCTGCGTCGTGCTCCTCAGGAGAGAAGAGTTCCTCTTCTTCACCTATCTCCCCGCACACACAGCACATCTCTACCTCCACTTCCACCTTCATCATATCCGCATTTAGTGCCATTACACTAATTTTAAGGAGAATAAAACGCTGCGCTAATATAACATTAACTCTATGCTTTTACAGTCTCCAGATGTATCATCTATCTCACTTTTTACTGTAGATATTCAATTTTAAAATATTTTGTAGCGTAGTTTTTAGCAAAGATAAACATTAGCTCGAAAAATTCAAAAAGCCGAAAATATAAAAGAAACAAAACCTTGTTTTTTTTTTTTTTTTATTAATTTATTCATGACCATGGATACTCGTCCTTCAGTCGGATTCTTAGTAATAATTTTTCCTTCAGTAACAGATGATGGGATGATGATGATGAGGTGATGATGAAGACGATGAATCCCTCCCCTTTTCCCATTCCAGTAAAGTTATGGATACTTTACTGAAACTTTAAGTGAAGTTTTGTAGAGAACACGAAAAATCGCGTTTCGCGATGTTTGTATCATTTGCCCACACTCGTGCACGTTGACGAACCGGTAAACGTTAATAATCCACCATTATTACAATTTAACACTCGAAGAATCACAAGTTTTAGAAAATAATACAAAAACACGACACCATCTTTTCGGTTCCCGCCAAAACTCCCAACAAAACCTTGTTTTTTTTTTTTATTAATTTATTCATGACCATGGATACTCGTCCTTCAGTCGGATTCTTAGTAATAATTTTTCCTTCAATATCAGATGATGGGATGATGATGATGAGGTGATGATGAAGACGATGAATCCCTCCCCTTTTCCCATTCCAGTAAAGTTATGGATACTTTACTGAAACTTTAAGTGAAGTTTTGTAGAGAACACGAAAAATCGCGTTTCGCGATGTTTGTATCATTTGCCCACACTCGTGCACGTTGACGAACCGGTAAACGTTAATAATCCACCATTATTACACTTTAACACTCGAAGAATCACAAGTTTTAGAAAATAATACAAAAACACAACACCATCTTTTCGGTTCCCGCCAAAACTCCAACAAAACCTTGTTTTTTTTTTTTTTTATTAATTTATTCATGACCATGGATACTCGTCCTTCAGTCGGATTCTTAGTAATATTTTTTCCTTCAGTAACAGATGATGGGATGATGATGATGAGGTGATGATGAAGACGATGAATCCCTCCCCTTTTCCCATTCCAGTAAAGTTATGGATACTTTACTGAAACTTTAAGTGAAGTTTTGTAGAGAACACGAAAAATCGCGTTTCGCGATGTTTGTATCATTTGCCCACACTCGTGCACGTTGACGAACCGGTAAACGTTAATAATCCACCATTATTACAATTTAACACTCGAAGAATCACAAGTTTTAGAAAATAATACAAAAACACGACCCCATCTTTTCGGTTCCCGCCAAAACTCCCCAACAAAACCTTGAAAATTTCAGTGTTGCCAGTGGCTGATAGTCAAATAAAACAAAAGACAGCTCGAAAAGTAACATTTTCGCGAAAAAAGTAACACAATTGTATTTGAGTTAGAACCGAAAAAAAAACTTATTTTATGTGGAAAACTATTAAAAGTAACACAGACTTTCACTACTATATTGGATGTCTGTGAAAAGTAATCATCATCAAAACACAAAACTACAATACAAAATAATGACAAACAGACATGACTGTTTTAAGATTTTTTTTTAGTTTGCTGGAAAATATAATATTATATATATTATAATTACTTAATACAACAAGTCATAAAAGTAACGTAGAACCTGTGTGTGTAAGTAACGTTTTAAATACCGGACTCACCTGGGCTACAAACCACTGCCCACGACGCTGTGCCCCCCCTCCAACATGTAAAGAGCGCGGCGCCTCTGCCCGAGCTCGCAGAACTGCCCCGATTTGTCGTCTTCCCAGTCGAGGTGCGGCACGGAGCGCCGGTGCACAGAAAGCCGATAGTGGCCCCTAAAACAGGGGCCGCATCTACCAACGCCAAAAGGACTCCCGTTCTTACACCAAGATCGGGCCCGAGGCGAGGGTCCGAATTGTGTTACTGGAAGAGCCAGCCAGCGATCTACGCGACGAAAACAGAAAAGGTGGTCGCAGAGAACACCGGCCTGCGACCAACCAACTCCACCAGAGGGCCACGAGTCCGGACAAGGACCACCTCAGGCCACCAAGCCGGGCTGGCGCTTGCAACTACATACCAAATTCCCTGGGGGCAGTATCCCCCAGCCCCCAGCCGTGGTAAGGAGGATAACCTCGACACCGCTACCTCACCTCCCCTCAGGAGAAGGGAGGAGGAAGAACACCCGTCGTTGTTGTAAGTTCCCACCGAGGGACGGATTGGTTTCCGACAGAGCTATGGTATTCACAACTTCAATAGGAAAGAATTTCGGCAATCGTCGGGACTTTCCGACTGGGAGGTCATGGATTGTAGACCATTACATGTTAACAGAGGAAGCTTGTAAATGGTAGAAGAACCGTAGAAATGTATAATTATGAAAATTGTGTTGATTTGTTATTGAATTTAAAAATAAATGACATATAATAATTAAAGTAAGCTATAAATTTCAATAATATGCTATTGTGAATAGCGCACAAATAACACTTTTAAAATTAGGTATAATTCTTATTATGTAACCATAAATTTTTATAGGAAAGATTTACGTCAAAAAAATCAACTGTTGTTCTGTTTTGAAATGTCAATAGTTTCCGACTGGACAGTTGTGAATTGCATTTCGAATCGATCCGAAGGCAGTTTCCGACCCATTAGAATAGCCATATGGAAGACTCAGATCCTACTATCGGACGAAAACATGTGACGTATATTCCCGGCCATAGAGATAACGTACATGAAGTATCCGCTGTGTTTTCGATCTCAAAATTATGAGGGAATTTTTGGCGGGAACAGAAAAGATGGTGTAATGATTTTGTATTATTTTCTAAAACTTGTGATTCTTCGAGTGCTAAAGTGTAATAATTGTGGATTATTAACCTCTACCGGTTCGTTAACGTGCACGAGTGTGGGCAAATGATACAAACATTAGGAAATGCTATTTTTCGTGTTCTTTACAAAACTTGTCCTAAAGTTGCAGTAAAGTATCCACGACTTTACTGAAATGGGAAAAAGGGAGGGGTTCATCTCATCTTTCATCACCCTCTCTTCTATCATCATCATCTTAGATTTAGCAACTCATGTGAGAAAAACTGATACTGATGACAAGGCTGTATGGCCATGTTGGCCTTAGCCTGCCCTACGGGCAAAACAAAAAAGAATCAAAATTAGGAAAATGTTAATGTAAAATTACATTAGTTGTCATTGTCAATTGTCGCGCATGTCAAAGCCCCCAAAAGAAAATCCGCGCCATCTTGTTTGTATCGATTGTGTTGTGATTTTTGCCAAAACATTTTTGCCCTAGTCTTGCGCATAGTAGTTCGTGGCGAAGATCGCTCAGTTTAGGTCACCGCTCCTAAATGAACTAGTTCGCTCTTCTAGTTCGTCAGCTCCCAACTCGAATCAGAGGAAATCAGATCGTTCGCTCGTTTTGGTACTGCTCCTGCACGGGCACGCGATAAGATTATGGATTCCTGTACTTTAACCTAAAATTTAACACTATTGACTTTGAACAGCAAAAACTTCTGAATACCGAATACTGAAAAAGTATATTATTATTGTAAAATAATAATACCTAGGCAAATAAATACACTCCTTAGTTTGGTTAGTAAATAAAAGGTTTCGTTATTTTTAAGGTTTTTAATGAATTTTGGAAATAATCAACACTTACATAAACATATTAAGTATTGTGTTCCTTGACAGATTAACACATTACAAAATCAACATCAAAACAAGTTATAAAAGTAAAAGTAAAAATTGTCGAGTAAATTTTATAAAATTAAAAAAAAATTACATATTGCTATGTAAAAATGTCAATTTGGAAACTTTGTTAATCAATAATACACTTTAACACTCGAAGAATCACAAGATTTAAAAAAATTACGACAGCACCTTTTCACTTCCCGCCAAAAACTCAGTGTGTAGTTACATAGTGTCATAAAAGTCTGTGAGTTACACCCACTGACTGACAGACGGAACAACTGAACGAGACGCGGATGTGCAGTGAGTGAGCTGAGTAACGACTTCAGTTCGTTGACGTCACCCTTACTCATTCGGTCACGAACTAACGAACTAAGGAGCGGGTAATGACGGAGCTAGTTCGCATAGTTCATCAGTGGGAGCGCTCTTACGACCTAGTTCGTTCGCGAACTACACAAGGCTATTTTGCCCTGTAATCCGATTTAATCCATCGGTAAAAGACTATATTTGTGTTCAATTTTAGATAAGTTTACTAAACCACAGATCAAGATGTCTATCGGCGTACCGATTAAGGTACTTCACGAAGCAGAAGGCCATGTAGTGACCTGTGAAACGAATACCGGCGAAGTGTACCGCGGGAAGCTTATCGAAGCTGAAGATAATATGAACTGCCAGATGACACAGGTTACATGCACCTACCGGGATGGGCGCGTTGGCCAGCTCGAGAATGTTTACATCCGCGGCTCTAAGATTCGCTTCCTCATATTGCCTGACATGCTAAAGAACGCGCCGATGTTCAAGCGGCAAGGCAATAAACCGACAGCAGGACGTGGGAAAAGTGCTATATTACGAGCTCAAGGTCAGTACCTGGTCCTGTACTTATTTCCTGGCCAGTTTTGCAAAATGCTTCAGCGTAACTAGTTGTTAGTAAACAAACAATTTGTTATTGTGTAAAGTCTTGGACCTAGCTGGCTTTATTTTGTTTCCTATGGTTCATGCCAGCATTAAACTAGCATAGCCACCGAATTTGAATATTTACCAAATCTTGCTTATTTATGGCGGTGGAATAACAAGTTTGCAGTGCTGACTACAGAAAACTCCCAAACCCATAGTAGTAGTATTATAAAATCTTAAGTAACTGTCTGTCTGTTTGTACGCTTTTCATGGCTTAACGGCTGAACCGATCTTGATGAAATTTTATAATTAGTTACATTATTTCTTGAGAAAGGTTTTTGGAAACTGTTATCTGAATGAACATGGACGAATTCGCAAGTACCAGCTAGTATAAAATTGTGAAAGTTTGTGAAACACCTGTAGTGTAGCCAGTATAACATTATAAATCTGAGAGTACATCTATCTTTGGAGTGGTACATTTTTAAAACCAAACAGTTGAACTAATTCCCTATGAAATGTAAGAACTAAGTGTGCAGAGTTGCAAGTGATTCTATGGGCGTTTGTGCACTACAAGTTATTTTACTGTCCGGCAGTCCAATTTTTACGATCCGGTGTGTCATGAAAAACACTAATGATTGTCTTGTGCACTGCAAGGAATTTTACTGTCTGGCAGTCTATTTGGATGAAATGAGCTCGGAGTTTGTCGTTTGCGCAAGAGGTGGGAAGTAAGGGAGGGGAGCCCCGCGCCCGCCCTCATGACAATTGCAGATGCAGTGCTCAATATTAGACGCATTTTTCATTGCTGTCCTCTTGGACTGGAAAAAAATGGCCTAGAATGGGTAAAAGTAAAATTTTGGCCGGTAAAATTATGTGTAGTGCACAAGCTAGTTATATAAATTCATGGCATGCCATATCAGACCATAAAAATACTGACTGCCAGACAGTAAAATTACTTGTAGTGCACAAACACCCTATTTGTATAGTTGGTATCAAACAGTAACCGCTGATTGGGTGTGTTGAGATGTCATGCAATCTTATCAACCGACTGTGCAAGAAGGATGGTTATGTTCTTCGAATATATTTATGTGTGTATGTATGAGGTTTCTTTGGCATGCTCTACAGACTAAATGTTATGATGAATTTTGACATATGAGGTGTCATTTAAATTGTCTTGATAGTTGAAGTGACATAGGATACAACATTTTTCAGCCGGGTTTTGTGTTTTTCCTTTAATAATGGTACTTGTCAACTTATCCAGTAAGCTTACATTTCAGTGATAGCAACTGTAGAAATAGAATTGCTTGGAACTTTACTTTAGGGGCAGTACTGAAAATGGAAAAAACAACCAGAACCCAGTTTATTTGGTTTAAATTTGAAGACATGCCACAGACACAGTTGCACTTTTGGTGAACACAGACTCCTGGGGTGTAATCAAAGAATTTGTTGTACTACATTAAACAACTATTTGTTGTACTATACTTTATGATGTTTTGAATGGGTGAGTTGTACTCTGGGTGCGCTCTGGGCCTATCCTCTGAACGCGACCCTAAAGAGTTTAATTCCTTCCCTCAATGAAAACATGCAATCGAAATGCCTTTGGCCAAGTCCTAGCTGTAATTTTTGGGAAGAAAGCAGCAGGTTAATGAAACATTTGTACGTTATTTTCAGCGGCGGGTCGCGGTCGGGCCGGAGGGCGCGGCGGGGGGCACAGAGGTGGCTGGCAGGGTGGCTCCGGTCCATCTCGACGCTAAGCCTTCACTAGTCTCAATACAGTTTAGCTTAAGAACCATCTACCTACCGTTTCTCATAGCCACTTGCACTAAATATAAAAATTTCGTAAGTTCTTGCTTAACTAGTTTAATTTACTCCTAGCTAGCTCCTACCTAAAAAATTTTACACGAACCTTAAGCCATTCCTTAGGAGAATCTCAACTTTATGTGCCGGATAAGCAAATATTTCACTAGGAGTAGTTCAACACTCATTAAGTAAGGACTTTGGAAATTCTTATACTTAGTGCAAGTGGCCATCAGTGTATGTATGCTACGAGTGATACTTTGTAAGGAAGTAAGCTTAGTTTTAAGGTAATAAAAGGTAAACAAAATGAATGTGTAAATGTAGCTTTTTCTTATAGTACCTTTGGTATACAGTACCTTTATAAAAAGGTACCTTTAGTAATTCTACTACGGGTCATCGATCTAACTGGAGTCAAAATTATCCAACACAGGGTTTTTAGCCAAATCTACCTTGGACAATTCTATTGTGCGTCCAATGATCGAAGAAAACAAGGTCTAGCTTTCCGGCAGTTGACACTGGACAGCATCAGTTGTCATCATCTCTCTTGACTTGTTGTTGTAAATGGCTTATTCCAATCTTGCTTATGCATCAACTGACGTTAGTGCTTCACCCATTTGACCTTTTTTGACTCTGAATGCTATACCTGGCAGAGTATATTATTATACCATTGTTTGTCCTAGGCGGCAGAAGTCTTTGTTAGCTTAATCATCTCAGGTAAAAAAAGTTTAGTTTTTTCACCTGTGTTGAATATTATTTTGCTAATTTGAAAAGAAATCTGTTTCTTTGGGAGTGTACCTATATTTCCTATGATAGATTTTTGCCACAGAAGGAGGGTTATATGAAAATATGAATTGAAATGTGATTTATCACAGAATGTAAGGGTAACATAATATGATTAGATTATTATAATAGGTTGAAACAACTTTCCAATAAATTATTTTGATAGCATTAATTATCTAAATGTTCATAAATAAAGTCAAAATACTGGAAACTGATTTTTAATTAAACCAAAAAGTAGTTTTTTATGCATACTTTTTTATTCACACATCTTATAAATAACTTAAATACCTTTCTGTGTCCGTAATACTATGCCTATTACAAATCTTAAAATAAAAAATCTATCACATAATAATTATTGCCTTTCATAATAATAAGTGATATTCCAGTCCTCTCTATATTACAATCTTCTACATTTACTTTGTTACTACTCTAGCATGTAGGTATATACATTTATTATGTAGTGATTTTGGTCTATGGTAACAAAATTCAGTTTATTACGAAAGACCAAAATGGAAATAAAAATTGCATGAACCATTTCAGAGTATTCTATTCACTGTAGCATGGTGCGGGTGACAGCTTGATTTATTTCGTTTATATAATTTACTACAGTTACTGATGATTCCGTATTTTGGTGTATTTCCATATGTTTAGGGTGAATTGGGTGAAAAGGACCAATTTGTATAATTTCACCAGAACCATCCTACAATGAAAATAGTGTTCGTTCATCAGTTGGTCTGTGACAGCTGCAGTAAATTGCAAAAATACAAAAACTGTTTTTCGTTCTCTTTGTAAGTAAGGCAGATGTCTGACCGCCGGCGATGAGCGAGTAAGCGAGTAGCACTAGAAACGAGTTCGCGATTAGGGAGGAGCGAGTTAAACTGTTCCGATAGTTTTGTCGCTTGGTCTTGGTAACTATACTATCTAATCTGTGGCAGGGCTATAGCGAGTGCACGCCGAGCTAGCATTTTTCAAATCGCAGAGCGAGACTCGTACACAACATATATCGTATACAACGTTTATTAAGCTGGTCATGAGTAAATTCAGTTGTGTATCTACGAAGTACAAACATAGCTGTAATAATAAAATCAGAGCTACACTAGTAATATACACTTCAATTGGTATAACCAAGTATTGTGCTAAAAAAATGTAATCCTATTTCTTTCTCTCTTTCCTCTCTTCAGGCGGTAACCGGCATCTGCCAGGTCAGAATATCCTTCGGCTTGAACTTTAAGGCTCGCCCATTCTTCGTAAGATACAATAACTATGCTGATAACCGAGGCCATACGGCCACGATGAAAGAATAAATATGGGAGCTACCTATACATGTATAGGGATGGGCTATTTATCACTTGGAAAAGCGCCGAAATTCTTGTTCACAATTCTGTCTTCTCTACGCGTCCAGAATATCAAACAGTTCCTCACCCATCTTTGTATGCCGATAATGAACCAAGGCCAATCCGGAGCCATGTTGTAAATAAATAAGCGCTACCGATCGCTTCCCAGTTGGGGAAGCGTGGAGGTCGTTCACAAGTCTGTCTTCTCGACGGGCGGGCCGGCGGGCGCGGGCGCGGCGAGGCGCTGCAGCGCGCGCTGCAGGCGCTGCGCCGGGAGCTCCACCAGCAGCGCCAGCGGCACCGCCGCCAGGTACGACACGCACGCCACGCCGAACCACTCCACTATCTGTGGGGGAACAATACAATACAATATATCTTTATTGCACACCAAAGACTACATGAAAATCTTAAAAACTAAAATACATTTTTCGGCAGTACAAGGGCGACCTTATCGCCTTTTTTTTTTTTTTTTTTGTAGAATAGGTCGGCGTTTGACCACCAACTCGCCTGATGTTAAGCGACGTTGTGGTCTAAGATGGAGCACGACGACCTATAAGGTACTTATTCACGCTATAGCCTTAAAGTTTAGTAGAGTGAAGAAGTACAAAGACGGCAGTTGAGTGAGGCGCTACAAGTGCGCTACTGCTCAGACCTGTTTCGTCGCCTAAAGCGATTTCTTCCAGGTAACCTTTGGATGGACAGGAACTTACAGAAATACGAAAAGAAAACGAAGGAACGTATCGTGTTACTCTTTTTATCTGCGAGAGGTATTGCCAAGGCACACGGCACGGGTGCATGCTCGTGGTCAAATTGGGTAGCATAACATGTAATGGACCAATTACATCAAACTTGCAAGCCTAAAATGCGCGCTGCAAAATCTCATCAATTTTTGTCGTGTGAGGACGTGACCAGCAGGCCTAGCGTGCGCAACGCGACAAAGGTGTATCGACTCTTCTTATCGAGACAGACGTATGTTTACACATAGCTTTGTCCCGTTCTCGCACGACAAAAAGTGACGAGAAGAATTTAGGTCTAGCCTGCAGGCTGCGTGGACGACAATATACGTCAGTCTTGATAAAAAGAGGCGACAAAATTTTGTAGCGGCGTGCATGCTAGGCCTGCTGAGGGTGATATTTTGCATACTCTAAATTAAACGATAAAAATGAATAAGTTGAAAACTCTTGGTTGGGCTAAAAACTGCCTTGATGCCTCGAACCATCGATCTAATAACAAACAATTGTCAAAGCAATTTAGATGGATTAAGGATGCATTTGGGATACACCTCCAAACGGATGTCCAGTACATTCAAAAACGGCGGGTCAGAGTATGTTCTTTCCATCAACATTACATACAATATTGATGGTGCTAGATACTAGTACCCACAATACCCTCATATATGGATATAAATGGTGTTGGATGGCCTGCTTAAAGGAAAGGGAATAAAACCGTACGCCCTTAGACCTACACAACCTACCTACACCTATAGAAGGTAGGTTTCCAATTCTTTCAACGCCTTCTCAAAACGCAAGCTGTAAATTCACTACGTGTGCTTGCTTTGTCAAGCACACAGGCGCCAACATAATATGGTTAGTTAGAATGTTTTGTAGTTGTTAGTTGGATAATTGGTAAAGCCTGCTCCATAAATTGACATGCCCATACGTAACGGTGCCGTTTCTGGCACCAATTTTACGGCTTACATTTCGCGAATGTACTTTGTTCCTTTAGGTAGTTATTCTAATCAATTTTAGATATTCCATGGTATAAATAATATACTCCTCCAGGTTTAGCGTTCCGAGTTAAAAATTGGTCATGTGGGTAACACGCAATGACTTCCGACAGAAATAAATCGTTTACAACATGGTTTAATAATATATTCCGCCAGGTACAGCAATCAGAAACACGCAGAGACGTCAATCGATGCTTAAGCAAGATCGAAATAAGTCATTTACAACAAGTTCGAAAGAGACGGATGACGATGACGTCATTATGTGTTTGCTGAATGCTAGACCTCGTTTTTTGGATCATGGTTTAGGTACAGCAAGTTTGAAATAGGCGATGACGAGTGACGTCATCAGGTGTTGGCTCCCAGAACGCTAGACCTTGTTTTTTGGACCATGAGGTTTTCTGTTCCGAGCCGAAGCCGGGGTGGGTATATTTACCGCAGTCTGCCGGTTGAGCTGCGTGGGCGTGAGGCGCGCGGCGACCAGCGCCTTGTTGATGGGCATGTGCAGGAGCAGAGCGCCGAAGGACAGCCGCGCCCAGGCGCTCCAGCCGCGCCACGACAGCACCGAGCCTACCGCCGCTGTAACACAACACAACGCCTGAACACGAAGAAAGTATCAGCGCAGTTGGTAGTGAACCTGCCTTCTGAGCTTGGGGGCGTGAGTTCGATTCCCACCTAGGGCAAACATTTATGCGATGAACATGTGTGTTTGTTCTATGTCTGGGTGTTAAAATGTATTTAAGTATGTATTTAAAAATATCTAAGTATGTAGGTATATCAGTCTTTGGCAGCCGTAGTGCAAGCTTTGCTTAGTTTGGGGTCAGGCGACCGTGTGTGGAAGTGTCCCGAATTTATTTTTTATCAAAGTCAAAGTCAAAATGTTTACATTCAATCTGGGTATCAAAGATACACTTATGAACGTCAAAGTTATTTAAATAGACTCGACCGCCTTGTGCGGATAAAGAGCCTCTACTCAGAAGAACAGGCAAATATCTAATACAAGTAGGTAGGTATATGTTAAAAATTAAAAAAACCACTGATGCCGATTTTCGTCAAACATAATAGCTAAGAACACTCCCGACTAATTCACATTTCAAACAAAAAAATAATTAAAATCGGTTCATTCGTTCGGGAACTGCTATGTTACAGACAGACACACAGTACCACCCACGAGCTACCCACGTCCGTAGGAGTGTACTCAATTTAGATTCCCTACACGTGGTCCCCGGGTAGTGCTAACCGGGTAGCAAACTCTGGGAGGCTTCGGCTGTGGCTAGTTACCACCCACCGGACCAAGCCATGCCGTGAAATGACCTAGTCGTGTTTCGGGATGTAGTCCGGTGTAACCGTTCCGAAGACGGGTCTGAGCAGTAGTGCACTTGTAGCGCCTCACTCAACTGCCGTCTTTGTACTTCTTCACTCTTTAAACTTCAAGGCTAGAGTGAATAGGTACTTTATAGGTCGTCGTGCTCCATCCTAGACCACAGCGTCGCTTAACATCAGGCGAGTTGGAGGTCAAAAGTCGACCTATTCTACAAAAAAAAAAAAAACACACACAGACACGTCAAACTTAGAACACCACGTCGTTTTAGCGTCGGAGGTTAAAACAACGTCACAGTTAATGTGATAGTTACAAATTTTATTTGTTTCTGTTACAAAAATTTACTACGACATGCCCCAGCAATGCAACCAATAACTGCATTCAACTTGAGTAGGTGCAACTAAAGATCGCTGAATACGTGACGGGATAATATCTCGCACGGGACGGGAACAGAACGTGACATTATGAATGCACGGACGGGAATGTAACGCATACGCACCGTGTGAATTCCGCAAAGCTAACTTTAGCACGAAGCTCATTGCATTACACCACTCTCTGGAGCGAATGGGGCGAATGTGCACATACGCAGCGAAATCACGGGCGGGACGAGGGCTGCGCCGGGAGGGACGTGGTGACATCGTCCACGACGATGTTTTTAGGCCCCGTCCGTCACGAGCCTCGTCCCGTCCGAGATCCCGTCTTGTATATTTTACTACTGTACTTTTGGATGTAACGATGTTTCAAAATTGCCCCGTTCCGTCCTGGCCGAGTAAAATTCCGTCACGTATGGGCCACTTAACACTTACAGAAGCAGTTCTGAAAATCACTGGTGTTCATAATGGCCTTTCACGTTTGAATCGATTTGGACGTTGTGCGTCCCAAAATTAAAACGGAAACCCATACGAAAAAGCCTTAGGTTCAGGTACCTAACTAACACTTAGAGAAGCAGAAGTTCTGAAAATCGATGGTGTTCATAATGGTCTTTTCACGTTTGAATTGCTTTGGACGTTGTGCGTCCCAAAATTAAAACGGAAACCCATAGGTACGAATAAGTCATAGGTTCAGGTAGGTACCTACCTAACTAACAATTAAAGAAGCAGAAGTTCTGAAAATCGATGGTGTTCATAATGGTCTTTCACGTCTTGCCTGTTCTTCTGAGTAGAGGCTCTTTAACCCAACAAGGCGGTCGAGTCTATTTAAATAACTTTGACGTTCATAAGTGTATCTTTGATACCTAAATTGCATAAAACCATTTTGACTTTGACTTTGAATCACTTTGACGTTGAGCGTCCTAGAACTTGGTAAATCCACATGAAAAAGCTTTAGGAACAAATCTAAAGCAGCTCATTGTATTTTAGAATTCAATGACATGATGCCTAAATATAGGTATCTCATTACCAAACAAACCAGCTCATTAGCCATGTATCGGGAAATCACCAACAAATCCGTCTTCAAGCACGTTTCGCACGGCGCGTGTAATGTAGCTTTAAAGTTCCTAGCTGTTCACAAACTCATTAGACAAGCGTCAAATCTAATATTTAGCGTAAACATTATAGGTCACGTAGATATAATTTTTTAGTTTTCGATATTAAACCTACCTATTTCGGTTTGGACATTTTTTGTTAAGTGATAATGGATGTCCTAACTTTGTTGACACTGCTAACAAAATATAAGCTGAACAAGCGGGAAGTTTATATCATAGCTATTTAAATTGATTTGGTAGAGAACTAACAAAGAAAGCAAATATTTCGAGGAATTTTAGCGAGGTACCTACCTAGCTATGAAAATAGCACTTCTTATAAGGTTGACTTGTCGTGCATGGCCTAGAAGTCCAGGTACCAGTTCTTGTTTTTGAACCTTGATGGGTTGCTAAATAACAAATGAATTAACAGAGACCGTATAATTCCACCACCGGTTTCGTCAAAGACTACGTTGACCAAAGCAGGATGTTTTAACAGCACTTGGGAGTTCCGTGACATTTTGCGGTCGTGATATTCTGTGGGTAATCCCACGAAGGTTACTAGCAACTCTATTCTGGGGCCCTATTCGGAGATTTGAGATTCGCATCTCACCCTTTTCGTTCTTGTTGCTCTCGTTTGAAACGTCATAGGTGTGAGAGTGACCCAGATAGGAACCATAGGAATAGTTCTCGAGGGGCCCTATTCTTGATGCTCGAGATGTTTCTTGGATACTTTCACTCCAATGACCAAAAAATATCTCGACTAAAAAGAGACGACGGGTGACATATTATTTTAGTCACTCTCATGAGCGTAGGTACATCCCATGCACGATGAGACAAGGTGGGAAATCTGCCTCGCCCTGGGGCCCTATTCGGAGATTTGAGATATGCATCTCACCTTTTTTCGTCCTTGTTGCTCTCGTTTGAAACGTCATAGGTGTGAGAGTGACCAAGATAAAATCTCATCTCATCTCACGCGTAGGAATAGCCCCCCTGGTCACCTACTCGAGATCAACATTTAGGTTCTTCACGTAAAAAAAATTTTTGAGTTCAATTTAGACAGAACGTTATTTAAATTTTAAGAGTATCCCAATTGCCAAACTAAAATTGTTGCTTGTAATTTATTTTTGTTTAATGATTTGTCTTTTTTATTTTTTTAGTTTTGGCAATTAATACCTTTTTATTTATTTTTTATTTTATTTTTTGTTTTAGCAAATTACATTCGTGCGCCTATAATCTAAACGACTGAGCCACCGAGGCAGTCACACAGCTACTTACATGGCACGCCGTGTATGGCAGCGAGCAGCGCCAGCGTGACGAGCGCAGCGAAGACGGGCCGCTCCCCGGCCGCCAGCACCGCGGCGGCCCAGCGCGGCCCGCCCGCCGCGGTCAGCAGCCGCGGGGACGCCGCCACCCACCACACGGCCAGCGGCGCCGACCACACCGATATCCACCGGAACACCTGCGCCGAGCACTCTACACTATTATTATGAAGAGGAAATGATTGTATCTTTTTTTTTTTTATGTAGAATAGGTCGGCGTTTGACCACCAACTCGCCTGATGTTAAGCGACGTTGTGGTCTAAGATGGAGCACGACGACCTATAAGGCACTTATTCAATCTAGCCTTGAAGTTTTGTAGAGTGAAGAAGTACAAAGACGGCAGTTGAGTGAGGCGCTACAAGTGCACTACTGCTCAGACCCGTCTTCGGAACGGTTACACCGGACTACATCCCGAAACACGACTAGGTCATTTCACGGCATGGCTTGGTCCGGTGGGTGGTAACTAGCCACGGCCGAAGCCTCCCACCAGTTTGCTACCCGGTTAGCACTACCCGGGGACCACGTGTAGGGAGTCAGAATAGAGTACACTTTTACGGACGTGGATAGCTCAGCCCCCCCTTGATCTTGATAATATTAATAACTACTACTGTTACTAACTAATTGTATAAATGCGAAAGTTTGTTTGTTTCATCACCTACTAGCTGCGCCTCGTGGTTTCACCCGCGGTTAAAAAGTATCCTATGTGCTATTCTAGACTATAATCTATTCCTATACCAAATTTCATCCAGATCTGTTCAGAAGTTCTGGCTTGAAAGAGTATCCATCCATTCTTACAAACTTTCGCGTTTATAATATTAGTAGGATTTGCAATTTGTACAGGGGGCAAACATTTTATTGCCATGATGGTTAAAATTTTGTTTTCGACGCTGCGCGACCATGAACCTATCGCGGCGATAGGATTCGCGGTCGCGAAAACAAAACGTGACCATCATGGCGAAAACATGTTTTGGTAGGCCCCCTGGCAAACCAATCTAATACCAGGGGCCCCTAATATTTCCTAATATTTGGAGATTTGAGATTTTCATAAAACCATTTTTCGTCCTTGTTGCTCTCGTTTAAACGTCGTAGGTGTGAGAGTGATCAAGATAAAATCTCATCTCATCTCACGCGTAGGAATAGCCCTACAGAATCAGAATCAGAATACTTTTACCGATAGGTAGGTACATGAAGTTTTTTTCTTTTTACGAGGCAGAGCTCTACATTTTTTTACATTCAGGCAGTGCCGAATTAAGCAAGCGCGGGCGAAAAATATGAACAGGGAGGCCTTGAGTTGTTGGTTTTCCGCCAAAACTTCCCATTTCCCATAAAAGTATTGTGGGATTGCTAAGTATGGGCAGCGCTTTTAACCTATTTAGGGGAATTTGGCGTCTTTGAGTGAGAATAAGTATTGGTGTAGGTTTGTATAATTTTTTGTTTTTTCGGGCAGAGCCCGTATAGCATAAGCTGCCTCCTGCCTGCTATATGGCAAATCTGGCTCTGCATTCAGGCTTTGCAATCCAGCCACCTTGAAATTTCAAGATTCAAGATATTTTATTTGCAACCATACAGTACAAGATGTTAAAAATATGAGTACGTAGTCCAATGGACTACGTACTCATATTTTCGGGCTCTGCAAGATTTGGTTGTTTTTGAACCGTCTCGCCGCTTTAGGCCTGATGATGATAGACTATAAATATGGCGATGGAGATGATGGCAATCTCTACTTGTAACTTTTGAATTGGCACGAGATGAAGTCTATTTTTCATTCATCCAGTACCTAGATTGTAGATAGACATAGCACTATCGCACTTTCCATTGTATTAATAAGTACATAATTTCCTGGGTATGTATAGCAAATTACATTCGTGCGCCTATAATCTAAACGGTAGGTGCTTTGCACACAATAGGCTCAACAATAGCTCACTTGTATTACTACATAAAATATCAATGCAAAAGTGAAAGACGTACCTATCTCCCTATTATAAGAGAACGCATGTTCATTTATGTGGTGGTAATAAGGGATTGTTATAGACACAAGGAAATGTCAAAATTAAATGTGTCAATTAACAATGTTGTCACAAAAAGGCATGAAATAAATTCTTTATGAGAGAAATTGCCTACCTACCTATTCCTTTGATGTTATCACGTGTATTTGTTAATCATAAAACAGTGATAAACAGACAGGGACAAATACAGCTTTTTTGGTTTTCAATTATTACATCAGTTGTAAAAAATAAAAAAATATTACTTTTCCTTTTTTTGTTTTAAACCTATAAATTAATTAGGTATTAAATGTGACCTAATTCAAATGCCGAATAACGGCAAAATAGGAGAACATGATTTAAATAACTAAGACCATTGTAATATCGTATTCTTAGTGAATGTATTTCATTTCATTTGTTTTCTCATTCTATACCTACTGCTTTAGAACTTATGTAAAACTTAGACTTGAGTTTAATTTCGCAAGAGCAAGGAATCGAACCAGTCTCGAGGTGAAAGCTGCGCTTAACGAATCTAGGTAAACTTAGTTCGTATTACGAGTACGTACTTACCCACCTAAAAGCCCTACCACGGCTAACCTGATTGTACTCGTACGAATTTGAAAGTAAGCTTGCTAGGTTACCCCGTTACCCGATGTGTCGGGTGTCCCGACACTCGTCATCAAGAAGAGAGTAGGCTCGAACTGGAGAACGAAAGGGCTGGAGCTGTTGGAGCCGTGGAGGAATATGAAAGTGTCCTGTAGCTCCGACATTTAGCGCCGAGAAACGTTAGTGGCAGGATTCTCACATGCCAACCACCCTGCCCGCCCCAAGACCGGTTGTATCGAATTTTCCCTAGTGTTTACCCGACTGCGCAAGCAGGAGGGTTATGTTTTTCGTGTTTATGTATATGTATGAGGTTTCTTTGGTACGTCCTACAGCCTAAACAGCTTGATAGATTTGGTCAAGTGAGGTGTTATTTGAATCGTCTTGATAGTCCGGCTTGAAAGGCGCGCCGACTAGGCTATGATCGGTCATCATCATATCATCGCAGGGGATTATCCCTAGATAAAAAGAGGTAACCTTATAGTTTGATAAGAGCAAAAACAAAATCAAAAGATGCAGCAACCCACGTATTAAAACTAAAATGGAAGTGGGCTGGTCACGTTCAAAGAGCGGGCGACGAGAGATGGTCCAAGACGATAACGAACTGGCACCCACTTGACGCTAAACGTAGACCAGGGAGACCACACAAACGCTGGAGTGACGATATCACCAAACTGGCAGGCAGGACGTGGAGCAGAGCAGCAAAAGAAAGAGCGAAATGGAAGCAAATGGACGAGGCTTTTGTCGCGGAATGCGACTCTAACACAATATACTCTGAAGATAGTAACTGAAAACTGAAGAGATTATAAAATTATACATATAAATATATTTACTTGTAATAACTATTTAGAATTTATTTATTTATTTATTTGAATTGGTTCGGTAACAGACTATAGGCTATGACATATGTAGGTACCAACTTAAATTAAATATATAAAATTTGAACCTATAGTCCAATTATGACCGTACACAGCTTATAAAATGTACAATGAAACTAAAAACTATAATTAACTTACTAATGCATTACCTACTTAATTAAGTTATTTAAAAAATATTTGAAACTTACTAAACTACACGAAAATATGTCTCTGGTCTCGCTTAGTTGGTTATAAGTGCGGCACATTCTGACTACAGGACTGTTCCGCGAGACATTATTAGACTAGATTATTAGGCAATGTGTTAGAAAATAAAGCTTTATTATTATTAACCTTATAGTCGTGCAGGTTGAGGTTGTGGTCCCGCAGGTGGTGGTGCAGGTGCGCCAGCAGCAGGCCGGCGAGCGCGCCCGGGGCGTTGCCCAGCGGGGACTGGTACAGCGCGTTGAACGAGCCGCCCGCGTCGCTGCGGTACGAGCTGCGCACCGACCTGCGAACGACAAGTACTGTGTAGCTGCACGTAGCTCTCCTTCTAAGGACACGGCTCACACAGAAATCAGAATTTATTGATAACTCCAATAAATAAAATAAAAAAGCCTTTATTTCCCATTTCCCTTAATAATAATAATAATAATCCATTCATTTCAGGCAATATAACTTGCATACAATGCAAGTTACAGAGGCCCATAGAAAATAAATACCTTACAGACTAACATACATATAAATAACATCAATAAAATTAACTAAATCTTCTGGGCTTTTGCTCCCTGTGCGGCCTCCCAGTAGCGTTAAATAACATTGTAAATGTAAGTGTTGATTATTGTTTGTTAGTCTATAAATTTAGGTTTAAATCTAGGTTAGTACGTTCTTTGGGATATGGGCCCCTCCACGGGTGAAGGCCTCCTCCACTTTCTTCTCCAGATAACTCCAATAGTTACTACTAAAAATACAAGAGTTTATAAATGTCAAAACAGTAATTAAGTACATATGTCAAATGAAATAAGTAATTAATGTCAACAAAATAAATTGCGTACCTATTATTCTTAATAATATAACTATCATTCTATAAAATAATAATAATTTAAAAGTCACACTCTGGAGGGCATCGGTTTTAGCAATAAAGCCGCCAATTGCTACTCCTCTAATGCACACACTCTGGAAGGCATTGGTCTTAGCTTTTGAGCCACCAGTTGCCTTGCTACATTAATTTAAGCGTTATCCTTTCATTTTTGTTTGGGTGTCAGCAGTCAAGATTTTATTTCTTAATCTGTCCTAGGCTAGGCTTTTGAGGTAGGCTACTTCAGGTCATATTGACCTGAGTCGATGTACCCCGGAACACATTCAGGACAATGTGAGCCGATTTAGCCTAAACGTCTTGACACTGTTTGCTGTATATTAATGACGTTTATGCTACATCAGGTCACATTCGGTCAATGTGACTCGATGTAGTCTAAATGCTTGTAAATCCCATGTCATGGGGCTGGGTCTAAAGGTAGATACATAAAAGCTAAATTGGTAGCCGTTCCGCGAAAGAGTGTGAAAGCGTGTCCGTAGCCTCAAATAAATCTTCCGGGGTTTTTGGAAGGTATTCCCACATTACCACCCAGCTCACCCTCCAGGGGCCGGTGGTGGTATTTATAAAGGACTAGCTGTTCGCGTTTATCTAAATAAAAGTATCCAAGAACCTTCGTATGAAATTATGAAGATCCGTTCAGCCGTGAAAAGCCTACAAACAGAGAGACAGACAGAGTAATTTTTGATTTTATGATATTAGTGTGAATTTTCCCTGGCTTAAAATAAGAGGTGTTGCAAGTGGTGGTGCTCACTCGGGGTTGTGCATGACGAAGGTGGGCACGAGGCGCCAGTGGTAGGCGAGGCCGGCGAGCAGCGCCACGGAGGCGGCCAGCAGCGCGGCCAGCGCGGCCAGCGCGCCGCGCCGCCAGCGCTGCAGCGCCAGCGTCAGCACCAGGCACGCCGCGTACAGCTGCATGTCTGCTGCCAGGTACCTGCCACCGAACAACACTATGCATACCTGGCCTACATACGAGTACCAACTCACAATCAATCAATCATTTATTTTATTTGCCATAAAAAATGTATATCAAAAATAATGAGGCCACTGACCAACTGGTTGGAAGTCTGTGAGGAAATTGGAACCTACTCTCAGTTGGTTATGGTTAATCAGTGTACTTATCCATAGTTCATAGATAAATGATTACCTACTTACACAAAATTGTGATTTTGTTAAGGAGCCCAAATTAGTTGTAAAATTATGTTTTGGGCGACTTTCTATTTAACAGTCATTTGAAAAATTGGGCACATTTTGCAAGATTTCTCGTTACGAAAAGTAGGTACTACACAGTTTTTGGGCCCGTTGTGGAAAGTGCTCATTTTGAGCAATCCCGGTTTTTGGAAGTGCTTCAGTTGAAAAATGTTCGTTTTGGAGCACACCTTGGGAATGCTCGTTCTGCACCTAACCCTTTTCTAGCCACCAGAATATTTCGAAATGATAATGACGTTTTCTAGATTCTAGTACTTACCAGGTCTGTATGAGGCACTTGTCGTCCGCGTCGAGGATGTTGTTGAGGTAGAGGATGTGGGTCCACCACTTGCGGCGGCAGATGGCGGCCTCCGAGGAGACCAGCGGCGCCCACAGCGGCCCGCGGCCCAGCCGCTCCCACCACGAGGACGCGAACCACACCACCATCCAGTATGACGGGCTTATCCTGGATGTAATTGTGGAGATCAGTAGGAAGATGGAGACAGTTGTGTTAGCCCGTAACATAATATGTAGATGCCTACTTTATAAACTTATCGCAAACTCTCATTTTTTAAAAGAATTTGAAGCGAAGAGTTTGATTTTAAAAGCAACATTATTTTCAACTAGCTGCGCCCCGCGGATTCTTCGCGATTCCACAGGAACCGTTAACTTTCTTTTTTGTATCCCTGATAACGTGTATGAAAATTTCATTTCACAATGATCGGTTAAGTAGTAAAAGCGTGAAAGCGTAACAAACAAAAAAAAAACATACTTTCACATTTATATTACATACTTAGAATTAGGGTTTTAATAAATGGAAATATGGTTTATTGATTAGGATTTTAAAATAAGCTGACTTATGAAGAATTCATGAACGTCGAACGTTTACGTCCATGGGAGAATTGAAAACATTTCGCGAAGCAAATCATTCAAAAGAAACGTAACCAGTTCTGACCTGATGATTCTATTAAACATGGTCTCAAAGAAGGTGGAAATAGGAGGCACGTTGCGGCCGCGCCGTTGCTGCAGCAGCAGCTTGTGAGCCAGCAGGAATGAAGACATCAGGAAGAAGATCTGTACCACCAGCGTGCTGTTCGCCATCAGCATCGCGTCCGCCTCGCGACGAGTCTGTGTCACACGAGAACGGTCAAAGTAACTGAAGTGGTAACTGGAGGTAGCAAAGACGAGATGCAGTATGAACACGAACAGTCATTACAAGATGTGGCAGAATCTTAATAGATCTATTATAACAGACAGTTGTGATGATAGTCTAGTTGGAGAAGGCCCGCCTCTCAAGCCAGAGGGAGCGGGCACGCACCAATTTGTTCAGTGTGTATTATGTGCGTATTGTATGTCATCTGCTACATAACTGGAGCCCGGTGTATGGCGACAGACTCGCCCCCTGTCACATTTGGGACTGAATATCGTCCATTAAAGTGTGGGTGTTGTATTACACCTCTGCCAGCCCCCTCGGGGGAAAGGCGTAACGATATAAAGGGTGTCTACTATTTCCGGTTTGACAAAGTCTCAACAAACATTAACCTGCACAACTAGTGCAGGTGTCTTTAAGAGGTGATTACCGTTTACCATCAGGCGGGCTGCCTGCTTGTTTGGCACTTTTATTATATAAAAAAAGTACGAGTCAAGTCGAGTGCTGTAGGCAAGTATAAAGATTATTAATGCAACGAATAGTTTAACTCAAGTTATAAAATTCAAGATATACAACGGTTACAATGGTCACAAAGATTCAGGCACTATGTTAATCTGAAATTAAATTTAACATAGGTTGTTTTTAACTTAATTTTAACATTAAAATTTATTACGTATTTGCAATGGTTTAATCATAATTGAAATTCGTAATTGTTTTGCTACGCTGACTTTGGCTTAATTTTATTCTGATTGAAATTCAAATCTAATTTTATGCTTAGCTCATGCTATAACATCACTCGAATATAGTTATTTTTCCCAGTAAAGTTATAAACTGGTAAAATTATGCAATGCCGTTTGTATGCAGTTGTGATAGCTCTGACATTTCTCTTGGATTGACAGACTGTTATGCAAGGAGTTACGTGGGCTGCTCTTGAACTTGGCAGGCGGAGTGGGAGTGTTTTGTATGTTCATTGTTCACGTACTGACTCGATAGATCCGGGTAGGGTGGTGGCCTTTGTCTTATACTTATTTTGACAACATCGGCCTACTTTTCTAACTGGCCTGACTGTGGTAGGTAATAGAAATCATTTTGACACTTAAATTAAGCTCGAAGGAACTTTTCGCAAAATCGGAACTGTAAGAATTTGGATGGATCAACTGTATCCTATAATATTGACTTACATATTCCTAATAACTAATATGTCATCTGCTACATGACTGGAGCCCGGTGTATGGCGACAGGCTCGCCCCCTGTCACATTTGGGACTAAATATCGTGCGGTGAAGTGTGGGTGTTGTACATCTCTGCCAGCCCCTTCGGGGGAAAGGCGTGATGATACATATTCTTAATACTTATAAATACTATAATCTATATTTCTGATGGCCGCGTTCTTTTCCCTCTAATCCTATCCAAAACAACGCCGACGCCCTCACTCAAGCGCCAAAAGATTCTTCTAGCACTGTAGATAGGGTGTCAAAATGATTTTGATTTCGCATAGCAGTCAGTTAGACGAAATATAGGTAAAGCCGCAGGACCTATAATCGGGGACCAAGAGTGCGCGCAAGCAGGAGTAGGTATAGCCTCAGTGCACCGTCAACTCATCAGCTGTACCTGCGATACCACATAGATACCTTTTCGAAGAGGCGTGTGTCCGCGAGGTAGGAGTGCGTGGTGATCCAGCAGACGTGCTCGATGATGACGAACATGAGGCACATGACGCGAAGGCCGTCAAACGCGCGCAAGTCGGCGTCGCGCGACGTCGGCGGCGGCGCCTGCAGCGCGCGCCACCCGCCGCGCACCGACCACGCGAGCGCCACGCTGCACCACCCGCCTGTAATTAACACTGTAATGAACTACTGAAACTATAACACTTAAGCCATCGACTCGTAAGCTGTGTACTAAATACAACTACATCCGCTACTACAATGAGGTCATTGCTGTACTCTTCCCGGACATCTTCCCGGACATGTTTATAGGTAGGAAGCATAGAGAGTATTCTGTGATAGGAAGTACCTACGTATACTTCTTTTTTGCATCTAATAAGCAACTGGTTGTGCTAAGCTTTTGTGCCAAGGTGAAGTCAAATATTATAATCGTAACTAATACTTTAATGGGAAAGTGAGTTTCTTCGTTTGTTTGTTTGTTTGTAAGGCTTTCACGTCTCAACTACTCAGTATAAATATAGCTAGTGACAATATAAAAATCCAAGTTCCTTCTGCAATATGCTTGAAAACTATTCCTTCCTACGAAATCACCCTAGAACAGTGTTTCTATCAAACCTTAGCGGAATAATTTATGGAACTTTTTACTCGTTTCATAATTTCCATTATTAAGAAACAGTTGCATCACGGCGGATTACGTAGGCAATTTTAGTTTATAAAATGACTTATGAAATTAATCTAATTTGTTTGTTTTTTTTTAGAAAATGAATATGAGTGCGTAGTGACCGGCCGGTGTAGTGCGGTCGCCACGAGCACATTACGACATAGCGTTTCGCAAGGCACCTACCTCGGACCAATGCTGCTCCGAGTATACGTAAGTATTAGAAGTTTAGTATCTATATATCAGTAGGCAAATTCTATAAGGAGCTTTTGCGATCAAAATGTTCCAAACCAGTTTTAGCAGACCTTAGTTTTAAAAATTGAGGACATCACTTAATTTGCGAAGATGGTGGAAATTAATATGTTGTAATCGTGTCAACAAATCATTGAATATTGCCAATTTTTACAACTTTATTTATTTTAAAAATCAAATTTTTAAGCTTAAATACTACAGCTAAAAAATTATACCTACTCCTTATGTCACTCTTTTTTTTTATGTACAATAAGTCGGCGTTTGACCACCAACTCGCCTGATGTTAAGCGACGTTGTGGTCTAAGATGGAGCACGACGACCTATAAGATACTTATTCACTCTAGCCTTGAAGTTTACTAGAGTGAAGAAGTACAAAGACGGCAATTGAGTGAGGCGCTACAAGTGCGCTACTGCTCAGACCCGTCTTCGGAACGGTTACACTGGACTATATCCCGAAACACGACTAGGTCATTTCACGGCATGGCTTGGTCCGGTGGGTGGTAACTAGCCACGGCCGAAGCCTCCCACCAGAGTTTGAAACTCAACTCAAATGATTGTGTCATTCGTCAACATCGCAAGCATGCACCCTATCAAAATATTGCATTGCAACAATATCATCATCGTGTAGGTATGCGTCGACTTGCGTCAGTTGGCAACTTTGCGATTGAAATGGCGTTTTAGGAAATCAGGGCTCTGGGCCACGGTTTTATTTCACGGTTTTGGTGGAAAGCCCTTCCATTTCGTTAGGAAAGATTAAGACAATTTCACTTGACACAGTATAATGCTCAAAGAAGAAGAAGAAAAACTATATTATAATGTTTATTTTCGATAAGCGACCCGCCCGGGTTCTCACGGTAACCTTCCTTGAAATTATCTAACTGATGGTGAAAACCGCATCAAAATCCGTTGCGTGGTTTTAGAGGAGTTAACGGATATACGGACAGAGAGACACGCGGAAAGAAATTTTGTTTTATACTAAACTAGCTGCGCCCTGCGGTTTCACCCGCGGTTAAAAAGTATCCTATGTGCTATTCTAGACTACAATCTATCTCTGTTCCAAATTTCATCCAGATCTGTTCAGCCGTTCTGGCGTGAAAGAGTAACAAACATCCATACATACAAACTTTCGCGTTTATAATATTAGTAGGAAGTAGGATACAGGGTTATAGGTAACTCACCAAAAACCTCAGGGTCTATTGTGCTCATTAATATGAACAACTTTTACTATGAAGCCAATCCTGAAATCGCGAAAAATAAAACAGCTGTTCCATACAAGCAGTTCATTGGCCTGAGACAAAATGTATGGAACAGCTGATTTTTTTTTCGCAAACAGAGTTTGCGCCATAGTAAGAGTTGTTCATATTGATGAGTACAATGAACCCTTAGGTAAGTTACATATAACCATGTATATAAGAGATAGAGAAGTGGACAGTTTTGGCATAGCAAGAAAACCGTTCGCTACACTAAAGAAATAAAAGTTTTAAATAATGTAGTTTGCGAAAAAAACGCCAGTCCAAGGCATTACTCCACCGCTAATATCATTGCGAATGAATGGATATGAACAATACGGTAAAATATTGAGTAGGTACATAATAAAACAATTATGTCAATGAGTCAGGGATCCGTAACGCTGCGATTATAACGAAACTGCAAGTATTTGATGCAATGTATGCAGTTACACGGAATTAAGCCATCGTGGCGAAAATTCGACAATGCAAAGAGTGCTGCCGTGTCGAGTTGTTTACACTGTGAGATTGTACTTATTACTAATTGTAGACTCGTGTGTAAGTGCTTACTGTACCTACATATTTTTTTAATACGAGAATTTATGAGATAAATGATCCTAAAATAGGTGTAATCCTACTAATATTATAAACGCGAAAGTTTGTAAGAATGGATGGATGGATGGATGGATGTTTGTTACTCTTTCACGCCAGAACGGCTGAACAGATCTGGATGAAACTTGGCACAGAGATTGATTATAGTCTAGAATAGCACATAGGATACTTTTTAACCGCGGGGCGCAGCTTGTATTAATATAAAACATTAATGTCATATGCTACAACTGTAACCCGATTTGTGTCGACAAGCTCGCTCGCTACTTTTGGGACTGAATATCGTCTGGCGAAGTGTGGGTATTGTAAATCACGTCTGTCAGGCCCTTCGGGCGAACGGGTTGATGATTTGTTGCAAAACGAACACACAGTTACGTTCACTAGCACTACTACTACTTATCACAGTGTATTAATTTATAGGCTGTATTGTACCTACCTTTTTAATAGAAGTCCTGAACTTATGCGTGGGAAGATTTCTATCAAACTTAACCTAATTTCTACACTAAATGCATAAGCTCGTTAATTGCATATTCTTTTTAAAGACCCGCGCAATGAAATCCCGCTTCTGAAAGAGGATGAGTGACAATGAATTGATACGTAGGTAAAGTTTATCTCGATCGGAGGAAGACCGGTGAATGTCTTATAGTTTCCAGTTCCCAAGGCCAAAACGCAATTAGGATCGTTGTTGCTGCGCCAGAATTAAATCGAACAATATTCTATTGATCAACTGCCTACATAACCAGTGAAACAAGTTCATAGTCTAGCATTTAAAGTATTTAGTATCGTCCAAGTCCGGTATAGATTTTGATACAGCAGCCAACCAAACAAGTCCACGTTTAAGATAAGACATTTCTACTGAGTCCAATAAAATACGACCCGTGCTTAGTGGGCGGACAGCCCACGTGGACTGTAAACCCGACAAAATTTCATGAACGCAAAAACTCGCAACATATCAAGGGACTAGACTACCAAATTTTCGCTAATTGAGAAATACGCACACTTACCTACTTGCAAATTTCATTTGCGAATTTGACTATTTAGGTCTCTGGCATTAGCGATATTGTCATTTTCTGTTTTGGCGTTCTGCGGGTATTCCCGAATAATCCCGAATTAAGCTACGTTTCCGTTTGCGTTGCGACCAACGTCACAAATTTGCCCTCGAAAATTTGGAAAAATGCTTGTATTTTGTCACAAAAACTATGCATAATTTTTTAATTTTGTACCGTCCTTAAATTTTAAAAATTGTATTAAAATTTGTGTTAAAAAATAAAGATGGTTCTTTGATCTTGCATTGTGCATATTTGCATGATTATTTTGGCACTTTCTTAGTGCATACAACCCGATGTCTTTAAACTAATAGAAGCGCTTCATAAGAGCGAGGCTAAGTAAATGAAGGGATTCTATTGGCCTTACTTCTTAACAAAGACATCCCTCGCTACGCACCCTTGCACATATTTGGTGGTACCGCAGCCTAAAGTAGATTTAAGTACCTTTCGCAACGTGAGATCGAGGACGGTGAAGAGCGCCGTGAGCTCGAGCAACGCAGCCGTTATCACGGTGAGCACGCGTTCGCTGGCGCTCAGCGGCCACTCGTCCGCACCCGCCTTGACCGCGCGGAGGCCGTACTCCACCTCTTACGTACCTTTCTTAACGTGGTCCGCAAGCGTGAGATCGAGCACAGTGGAGAGCGCGGCGAGACCGAGCAATGCGGCCGCCACCGCGGCGAGCGCGCGCTCGCTGGCACTCAGCGGCCACTCGTCCGCACCTGCAGCGCCCGCTCGGTGGCAGTACTCCACCTCGTACGGCCGCGCGGACAGGTTGTACGCTGACATAGTGCTCGCGTTCACGCATGACGCGAACCTGCAGCAACAGTAACAGTTTTGAAATCTATGCACAAATCTATTTCGATCTTTACTTCTATGGATTTTGGATTTTTGGAATTCGAATGTTTGAGGTAACCTCTGTAACTACTGGTCTGTTATTAGAAAATAATCACCAATAGAAAGCTGTAAAATTACTGAGTGCTGGCTTTGAAACGTGAGCGAAACTGCAAGCAGAAGTTAGTTTATAATAATCCAGCAAAACTATATCTTGCTCTTGATGTAGAGCAAAACTCACGTCAAGAGAGACCAGAGAAGAAAAGTTAGTCTGATGCAGGAGATCTACATTAACTATTGTTTAGCCCTAGAGTATCCAGAAGCTTTCCCTCCTCTTTTACCTTTCATGGGGTTAGTCTTATTCATGATCTAAAAAAACACGTTTTGGAAGTTGACACCCAATTACGTCATCATCGTCATTCTCTCGCTCTAACTTCTTGTAAATTATACTTAATCAGATCTTGCTTTTGTATCGATTGACGTCACTGCGTGTCATCCACGTGTCCTTTTTTGTGAGCATAATATTATACCATGGTCTTACCATTCAGCATGGGTCTCGAGCAGCGTGTGGGAGGCGGCCGGCTCGGGGGGCGGGCAGCGTGAGTTTAAGCAGAGTCCGCGGTGCAACCTCGTGTGGTTGAAGTGGTCCACCCAATCCCTGGAGTACATCTGCGGGAAGACAGCGGTGAGAGGACCAACTAATTGCTCGATCTCTATCTCTACATAGTATAAATAATAATAAATAAATAAATAATAATAAATAAATTCGGGACTTTTCGACACACGGTCGCCTGACCCCAAACTAAGCAAAGCTTGTGCTATGGCTGCCAGAGACTAATATACATACATATATATTTTTTAAACATACTTAAAAATAGATGTTTAACACCCAGACATAGAACAAACACAAATGTTCACCACATAAATGTTTGCCCTAGGTGGGAATAGAACCCACGCCCCCGAGCTCAGAAGGCAGGTTCATTACCAATTGAGTCACCGAGGCTGTCCTATAAAACAAAGTCGTTTTCCGGGTATGTCTGTCTTTCTGTCTGTGTATCCCCTAACGCCTCTTAAATCTTGTAACGGAGTTTGATGCGGTTTTCATCATGAGTTAGATAATTTGTGACGGAAGGCTTACAGATACTGTGTGAAGCCGAGGCTGGTAAGTTTGAACTGCTAGGAGTGGAACGCACTTTCTGCCTCAGCGTTACACAGTAATAGTTAAAACTTGGGTCTCTTCAAGACAGGAGTGAGAGCATGGGTTACGCGTGCTTCATCTTAGACGGTATTTTTACTTTCTATCTTGTGAGTTGCAATCAAACGTAAGCCCATTAAATCTTAAAAAAGCAATGTAAACCTTATCGTAAAATTCTACTTATCTTACGTGTGTATGTAGTCTAATGATTTTAAAGACGTTTCATGCACGTAAAAAGTGGGCATTTCTTTTATATCGTGACTTGTAAAATTTCTCTATTATACTGTTAAAGTTAACAAAGAGAATGGTTGGATAGTATTATGTTGCGTGGATGTTGTTGCAAAAAGATGTAGTAACACTTGTTGTTCAGTGTTCTTATACCCGTCAAAGTGAAGGACATTTAAAACAAGTTTGTCGTAAATTCGAGTTTTTATATGGATAAAATAACTAGTCTCGTGATCAGTTTTTAGGGGGATTAGATTTTTTTTTACCCGATTTTTTACCCGACTGCTCAAAAAGGAGGCCTACATGTGAAGTGTCATTTGAATCGTCTTGATAGTGGAAGTGACATAGGGTACAAAATTTTGCAGGCGGGTTTTTTTTTTAATAATGTTACTTGTATAGAATTAGAAGTAATACCCAAATATCTGATCGACAAATATCACAACACCTGGCGGTACGTCGGCAATCTAATCGAGCTTGTAATTTAGGTCAAGAAGTCGCAAGAAAACGCATTAAGCACATTTCTTAATGTTATAGACTGTATGATGAGAGAAGAAACTAACAAATTTCTAAAGTCAATTTTCTCTTGCACAGAACGTCTTTAGTTTTATGATTCTTACATTTTTACAATTAGCAGTAGGTACCATCTAGATGAGCTAGCCTTAGCTAAAGACTGATGAGTGTTAGTATTCTGTGTCTTTTGTACTAATTACAGTAAAGTAAGCCCGCACTCGGTCCTAGTTTTAGCACTATCTGCGTTGCATCCTACAAACAAGATAAATTGACGGCCCCGCAGGAATTTAGCATTGTGTTACAAGGTCTTTAGCTAGCTAGTAGCCACCCCCAAAAAAATTAACAGAAATAAAGGCGCCAAATACAGGCTTAGGCCGGTTTATGAACTACATCTAGTGAGAGCCTCCTATAAATGGAAGTCTGGGCTCGGGGGTGGTCGGAGAAAAGGCTCTAGCCACCCACTCAAACGAGTCCATTGGGTGAGGTGGGGAGGGCGATAGCAGTGGGTGGCCCTTTAGCTGTCGTACGCTCAGG